>JZKD02S0287335.1:205448-228123 GCA_000966675.3 Picea glauca | reverse complement strand
CAGTATTTGACTTCCCTTTGTTGTTGTTGCCAAACTTTTTGGGTCTTCTTTCAGGATGAAACTTCCAACAATGGTCTTCATCATGGCCATCTTTTGAACAATGTTTACATGTGAATTTTTCTCCCTCTTTCTTAACAACATCATTCTTTCTTCCATTTCCCTTGAACTTCCTCTTTCCTTTGTCTCCGTGGCTAAACGTCTTCTCGTTACCCTCATGAATATCATTCCTTCCCCTTGCTTCCAAATGAGTAGCCTGTACACAAACTTCATCTATATTTGAAGGATTAAACATGAGTATAGTATGTCTCAAATAACTATGTAAAGCTCCAATATATTTGAGAAAAGTTTCCTGAGAAGACAAATCAACTCCCAAAACCAAAGCTCTTCTCCTAAATTCCTGAGTAAATCTTTGCACACTCTGTCCTTTAGCTTGTCTAAAATTTTCCCATTCCATAGTTGTCTTTTGTTTATATGCCAATGGATAAAATTGTTTTTTAATTGCAATAATGAAATCATTCCAAGAAATCAAGATTTTACCATGATTTTTCATATCCTCCTAAGTCTTGGATTCCCACCAAATAAGTGATGCACCATCCAATCTTAACGAAGCAAGATGAATTTTGGTTTCATCATCTTGAATTTTTTGTATTCTACAATATACTTCAATTTGACATATCCAATTATCTAACTTCCCAGCATTAACTTCTCCATTGTATATTGGCAATTCAAATTTTATATCAAGCTTTAATGAAGGAATTTGCGAAGGAGTTTTACCATGCCCCTTTGGAGAATTCGGAAGAGGTCTTGAACTAGAAGAAGAATAAGAAGAAGATGGAGGAGAGGGTGGTGGAGAAGCACCATTCCCTCCATTTCCGTTTGGAGTTTTGTCACTGCCGCTTCCCTTATGCCTTGAAGGGTTGGAGCCTTCACCTTGCGAAAATATGTTCCTTTCAATCAAGATCTTCATCATATCTCTCCTCTCCATGACATCCTTTCTGAGATCTTCATCTTCTGCAGGAACATGTTCATGACTTTCTGCATGAGCCATACTTGGTGAATGCCTCCCTGAAACTTGTGGTGATTGTATATGCTTCCTCCTTGTCAGATGAGAAATTGGCTCCACAAGTTGACCTTCTCCTCTTATGAGTTTCAACCTTGTCAGCATCAGAAACAAAACACTTGCAAAACAATCAAGTCTTCAAAAACCAGTGCTCTGATACCAACTTGATCTAAAAATGAAGAAGACTTGAAAATCTTGAAATTATTTGCAAGTAAATTTTATGTGTTAAAATAAAATAGATCAACTTTGCAACACATTAATTAAAGGATTACTCATGCAAGATACGAATAGACAGTAGCATAATCAATGAACATAAGCACATAAACACAGCAATTTGATAAAGGAGTTCACCCCTCTCTTGGGCTACATCTCCTGGTCCAGCTTCCAATGGATCATTATTATTAATTGCTCAAAGTGCTCAAAAACATGCCTTACAATGCTCAAACTGACCAACCGACTGCTCCAATGGCTTTAGAGCATCCAAAAACCCATGTCTAGGCTTTTTCGACACCTCAATCGGTCGAAAAACGAAGAAGTTAGACCTCCTGGAAGTCCCCCCGTCAAGCTTGTTGTCTCTGCATCTACAAAATGCACCCTTGTGAAATGAACCTAGTACACACGCAATATATACGTAAAAACCCAGCATCGGGTGCAACCACGCCAATGGTGCAAACTGTAGGATGGTTATGGGTGCGCCAACCCCTAACCGCCTAGCACCTGGGCACATAAGGGTCATATGACCGCGCGCTATGGAAAATAGGGCCAAACGGTTGAAACCGTGCCAACCGTACTAACTCCCCGCGCTCCGATCGTGGGCACATGGCATAATACCATAAGACCGCGGCTTTACACATTAAAAACATAAAACCCCGCGTGCCCTTTCAACATAGAGCATGGTCATATAAATATAACCCATGTGACCAGGGGTTTGCTTATGGTTTAACATTCCCACACAATACATATATATATGGTCACATAGCAAATGATATGACTACGGGTCGGGGCTAAGCCCCGGCCTGACCCCCCGCCATTTAACACATAGTTTGATTTTAAATATAATACAACTCATATACATAGAAAGGCACAACCGGTGGTCTATGGGTCGGATGGGCTTTGTGAAGTCGCTATGCAGTGGGGAGGTCCAGGGGTTGAACCCCATGGACTGCAATATAATTTTACATAACAACCAAAAGCCAATAAAGGGGTGCCCTGTGGCAGCCCATGATTGGGCCACGTGGCGCCCAATCACTTGACCAAACAATGCCACATGTTGAGATATCATTCACCCTCAACAGCGAACCAAACTATGCCATGTCATAGTACGGTTGTAGGGCCCTGCCACATCAGCCTGTACGGACTATACAGTCAACGTCCTTTTTTTGCCTGTTTGACTTTATGAACAGATTGCAATATCTCTCACTCCTGACATCTGTTTGAGACAAAATGAGTTGCGTTGGGTTTGTAACGACGAGACCTATGCTCTCATATGGTTTGAAGTGATTCCGAGCACTTTGAATTTTTGAGCAAAATTTGATCCCCTGATCAGTATTCCACGGCATTGAAATCTCTTCTGCCCAATTGGTTTACAGATGTCATACATAGTGATGCCCTCCCATAACTTTAGTATCTCGTCGATAAGAATCTCGATATACACATTCATATATTTAACTTGGTACTTACCTAATTGTTTGAAATTACAGAAATTACTACCATGGTATGTATATATACGTAAATAAATAAATAAAATATGTTATGAAAAAAAAAGAGAAAAATGAAAATTTCAAATTCGGAAAATTAATGTAAACAAATACCTGGAATAATCATTGTCAACATTATTTGCTCCCTCTTTATTGGCACCCAAGGAGGAATTTTATTGTTGATAACAAAAATAGGCCACACCGAGTAAACATACTGAAGCTCTCCAAATGGATTAACACCATCAGTTGCCAAAGAAAGCCTAACATTACAAGGTTCATTTGTAAATTCTTGCCATTTTGTAGCAATTTCCTTAAATGCATAACCATTTGCAGGCATTCTAAGAACGCCATCTTCAATTCTCTTTCATGCACGGTGATCCCTAAATTGTGCTATGCTTTGGCACCTGAACAGTCGCTATAAACGTGGAATTATGGGAATATGTTGGAGAACCTTTCAAGGGACCATTTTTGTTACTTGATAGGTTCTATATCTATTGATACCACATACCGGGCATTTTGTTTTCAATGCATGTTGTCCATAATATATAATATTATCATTAGTACATGCATCTATACTTTGATACTCCATTCCAATGTCTTTCATAATGGCATGTAAATCTCGATATGTGCGAGGTAAAATATTTGACGAGGGTAGCAGAAATTCACCTAACAATATAAAACATAAAAAATAAATAGTTAATGTAAAGAATAGTAATTGTAAATATTGCATTTTTATTTTACACATAAATTAACGCTAAAAAAATGGGGAAAATTCAACCTTTATGTAGATGTGATGAAACATATTACAAACCTTAGGTTATGTGTCATACAAGTGTTTGACAAATGATTCGTAACTTTCAAGTTCACCAGCAGCAATGGAGTGGAGATAATATTTGCTCTTGACCCTTTATAAAGTCGTTTATTTTCCTTTTCAATCAAAGGTTCATCATAAATACCATCACTATTGTCCCCATGATCCTCATCTGGATGACTGAATAAGTCTTGGATCATTTGATTTGTCCCATCATATTGAACTATGTTATTATTGTCATCTACTTCCATGGGATCATTAACTTGATCTTCATTATCTGCTTCAAGTTCTTCATCTTGTATTACAACATCATTTCTACTACTACTTGCTGCTTTGTGCATAAAGTTAGGGGGGAAATCTAACTTTATAATTACAAACAATCATTAAACATTAGTGCATGTATAAAACAATATAAAAGTTTGAGAATACAATAAATATTAAAACAGATAATGAATGTATATATAGCTAATTACCATGGGACGACATTCATTTGATCCCCCGTCCATCTGCCCATATTTTCTACAATATGTTTTAGTTGTTGCTATTAAAACTCTTTTGGGACGTCTAGTACAACATGTTTTGCAAGGGAAATAACATTTACCGTCACCCTTTTCACCCTCTTCAATTTTTTTCCCACCTCTAATGTTTTCTAACATTCTTTCCCATAGACATATACTGAAAAAAAAACACTTGTTTTTTGTTCGCCAAGAAGATCGGCTTATACCCTTTTTGAAGTGTCGTTATTATAGAAAACTTGTCGCAACATCCGTAAAATGAAACATATTTATAGATTTTATAATGTTGCAATGTGGACGATAATTGAACAAGTCAAAGTTGACTTGGTCAAATACTAGGTGACCGTTGGGATGGGGAAAACCTAGTTTCCATAATGTCGCAAGTGCGACGAATATTTTACCAACGTCGCAAGAGAGACGAAAATCCAATGTCGTCGCAATAGCAATGTCTTCCTACCTTCGTCGCAATAGCGACATGTGTTTGTAGTGCATTGCAAGAGTGATGTTATCAGGCAATATGGAGAAAAAACTTTAAAATTTCCTCTATTTTTCGACAATATTGCTGATTTTGTCCATAACATCAAAAATTTTCCAATATGTACTAGTGTGGAAATTTCAGCAAGTACATCTTCTTGGGAAAAGTGTGCACCTCTCTTGGGTGCTATTTTTCTAGGGTTTGAGAGCACCCTTTTGTGTGCTAGGTTTTCTTGGTGGTGGATGTCTTTCTCTTAAAGAATATAGCAAAGGATTGGTTGGGTTTTCTTCCCTTGTTGAGAAGGGTTTCCCAAGATACTTCTTATGTACTTGTGCATGGTGTTTCTTCTTGTGATCTTGGTTTTCACAACAAAATTGTTTAAGTAAAATTCTAAAATGGAATCAACTTCATGCGTAAACCTTGCCTATTGAAAAATCAACAATAGTCATCCAATGAACCAAGAAACAATCTCTCTAATATCGGGTAGACATATAAACATTTTGAAACCCAAGTGCAGTTTACAATAGTCACAACAAGGGAGAATAGTGTCTGAACAACCAGGTGGGTGAGACAAATCGGTAAGTGGGGTTTATAACTTGAAACCAAAATCTCCAACAAGGTTTGAAATAGTAGCTTTCAAGGTGGCTGCTAGGTAAAACCCAACTTTGCATTCATTCAAACTATGTAATGGCATCTCGATAGGACCACAAATATCTCATGAATGGAGTAGGAGGTAAGAATAACCACAAAGAGAAACCAGAACTTGAATGTCCATTTTTTTTTTACCATGAAAAACCCTCCAAGATTATACCATAAGACATGGGTGAAAAAAAAAATTTCCATGAAATATCAACAACAAGGAACAATAATAACCATCATCCATCCTGGGAACAACCACCGAATAACTTCAACATGAAGGATCATTAAACAAACAAAATCGCAACATTCAAAACGCCAACCAATTTCATTTGCATAGATAGAATACACATCCAACCACCATATATTTTAGAAAGCAAGCACTTTGCATACGAATTCTGAGATCCAACATAGAGATTCTATCCAGAACGAGGCTAGAATGATGAATGGAAGGGCGAGAGTTACCATACCTATGAGGAAAATTCTGAAAAGAACCAATGACCACCACTATTCTCCAATGGTCGAGATAAATGGAGGTAAATTAACCAGATCAACCAAATTTGTGACAAAGTGAGGGTGGTGAGATCGAGGTGTAGGTAAGAACGACGTGCAGTAAATGCACATCACTTCTCCACCTTCCCATTAATTTCCATCAACCATAGCTAGGGTGGAATACATTCAAACTCCATTAAGTACACTAATCAACCATACAAATCCAACATGTCACTTTCATTTTGTCATATTGAAATGAAAACCCTCCTATACCATAGTTTTACATCAGCACCATAATATCATATGCCCCATTTTTAATTGTAACATTCCCTTATTTTCAAGGATTGAATGGACCTCAAACAATTGTATAACCCATAACTATTTCCCACATTATATAACCAATATCATGAATGTAATATACCATGAATGCAACATGTTATAACCAAAGTGAGTGTGAGTTGAAATCAAAATTTTAACCATATGCCAAAGCATATGTATAGCAGTTATAACCCAGTGCTTATCACTTTCTTTTGACTTTTAAAATACCATTCCTTGTCATCATTAATTTCATGCGAGATTTTTTTTGAATTCTTGTGTTTTCTCAAATTGTAATATGCTTAGTAAATTCGTCATGAACGCAAATTAGAGAAGTGTTTCCTTTTCACCGTGATATACAAAGGGGTCCCACCTATCTAGTATATTATTAAGTATATGTATATAAATAAATAGGTATTGCAACCCATTTGTAGGAAGGGATATTATGTTGCACTTATGGGCGTCAATAGATTGCTCAGAAGTAATAGTGATAAGACTCCATATGAACTGTGGAAAGGAAGACTGTCCAATGTCAAGCACTTTAGAGTTTTCGGAAGAAAGTGTTACATAAAAAGAGAAGATAATGGGGTTGGAAAATTTGACTCTCGGGTAAATGAAGGCATACTTGTTGGATACTCATGCAAAATCAAGGCATACAAGTGTTATAACCTAATAATCAACAAGATACTGGAAAGAATAAATGTAACTGTCGATGAAACAAATGTACTAAATACCAGGAAGGAAAGAAGAAATTCAAAAGAGTAGCAAGAAGAAGAACTAAATTAAGAAGAAGAAGTAGAGAAAGAAGAACAACTAGAAGACATGCAACCAGAAGTAGAGCAAGAAGAAAGGGAAGACAACCAGCAATAAATTCATACATCTTCTAACACACCTAAATGTTGGTACCAAAAGAATCATCCACCAAAACAAATCATTGGGGATAAAAGTGTTAGAGTGGAAACCAGAAGAAGCAAACAAGCACATACATCGGAACAAGGACATTTCCCATTGTTGTCCATAATTGAACCAAGTAACTTTGAGGAAGCCAGAAATCATGAACATTGGATCAAGGCCATGGAAGAAGAAATAAATCAAATATAGAAAAATGAGACATGGGAACTAGTTCCAATACCTAAGGACAAACTTAATGTGATTGGTACAAACTGGGTGTTCAAAAACAAACTAAACGAAGATGGACAGGTAACTAGAAACAAAGAAAGGTTAGTATGCAAAGGATATGCTCATGTTGAAGGAACATATTTTGAAGAAATGTTTTCTTCTATGGATGGAATGGAAGCAATTAGAATGATCTTGGCCTATGCATGTTCCAAAAGAATTAGAGTGTGTCAGATGGATGTAAAATTAACATTTCTAAATGGATAATTAGAAGAATAATTCTACATAAAACAACCAAAAGGGTTCCTACTATCATAAAAGGAATATTATGTTTGTAGATTGAAGAAATCTCCATATGGACTTGAGCAAGCCCCCAGAGCATGGTACTCAATATTGGACAAGTACTTATAGCAACAAGGATTCAAAAAGAGCAATGCAGATAGCAATATCTATATAAAAGTTGATGCAGGAGCATCGCCAACACATCAAGCGAGCCAACGTGGAGCGGAAGATAGCTGGATAATCCCACACACATTTTGAAAATACTTTGGGAATGTTGCATGATCTTAAATGACCCATTTAAGAGACAGTGCACTTGTATATTGTAATGGACCTTGAGCGGATAGCTCTCGTCCTTAGGTAGATGAGGCATTTAAAATAGTTAATGCTGGTAGATAGAATATTTATGTCTAGATTTGATAGTTTAGAGTTCAAGAGGGAAAATGGATATAGACACCCTCACTGTATCATTGTAACAATAATGGGAACAGGAGCAAGAGAGAAGAGAAAGCAGAGAACTGTGTACAAAACATTCATGTACAGATATTGAATTAATAGAAGAAAGCTTTGATTCAAATCCATGGTTATGTGTCTATTCTCTGTGTTGATGTTGTTATGCTTATGAATATTTGCTTCCTGTCATACATTTTCTTTTATATGTTGTGTATGTGATTTCATGATTGAATTGAAGTAGGAGAGGGTGAGTGAATGAGTTTCAATTGTTTCTCTAAGTAAGCTAAAGGATTCCTGCAAGGAGTGCAGTTGAATTGTCCGCAAGGAGTGCGTTGACAGAAGGGTTCACTTAGAGATATCTTTTGTTCTCTTTCCCTTGAGAGTGAAGATAGGCACAGTGCCATGCAAGGAGCGCGCAGGCCAACGAAGTCTCAGAGTTGCAATTCTGAGCAAAGTATTGAAGGATTTCTGCTGCGGGAGTGCACAGGGTCAGAATACTTCAACACTTAGAAGTTGTTGAAAATTTTCCAAAAGGAATGCGTGCAAGAGGTTTCCAAGAAGATTGAAGTCTTGGAAAATTTTAGGAAGGAGTATGCCTTCGAATTTGTCGAAGGGTACATGCAGGGAAGCGGCTATTGAAAGCTTGCAGGAGTGTCGCAGGTTTGGCAAGAGGGTGAACAAGTCTTTGTGGAGGAAGCACTTGATTCATTTTACAGGAACACTCAAGGGTTTGAAGTTCAGGAGGAATAGGCTTTTGAATCCGCTGGAGGATTGCACGAGTAGGTTGTGTATTGAAGCGTTCGAATAAGCACAAAGGTGCACGCAGGAGAACAAGTCTTTGTGTGAGAAGCACTTTGTTCGATTCGCAGTAATTCATTTGGAAGGACGGACGGTGGAGAGCCTCCAAGAGAATCTCACGAAGTCAAGAGAATCGTCGGATCTTCACATAGGATCATGCATCGGATCTTCATAGGTTGAAGCCCGTGTTCTCGTAAATAGAAGCTGCGATGTCATGAGGTGCGATATCCCGACGGTGGTGTAATATGTGTGGGACCGCAAGAGTGATTGGAAGAAAGGTGGCCGAGATCGGGGAATCTCGCGAGCTCGGGGCTCGTAAGTTGAATGCCCAATTATTGGGAGGTACAAGTCGCGAGGGCGCGAGGTAACGAAATCTCAACAGGAGAATATCGATGTCTCGATACATCGAGACTCGAGAGTTGGAGAACCGAGTGTTGGGAGTCACGAGTGGCGAAGTCGCGATAGTGTGATGCTGCGATAAAGCAGAAGTCCCATAGAAGTGGGAGAAGGTCCACATTGACTGAGACATCAGATCTCAGGGATCCGAGGGTGTAGTGCTCAACTGTGGAACTCGCGAAGTCACGAGTGTCGATCCTCCAAAAACAAATAAGGGAGGATAAAGTCGAAGAGAACATGTGGGGTGTATATTTCCCGATTGGAAAATAGAAGAACCATTGAGTTCTTCGGGCCAAAAGTAAAGAAGGTCCTGAGGAGAGCGGTCGTGCTCCAAGGAGTGCGGTTGGTGCCAGAGTGGTATCAGAGCGGGAATACTCTTTGTTTTCTATAGCAGAGAGAGAGAGAATTTTCCATGCCACCCAGAAGGGAGAGACAGTCACCCGACCCAGAAGATAGGGAGGTGAGAAGAAGAGGTAGGCCGGCAGGGAATCCAGAGATGGAAAGGCAGATACGTGATCTCTGAGCGAGATTAGAAGATATAGAGGCAGCGCAGAGATGCACAGCCAATGCTGGAGATCTGAGCGACTCCAAAGGCGAAGCTGAAGCTGAACAACCAGGAGAAGTCGCAGTCGAAGATGTCGCCAATGAGCGATTAATTAAAGCTATCACCCAGATGAGTTCAAAGACAAAAATGGACATTCCATCTTATGAGGGAAGTCTGGATGCAGAAGAGCTACTGGATTGGATTAGAGCTCTTGACACCTACTTCGATTATGAGGATATTGAAGAGGATAAAAAGGTTAGGCATGTTGTCACAAGACTCAAAGGACACGCAGCATTGTGGTGGGACGAGCTTCAAGTGGATAGACATTCCAAAGGCAAGCAAAAGATCAAAATCTGGGATCAAATGATTGCAAAGATGAAGGCAAAATTCATCCCAAGGGATTATCAAATCACACTGTTCAGCAGGATGCAGAACCTGAGACAGAAGTTGATGACGGTAAAGGAGTATACCGAGGAATTCTATAAGCTCAATATCAGAGCAGGTCATCGGGAGAGCGATGATGAAAAATTTTCCAGGTACATGAATGGCTTGAGATACGATATCCATGATGAGATGAGCATGACAACCATCAGAACGGTGGAGGATGCATATCAGATGGCTCTGAAAGATGAAGAGAAGCTGAGTCGTAAGCAAGGTCAGCGAGGGAAAGGCAGAAGTTAGCCCAGAGGTAAGGCCGTTGCCCAAGAGAAATATCAGAAGCCCAAGGAGGAATGGAAGAAACCTCAGGCTAAAGTTGAAAGAGGTGGAACCTCACAGCGAGGACAGCAATATGTTGAGCAGAGGGGACAGCATAACGAGCAGAGAGGAGATTATGCTGACGAAAATACATTTCCTCGTACCAGAGGTAGGGGAAGAGGCCAAGGTGGAGTAATCACATGCTTCACATGTGGCAATGATGGGCACAATTCATTCGAGTGTCCGGAGAAAAAGAAGGATAGTGGAGAAGCTCACATCGCTAAAACGCAGAGAAGTGATGTTGAGAATGAAGACATAGAAGGTGGAAGATCACTGACAGTGCACAAAGTCCTTTTGATGCCTAAGAAGGAGGTGGAGAGTTCAGCTCAAAGGACCAGACTATTCAGAACAGCTTGCAAAACCAAGGATTGGGTATGCAAGTTTATTGTTGACAGTGGCAGCACAGATAATCTCGTTTCGACCGAGATGGTAGAGAAGTTGGAGCTGGAGACAACTGATCACCCGAGTCCATACAAAGTTTCATGGTTACAGAAGGGACATCAGGTGAGCGTCACTAAACAGTGTTTAGTTGAATTCAAGATAGGTGGATATAATGATAAGGTATTATGTGATGTCATTCCCATGGATGTATGTCATTTATTGCTGGGTAGACCATGGAAATATGACTGGAATGTGGTTCATGATGGGAGGATGAACACATATACTTTAGAGAAGGATGGGAGGACACACAGGTTGCTTCTGATAAAGGATAAGGAAATGAAGCCGGAAGTAAGCAACACAATACTTCTCATGAGTGGGAAGGAACTTCTTACAGAGATGGAGAAGAAGGAAGATCCACAATTCTTTGTGGTCAGGAAACCGAGGATTGTTCTGACTAGCACAAGAGTGGACGATTTACCAGATGAGATTCAGGAACTACTGGGAGAATTTGCTGACATCATCGTGGATGAATTACCTCATTCGTTGCCACCGATGAGGAGTGTGAGTCGTCACATTGACCTCATACGAGGAGCCAGTTTTCCGAACAAAGCTGCGTACAGATTGACACCGCAGGAAAATGAAGAGGTTAAGAAGCAGGTCCAGGAGTTATTAGACAAGGGATTGGTCAGAGAAAGTTTGATTCCATGTGTTGTTCCGACAGTGCTTAGTCCGAAGAAGGATGGAGGATGGAGAATGTGCACCGACTCAAGAGCGATCAACAAAATTACCATCAGGTACAGGTTTCCATTTCCGAGAATGGATGATCTGATGGAATGCCTAAGTGGGGAAAATTATTTTTCAATGATAGATCTGAAGAGCGGATATCAGATTCGCATGCGGGAAGGTGATGAGTGGAAGACGACATTCAAGACAAATGAAGGTTTGTACGAATGGTTGGTCATGTTGTTTGTCTTGACGAACGCGTCGAGCACATTCATGAGATTGATGAATGAAGTCCTGAGGGAATTCATCGGGAAATTTGTAGTCGTATATCTAGATGATATATTGATCTTCAGTAAGACAAAGGCTAAACATTTGAAACATTTGGCCATTGTAATGAGAAAACTACAGCAGGAGAAGCTGTTGATTGATATGAAAAAGTCCTCATTTATGAAGACAGAGCTCATTTACTTGGGTTTTGTTATTTCGGCGAATGAGTTGAAGATGGATCCGAGTAAAGTGGAAGTGATTAAAATTTGTCCATCACCGAGAAATGTTTTCGAGGTGAGAAGTTTTCATGGATTGGCTAGTTTCTACCAAAAGTTCATCAGGAATTTCAGTGGAATTAGCACAACAATGATGGAGACGGTGAAGAAGTGACATAAGTCTTTTCATTGGACTGAAGAGGCAGAGAAGAGCTTCAACCTGTTGAAGCGGAAGATAATGGAAGGACCATTGTTGGTGTTGTCGGATTTCCAGAAGACATTTCAGGTGAAATGTGATGCAAGCAGATATGCCATAGGAGCAGTCTTAAGCCAGGAGGACATACCAGTTGCATATTTCAGTGAGAAGTTGGATGAAGCAAAACTGAAGTAATCCACGTATGATAAAGAGTTTTATGCTATCATACAGGCGTTGAAGAAGTGGAGGCATTATTTAATTCCGAAATAATTTGTATTGTACAGCGATAATCATGCATTGCAGTTTGTGAGTCAACAGGATAAGTTGAATCAGAAGCATGCAAAGTGGGTAGAATATATGCATAATTTCACGTTTGTGATTAAGCATATTTTGGGTACTGCTAACAAAGTGGTTGATTCTTTGAGCAGGAAATGTTTGTTGCTGCAGGAGTTCCGAGTCAAAACATTGGGTTTTGAAAATCTCAGGGATATGTACGCAGGAGATGAAGATTTTGGAGAAGCGTATGAAGCAGCTGAGAATCCAGTTCTCAGAGATCGGAGCCCATGGATAGACTACATGATCCAGGGGGGATTTTTTTTTAGAGGCAATCAACTGTGTATTCCAATTTTCTCCATGAGGGAGAACTTGGCGAAGGAGAAGCACAGTGGGGGATTGGCAGGACACTTTGGTCATGATAAAACATTCGCGAAGTTGAGCGAATCATATTTTTGGCTAGGCATGTGAGCAGAGGTCAAGTGATTTGTTGACAAATGTATAATTTGCCAGCATTTGAAGGGGAGAAAGCAGAACGCAGGTTTTTATCAGTCATTGCCCATACCAGAGAGACCATGGGAGGCGATAAGCATGGATTTTGTATTGGGTTTTCCGAGGACGCAGAGAGATGTTGATTCCATCTTTGTGGTGGTGGACAGGTTTTCTAAGATGGCACATTTTTATCCATGCCAGAAGACCAGCGATGCAACTCACATCGCAAACTTGTTCTTCAAGGATATCGTTAGACTTCACGGGTTACCCAGAAGTATAGTATTGGACAGGGATACGAAATTCATAGGTCATTTTTGGAGGACGCTATGGAAGAAGCTAGGAACTAACTTGGCATTTAGTTCAGCTTATCATCCGCATATGGATGGGTAGACAGAGGTGGTAAACAGAAGTCTGGGAGACTTGCTGAGGAGCTTGGTGATGGAACACCATAGCAGCTGGGACAACATATTGCCACAGGCAGAGTTTGCCTACAACGATTTAGTGAATCGGAGTACAGGAAAGAGTCCATTTCAGGTTGTATATGGGATGTAGCTGAGAGGAGTTTTTGAACTGTGGGATTCAGAACAGACTGCTACTAGCAGTGCTAGTGCAGAGGAATTCGCTGAGGCGATGAAAGAACTTCACAGTGAGGTGAAGCAGCGATTGATAGACTCAAATCAGGAGTACAAGCGCAGAGCCGATCAACGAAAAAGACAACTTTAGTTTGAAGTTGGTGATCTGGTTCTGGCACATTTGAGGAAGGAAAGGTTCTGAAGGGGAACATATAATAAATTGAAAATGAAGAAAATCGGGCCATGCAAGGTCCTGAAAAAATTCAGAGAGAATGCTTATGAGATTGAGTTGCCGAATGGCATCGGAATATCTCTGATATTTAATATCGTATATTTATACCCATACAAGGATGGAGAAGTAGATACTGGAGTTGAGCAGCCACTAATCGAGTGGACGAAACAATTTCTAGTAGCAGAAAAGACATAGATGGAGTGCATACTGGACAAGAGAGTGGGTAAAAAGACCAGAAGAAAAGAATACTATGAGTATCTGGTCAGGTGGAAGAATCACCCAGTAGAAGATGCCATCTAGGAAAATGAAGCAATGATACAGAAGCATGGACAGACCGTGCAGGATCTCATGGACAGGAGCCCATGAATATTTTCAAGCGAAGGAGTATGATGCAGGAGCATTGCCAACACATCAAGTGAGCCAGCGTGGAGCGGAAGACAGCTGGATAAGCCAGCATACATTTTGAAAATACTTTGGGAATGTTGCGTGATCTTAAATGACCCATTTAAGAGACGGTGCACTTGTATATTGTAATGGACCTTGAGCGGATAGCTCTTGTCCTTAGGTAGATGAGGCATTTAAAATAGTTAATGCTTGTAGATAGAATATTTATGTCTAGATTTGATAGTTTAGAGTTCTAGAGGGAAAACGGATATAGACACCCTCATTGTATCATTGTAACAATAAGGATAACAGGAGAAAGAGAGAAGAGAAAGCAAAGAACTGTGTAGAGAACATCCATGTACAGATATTGAATTAATACAAGAAAGCTTTGATTCAAATCCATGGTCATGTGTCTATTCTCTGTGTTGATGTTGTTATGCTTATGAATATTTTCTTCCTATCATACATTTGCTTTTATATGTTGTGTATGTGATTTCATGATTGAATTGAAGTCGGAGAGGGTGAGTGAATGAGTTTCAATTGTTTCTTTAAGTAAGCCAAAGGATTCCTGCAAGGAGTGCAGTTGAATTGTCTGCAAGGAGTGCGTTGACAGAAGGGTTCACTTAGAGATAGCTTTTGTTCTCTTTCCCTCGAGAGTGAAAATAGGCATAGTGTCGTGCAAGGAGTACGCAGGTCAACGAAGTCTCAGAGTTGCAATTCTGAGCAAAGTATTGAAGGATTTCTGTTGCAGAAGTGCACAGGGTCAGAAGACTTCAACACTTAGAAGTTGTTGAATATTTTCTGCAAGGAGTGCGTGCAAGAGGTTTCCAAGAAGATTGAAGTCTTGGAAAAGTTTAGGAAGGAGTAAGCCTTCGAATTTGTCAAAGGGTACGTGTGGGGAAGTGGCTATTGAAATATTGCAGGAGTGTCACAGGTTTGGCGAGAGGGTGAAAAAGTCTTTGTGGAGGAAGCACTTGATTCATTTCGCAAGAACACTCAAGGGTTTGAAGTTCATGAGGAATAGGCCTTTGAATCCGCTGGAGGATTGCACGAGTAGGTTGTGTATTGAAGCGTTTGAATAAGAACAAAGGCTCATGCAGGAGAAAGGGTCTTTGTGTGAGAAGCACTTTGTTCGATTCGCAGGAATTCATTTGTAAGGACGGACGGTCGAGAGCCTCCAAGAGAATCTCACGAAGTCAAGAGAATCATCGGATCTTCACGTAGGATCACGCATCAGAGCTTCGTAGGTTGAACCCCATGTTCTCGACAATAGAAGCTGTGAAGTCACGAGGTTTGATATCCCGATAGTGGTGTAAGCCGTGTGGGACTACAAGAGTGAGTGGAAGACAGGTGGCCGAGATCGGGGAATCTCGTGAGCTCGGGGCTCGTAAGTTGAACGCCCAATTATTGGGAGGTACAAGTCGCGAGGGCGCGAGGTAACGAAATCAGGATAGGAGAATATCGACGTCTCGGTACATCGGGACTTGGGATTTGGAGAACCGAGTGCTGGGAGTCGCGAGCGATGAAGTTGCGATAGTGTGAAGCTGTGATAAAGCGGAAGTCTCGAAGAAGTAGGAGAAGGTCCACGTTGACTGAGACATCGGATCTCGGGGATCCGAGGGTGTAGTGCTCAACTTTGGAACTCGTGAAGTCACGAGTGTCGATCCTCCGAAAGCAAAGAAGGGAGGATAAAGCCGAAGAGAACCTGCGGGTGCAGATTTCTTGATTGGGAAATAGAAGAACCGTTGAGTTCTTCAGGCCAAAAGGAAAGAAGGTCCTGAGGAGAGCGGTCATGCTCCGAGGAGAGCGGTCATGCTCCGAGGAGTGCGGTTAGTATGCAAAGGATATACTCATGTTGAAGGAACATATTTTGAAGAAATTTTTTCTCCTATGGATGGAATGGAAGCAATTAGGATGATCTTGGCCTATGCATGTTCCAAAAGAATTAGAGTGTGTCAGATGGATGTAAAATTAACATTTCTAAATGGATAATTAGAAGAATAATTCTACATAAAACAACCAAAAGGGTTCCTACTATCATAAAAGGAATATTGTGTTTGTAGATTGAAGAAATCTCCATATGGACTTAAGAAATCCCCTAGAGCATGGTACTCAATATTGGAAAAGTACTTATAGCAACAAGGATTCAAAAAGAGCAGTGCAGATAGCAATATCTATATAAAAGTGGATCAAGAAAATGTACTTATCATTGAAGTATACATGGATGACATCATATTTGGAAGTGATGATGACAGTTTGAGTTGAAATATTTCCAAGGACATGCAAAGTGAGTTTGAAATGTCCCTACTTGGTGAGTTGACTTTCTTCTTGGGACTCCAAATATATCATATAGATGAAGGCATTTTCATTTCCCAAACCAAGTACATCAAGGAAATTCTAAAGAAGTTTGAAATGAAAGATTGCAAACTGTAAGTACTCCTATGGTGATTGGTTGCAAGTTGAACAAATATGATGAATCTAAAGAAGCATATCAGAGACTCTATAGACCAATGATTGGCACTTTACTCTATGTGAAATATTCAAGACCAGATGTGATGCAAGAAGTTGGATAGGTTGCAATATTTCAAGTAGCACCAAAGGAAACCCATGATATAGCAGTGAAGAGGATATTCAAATATATCAAAGGAATAATAGAGTTTGGACTATGGTATCTGAAATTGAATAAGTTGACTATAGTCTCCTACACAGATGCATATTGGGAAGGAAGCATTGATGACAGAAGAAGTACGAGTGGAGTAGCTTTCTACTTTGGTGATTTTCTAGTGTACTAGTTGAGAAAGTAGTCTTCAGTATCCTTTTCAACAACAAAAGAATAATATATTGCAACAACAACATGTTGTACTCAGGTGCTCTAGATGAAGTAAACCCTACAAGACATATAAATAGAATATGGTGATCCTATTTCGATATTTTGTGACAACACCAGTGCCATAAACATCTCCAAGAATCCAATGATACATTCCAATACCAAGCATATTCCTATCAAGTACCACTTTCTTTGGGAACATGTCACATAGAAGAGTATCAGGTTGGAGCTCATTGGGACAAAGAAACAAATAGCAGATATCTTCACCAAGCCTCTCCCAAGGGAAACCTTTGAGTATCTTCGACATAAATTGGGATTAGTTTCTAACCCACATTGATTTACACACCATCTAGCAAAGAAGAAAGGGGGATAGATATTTTTAGAATAAGATATATTTTCAAGGGGAGTTACCCTTTTCCATTGATGTCAAAGTGGGAGAGTAATATAAGAAGCATGAAGACAGAGAGATAAATGATCACAAGGGGAGTGCTAGTGTTGCAATAAATGACAAAGGGGGAGATTGTTGGGAAATTGGTTGGCATTGATGTAAACTATAGAATAAGCCCCAAAGCAAGTCCAGAATCCCCTAGGTGATGGGAATATGCTTTGAATAAGCCTACAGGAAGCCCTAGTAGTAAAGAAAAGAAGTTTCAATGTATGTTCGAGAAGTCCCAAATGGGTGCAACACAGTTGATTGAAGAAAACGAGTATTAAGGACATCACAAATGCATGAAAAAGCTCCATGATTTGAAATCCCTCATTGATATGGTCCCAATGGTAGGTGTCACGCCACGTGGTTCCTCGTGGTTGAAGAGATATGCCCTTTCAAAGATGATTATGTGATTTTGCCCCATTGCATGAGTCAACCCCTAAAGAAGGAATGGTTAAAATTAAAATTTCTTGTGTAAAGTCATCCCTAAAGGTAAAATTAAGTAAAGGGATATTGATTAAACAAGTCATCCCCATTTGGAATTAAATTTGAAAATTACATTGTCACTAAAAAATGAATTCGGACCTATTTGACGCCCTAAAAGGAAGGTCAAGTTGAGTATAAATAAGGTGTTGTAATCCTCATTCTATAGATATAATCAAGAAAATTATATGAGGCATCAAGGGAGAGAGATCTGAAGCAGTAATTCTGAGAGATATGAGAAAGTAAAGGTGTGTTATCTGAGGCAGCAAGGCCGAGTTTCAGGGCCATATCTGAGGTCTCTTTTGAAGTTGATCTGAGGAAAATTTATGGGGTATATTTGATGAGTTTCAGACCTACTCTAAGGCCTATTATGTGGTAGAAATAAGGTGCAAGTCTAAGGTAGATAAGCATGAGATTGAGAAAAAATTTCATACCTACACTGAGACAGTTTTGAAGGCAGATCTAAGGTGCATTCAAACCATGATTCTGAGGCCTATTCTGAGGTAATTAAAAGACCAAACTTAAGGCTAGTTTGAAGAGTGTTTCAGGATATTTTTTGAGTATGTTTGTGGGATGTCCAAGTACTGATTCCAAGGTCTATTTTGGATATACAAGAGTATAGTTTGGCAGGAAATTTTTAGGAGTATCTGTTATCTAGTGTCAGACCTGGTTAGAGGTTTGTTGGAAGCCATTTCGCATTTTTATCCTACCTTTATAAGATGCCTACACAAGTGTTTTGGAACCCTTCATCCTCATCACAATCTTTTGAATGAAACAACACTATTATCTTGTGCATTTGCACACCTGCCTTTTGTTCTCATTTTCATGACTACAAGCGTGAAAACTTTGATTTCGAAGTCACGTCAATGGCATTAAAATCGTCACTGGATTATTATGGTTACTCTTTTCTATGTGTTCATTGCATTTCCAATTCAATTATGGTCACACAGTTGGCAAGACTCCAAAAACCTTTACTCATTTGGCATTTTTTGTTGTTGTTAATATGACGTCATTTTTATAAGACTATGATGATATTCTAATTATTGTGATTGAGTCCTTGATTCAATGGCAGTTTGATGTTCTATTGCTTTTGATCGAAGTCAACGGTTTCATAACAACGCATTAACATGGTTATTAGACCCTTAATTCAATGGTTTCATACAAAGCATACAATTTATGATCGAATCCTTGGTGTTATATTCGAAACATTGTTTTGATTTTAAAACCATGCAAACACTCTTGCTTATGCAAATATTTGGGTCGACTTACCATAGTTTTCATTAATTGTCTGAATAGCATTTATTTTAACACATTGCAATAGTGATCACCATATGCGCCATCAGTTGTACATTTGGATATGACTATTTTGCATGGGTTGATTTCATTCCACCACCCTCGCACACTTTGGCATTAATGCTTGCCTTGTATCTCGGATTACCTTTGTTGGTTTTGGGGAAGCCTGTGAGCTATAGGTCCTGCGTATACCCTGTCCAAACCCTTGTCTGTATACCCTGCTCACTGTGTGTTCTGTTCTATGGCACCTGTGGTGTGCATAGAACCAAATGGTATCCAAACTCTGCTACTATTCGACAATGCTCGTGAGGATTTGGAAAATAGTGGCTGGTTGGTTTTTATACAAAGATTTGAGGGTTTCAACTTTTTGGTAGCCCAACAGTTTTCCCTCACCCTCGACGGATATAGGGATAAGGTCGGAGACATACAACTCGAGATAAATGAGGAATTCCTCAGCTCACCTATAGGCTTACCAGCTAAAGGGCAAAGGTGGTTTCAGAACTCCAAATTGGATGAGGTGTCGTGGCCGCTCCTATTCACATCGAGGAAGATTGTTAGTTTTGATAGAGGTATGCATGTCACTGCCCTCAAACCTAGGTGGCATGATCTATTGGCAATTGTTAAGAAGTTTGCGACCTGTGAAGGTTGTTATGGTTTGGTATTTATGTATCATCTTTTGTTATTGATGAATTTTATAGACTACCCTCTGAACATGCCACACTATCTTCTACGCAGTCTTTAAAAAATGTCCAAACAATTTAAGCGTGAGAAGGCTGATAGAAACCTCTTCCATCACTTCTTGATCAAAGTCATTATTGTTCATCATTTGAGCCTTAGTGGTGACTATTGGCAAGCCTTCCTATCAAGGAATGGCTTTGCCACTTTCGAGTGTATCCAAGTGGACAAGGTTGTGGTCACTGAAACCCTGGTTGTGCCTATCGTGCCATCTCCTACCCTTCTACCCCCTGTCAAACCCTCGAACTTCCCCAACCTTGACCTACCCGATACCATAGCCGACCCGTGTGCTAAATACAATACTAAGGTCGTCAAGAGGCCTGTAAGGAATAAAGGAAAAGGTGATACTGGTGTAAACAGTAAGGGAAAGAAAAATGCACGATGGATATCGAGATGTGCTTGGAACAAGCCCAAACAGAACACTGACCAAAAGCCTATCATCTTGAGCGAGGATTCAGACTCTGAGATCGAACGTTTCCTAGACAAGGAATACCCTTATTCTCATGGCCTCTGCTCTATGGAACCCTATGAATATGTTTCCAACTTACCTTCGTGCCTCAAGAACGACCCAAACTTCCCGGGAATTAACATTGGTAGTGAAACCCTTGGTAACTTGAATGAACCCTCACCTGTAATGCCAAGGCCAAATTAGCCACCTTGCACTCAATGCAATTCTTGGATTGAACATTATTACATTGACATTCCCCTATTGCAATCTAAGATTAAATCTTTGGAGGAACGAGTGACAATGTTGTCAAAGGAGAATGACAGGCTACAAGCCAATGAGAAGAAGCAAAAGACCATTGGTTCAATTGTCTTCAGAAATGTTGAGGCAGCAACGACCTTTGTCAATTCAAAGTTATCCTGATCGAATCATTTTTTCTACAGCCCAGGTATGTATTTCGACATTGATTTTGTTTTATGAGTTGCTTTGAATTAGTATGACCGATTGGGTTTGCTTTCGATTAGTCCTATTTGTTTTAATAGATTCTGAAACGGTTATGTTTACTTCGAATTTCCAGTAATGATTTCGTTTTTATTTGAATTAGTATAAAAGATTTCGTTATGGATTAATATAAACTATTTTTTTTTGAAGATTTGTTTGCTAAAATCGGACACAACTATGTTTTGATTGATACGATTTTGCATTAGTATAACGATTGTGTCGGCCCTGAGTTAGTTAGATTCATTTCTTTTGGTTTGATTCTGAAACGATGTTGTATGCCCTCAATTAGCATAGTCATCTGTATATGTGTTGAAGATTGGTTTGAATGTAGTTCTGTTAGTTTTGAATTAAAAAAACGATTTTGTTAGTCTTGTTTTGATTCAACAACGATTTTGTTAAGTTCTGAGTCGACATAAACTATTGCATTTGTATTAAATGAATATGAAAGATTTGTTTGATCGGTTATGGTCTGTTTCGATTGAGATTGATTAAAAAATGATTTCGTTGGTTTCGAATTATCAAAACGATTCTGTCTGCTCCAAATTGGTAATAAAAAGTGTTTGACAGATTGCATAAATCCATGTTACCATTCGGTTAATTGACCACGATTTCGTTTGTTTCAATTTGCATACAAGTTTTGGTTTGTTGTGGCATGAATGATTCGCTTGGTTTGGAATTAGTAATTAATGATTTGGTTTAATGGGTCGAATATATTTATGTTATCATTTAATGGATTTAAAACGATTCTATTTTCAAATCAGACCAGCTACAGAATCGCAAAATTCTGTAGCTAGTCTTAAAATTTTGATTTTTGTTAATTTTACCAATAAAACATTATCTAAACTTCTTTATTCTGGTCCACCTACAAGTACCTATGAATTTCAATGGAAAACTGGACATGCTGTGGCAGTTTAGAATATGCTTTTGTGATATAGTTTTGTTTTAGATTGTTATCTTAAGTTAGAAATAGAGACTTGGGATATTGTTCCCAGATTTTTTGTAAATTGTTTTTGATAATTCCCACGGGGATGTTTTACCCTGTGGCCTTTAAATACTTGCTATTTTTTGTAAAGAACCCATCATCACTATTGGGAGAATAAGAATATGGATTTATGATACAGACTCGAATGGAAGTGGATATTTTGTAACAGCTTTAGCTTTCAATTTATCATACTTTCATTCAAGTTGTGTGCATTTTAATTTGTGATTAAGTCATTGACTACTTTAGATATCAAGACTTATTACAAGATTAATGCGTCGTGATTTAAATCCTGTCCATGTCTTATGTATCTTAGTTTTAGTACAGCAATTACTCTATTTCAATTTAATGAATTAAAGGTTTATCTTCTTCGTTAAATGAATCATTTTGTACAAATCTTCGCATACGGGTTTATCTGATTTGATGGTTTGTAAATTATAAGATTGTTGTCATTTTATGTCTTGTTTGTTCTGTCATTGATATTCAAAGAGCATTGTTGCTTCCTATTTACAAGAAGCTTGTGGAAAATCTAGTGCAGGTTTCCTCCCATCGAACCGCTGAATCGGATCCTTTGCACGGGGCAAATTGGAAAGCGTTACTTTAGGTTAGATCATTATTTGCAATTTGGTAGATAATAAATTCGAGAATTTTCAGTAGTTTAGGTAAATGTATAGTTTAGTTTTATAGTACAGATTGTTATTTTAATTATTCATCTTTGATAATTGTCATTTTATTTGTGTTTCATAAATTATAAAATTCAAAAATAATAGCTTTTCTTTCATAAGACAGCTCACAAATGGTTTTTTCAGGTTTTCGATTTAAAATCTGTAATCTGTAAATATTGTACATTTGTAGTTGGGATCTAATTCTGTTGATAATTGAACATTTAATTTCATAGAATTAT
>JZKD02S0287335.1:176739-204704 GCA_000966675.3 Picea glauca | reverse complement strand
TTTTTCTAGGACTTAGATCGGCCAATGGAGTTGCTAAAACTATCGGGGTGGATCATCCCAAACAGCTTGGGTTATTTAGACAACCCCGGACCGAATCCACTCCTCCAGTTGATGAGTGTTCATTTCCACCCGTCAAGAAATGGTGCTAGAAGGAGGGCCTGAAAATTATTAATGGCACGAGGTGGTCGTAAGACTCCTCCACCACCTAACCGCTCGCCTATAGTGACAAGAAGTCATTCAAATGACAACATTGTCCCTCAAATAGAAACCACATAAAACAACGATCTATGGATCAAAGTTGAACCAACAACCCCAAATCCTACAGGTGGTGACGTACAAGAGATTGTCCGCCAATCTCTCTTAAGAAAGCATAGTGCCTTCACCCGTTTGAGGCAACCCAATCGACCTTTGGAACAACCTTTAGACTTCTTTGACATTAGAGAACAGCTTCGAGGCACTAACCTCACTTTAAACCCTACAGATCCAATCCTCACTCCTGTTACAGAAGGATTTGGAATTCCCCCCTCACCACCTCCATCACCTCCTTCTTCTTCTTGAGAAGACTCTTCTGACGAAGGCAGTTCCCCTTCTCAGCCTTCCACACCGCCTACACCAATGGCCAACTAGAACAATCTTGCCAGACCTTGGCTCAACCAAGATGTTGTAGCCGTACCTAGGCCACAGCATCCCTTACCCAAACATCTAGATAAGTGGCTTCCCAAGTTTGACCCTGACTCTAAACAGATCGTCGAAGATCACATTAAAAAGTTTATGTTATCCATTAGACTCCGTAATGTCGAGCATGAAGACGTAGTCTATAGGTTTTTTCCCTATACTTTCGAGGGCAATGCCTCTACTTGGTATTTTTCCCAGCAACCCCATACCATAGTGTCATGGGAGAAGTTTGAATCCTGCTTTCTTGAGAAGTTCGGTGACGATAAGTCCCCATAAGTTCTAGTTATGGAACTTTCTAGATTAAGAATGAACCCAAAAGAGAAAATTAAAAACTTTAATCAAAGATTCTTAACACTAAAGAACCAGATCCATACCAATTCGATGCCTGCTGAGAATCTTATCATAGCATATTATACTAAAGCCTTGCATCAATGTATAGCCATTTGGGTAAAATGATCTAAGAAAGCCATGTTGTTAGAGGCCTTCGAAGAGGCCAGCCAAATTGAAAAATACATCCTAAGTTTAAAAGACACTACTAGAAACGAAACAGAGACTAGTTCATCTTCCAAAAAGAAGATCGAAATCCTCCCTAGACCTGCTCAAAATAAAGCACAACCTAAAAGCTCGAATTTAGAAAACTTAACTAAAGTCGTTCAAAAACTATCAAATCAAGTTATAGATTTGAAAAGGATGGCCAAAGAAGATTCTTCGAGCAAAGGGACTTACAAACCCCCATTCAGGAAGCCATTTCCCACCAACATACCTAACGCAAATACCGAGGGTCTAAATCTAGAAAGTCTCTCCCTTCAAACAATTCTAGAAGCCCAGGACAACTTGATGCCTCCTAAGATTCCTGAGGAGGTTGTTGAACAAGAGACAGTTCCAGAAGAATAATCTTCTCCGAATATTTTTGGACACTTCTCGGATATCATTTTTCAAGCTAACTTCGAGACAGTACATCCCTACAATACTAGGAGTAAGACGGCAAACAAACCTTCTTCCGAAAGCACTACGAATTTGCCTCCAAAGAAATCTAAACCAGATGAGACTAAACAGAGTCATGTAAACCCCAACTTAGATTATGATTTAGTTGAAGATCTAAAAAAGTTAAGGGCTAACATTTCTTTTTATGAATTATTAAAATTTCCATTTCTGCTACAAAAAATGTTACAAAATATCGCAGAGAATAGCAAAAATGGTAATTCAAGCAGTAACAAGGTTGTTCAGAACAAAGTTCCTCAGAAGACTTCCACTAAGAGTAATCCTGACCCTCACGACAAAGGAAGTCTTCCTGTAAATAATGTAACAAATGTAGATAAATTAGCTTTAGAGACTGCGAGTAAAAAGCCACAAGCTTCCACTCCTAGTACTTGCAGAAATGCACTGCCATTTTTGTTAACTTTCAAAATCTTTAATAGAAACGTGCACAATTGTATGGTAGATTCAGGAGCATCATCCAATGTAATTCCATGGTCTGTATGTCAAAAGATTAACGCTAAAGTTGAACCATCCACTTTAAAAATCATCCAACTTGATCGAACTAGTGTTAAAGTCATAGGCGAATTAAGGAATGTGCTTATAAGATTATCGTCTAACCCCAAAGTTCATCAAGTGATTGATATTATTGTTGTGGATATTCCAGAAGTGCATGGTTTGTTTTTAAGCAGGGACTGGTCAGAGAAGCTACATGGCTATTTCGCGACAGATTGGTCTCACCTGTGGCTGCCTGAGAATGGCAATCCCAACAAAATCAAGGTAAATCGTGAACGCTACCTTAAGTTCATGGTCACAGATTTGAATAATCCCAATGAACCATTTACACCTTCTACTGATTCACCCTAAATACAAGGGATGGATACCTTTCTTGGCAATTTCATGGCTGATACTTCAGCTATCACCAACCCAGAACATCAGTCCGAGATTGTAGCATATGTGCAACCAGCAGCTTCTACACAATGGTCTCATGCACCCGATAAAAATCAAATTTGGTCTCTTTATTTTGACGGGTCAAATTCCAAAGAAGGAGTTAGTGCAGGTTGCGTTATTATTGATCCCTCAGGTAACAAAACCTTGATTTCATGTAGGTTAGAATTTGAATGTACTAATAACACAGCGGAATATGAGGCTTTACTACAGGGTCTCAGAAAAGATTTAGATATGAACATTCAAAATTTGGTTGTCTTTGGTGATTCTGAAATCGCAGTTAGACAGGTAAGAGATTCTATCCACTGGTTGTCTCCGCATCTTAGAAGCTACCAATCCGAGGTATGGAATTTAATGAATAATTTTTCTGCTTTCAATATAAATTCTATTCCTAGATTGAATAACTTTGAAGCTGATCTATTAGCTAACATAGCTTCCAAACTCTTTCCTGCAGAAGGCTTGTCCCCGAATGCATTCTTTGTCGAACTGTTGTTCAGGCCATCCATTCCCGACAACATCACGAATTGGAGTGTATTCGATGATGATCAACAGATTATTAACATCCTGCATATGGAAGAAAATTTTCAAGGCGCGGTGATTGATGAATACACTCATGATGACAATTTGCACAACTTCACGATATTACTAGATTTGAGAACTCCTGAATCTTCATCGGACATGGTAAATTCGATCCCTAAATCTGTAGTTAGATTAGAGAAATTTTACGATCTTCAAGATAAATTCAAAAAATCGGTCAACTATAAAACCAATAGTTCCTCGTTATCATATGAAAAAGTAGACTTGGGAACTAATGACAATCCACAATGCATTAATTTAGGGGTGGGGTGTTTTGAACAAGAAAAAGTCACATTTATTAAATTGTTTAAAGAATTAAAAGATGTTTTTTCATGGACGTATGATGACCTTAAAACTTTCGACCCTAACATCATACAACATGTCATTCCTATCAAACCCCAAACCTTACCCTTTCAACAAAAATTAAGAAAAATGCACCCTAATCTCGAACCGATCGTCAAAAAAGAATTAAATAAACTCCTGAATGCTAAGATAATTTTCCCAGTTAGAAACATGCAATGGGTTTCTAACCTTGTCCCTGTCTGGAAGAAAAGTGGGGAAATCTGACTATGCTTCAATTTTTGAAACCTTAATAAAGCGTCTGATAAAGACAACTACCCTATCCCACCCATGGAATAGATCCTTCAACAGGAATCTGGTTCTGAGAGACTATCCTTATTGGATGGTTTTTTAGGGTACAACCAAGTCCTGATGTCTCCTCCAGACCAACTTAAAACTACCTTCCACACTCCATGGGGCACCTACGCTTACAGGAAAATGCCCTTTGGACTGATTAATGTTGGTGCCACTTTCCAGAGAGCGATGGACATCGCTTTCCGAGGCTTAATCAATCAATGTGTCGTAGTTTACTTAGATGATGTTACTGTATTTTCCAAAAACAAAACTGATCATCTAGCTCATTTAATATCCATTCTACAATGATGTCATAAATATGGCATTTCCTTAAATCCTAAAAAATATATCTTCGCAGTAGAACAAGGTAAACTCTTGGGATTCATTGTGTCGAGCAAAGGGATGATTATCAACCCTGAAAGGACTCAAGTCATCTCGAAACTCCCCCCTCCCTCATCCAAAAAGTCTATGCAGTCTTTCTTAGGCCATATAAACTTTGTTAGGAGATTTGTTCCCAGTTTCTTCGAGATGGTGAGACCTTTACAGAATTTAATTAAGAAAGACATACAATATCATTGGGGACCCTTAGAAAATAAAGCTTTTAATTCGATAAAAAAAGGCCATAATAGATGCTCCTTCTCTCATGAGCCCCGAATTTTCGCAAGACTTCACGCTCTACACATTCACTTCTGACCACTCCTACATTGTTGTCCTAACTCAAAAGAACGCTGAAAACAATGAAGTACCCATTGCCTTTATGAGCTCTGCTTTCAAAGGTGTTGAACTTAATTACCCAGCGGTAAATCAGCAAGCCTACATTGTTTTCAAAGTAATCAAACACTTCAGATCTTATCTTTTGAAATCTAGGACGAAAATTATTGTCCCTTACCCAGCCATCATGAACCTGTTAGTGCAGAAAGAACTAGGTGAAAAGAGAGCGAACTGGGTCAGTTCCTTGCAGGAGTATGATACAGAAATCACCCCAGCTCAAATAGTGAGAGGCCAAGGGTTATGCAAGTTAGTTGTTGATTCATCAACAGGACAGCAAGAAGAAAATGATATGTCAAACCTAGGACAGCACAATCAAAATGCAATCTACTGTGCACAAAACTCTAGCAATCCCTGGTATGACGATATAAAATTATGTCTTGAACATGGGTCAGCCCCCCATCACGTGGATCCCACTAAGAGAAGAGCGTTAAGATTAAAATCTGCATCCTTTCATTTGATTAATGGTATTATGTTTCGTCAAAATTTTGATGGAGTACTAATGCACTGTCTTGAGAAAGATGAAGGAGAAAAAGTCTTACTAGAATTGCACGCAGGAGAAGCTGGTGGGCATTTTGGTGGTGACACCACTGCCCATAAAGTTTTGAGAATTGGTTATTACTAGCCCACACTTTTCAGAGACACCCATGCCTTGTGCCTTAAGTGCATTATTTGTCAAAATGCATCCGGGCGCATACAAAAACCAGCCTTTCCTTTGCAGCCTGTTTTGGTAGACTCCCCTTTTCAACAGTGGGGCCTTGATATTATAGGTCCAATCAACCCGCCATCCTCACAGCAGCATAAGTTTATCATAACAGCCACAGATTACTTCACCAGGTGGTCTGAAGCTACCGCATTAAGAACTGTGAATACCAGTCAGGTAATTTCCTTTTTAATTTCAAATATTATTACTCGTTTTGGTATCCCTGACTGTTTAGTATTCGATAACACTTCTTATTTTTCCTCTCTTGAGATGAGAAAATTCTCTCTAGAAAAAGGAATTAAATTAAAGTATTCTACCATCTATTACCCCCAGGGCAATGGATTGGCAAAATCAACAAATAAGAATTTGATTAAAATTATCAAGAGATCGGTATCAGAGAATCACAAAAACTGGCATAACGCACTGTTAAACGCAATCTGGGTTGATAGAGTGACACCAAAAACTATTGTAGGTAACTCCTCCTTTCTCGTCTATGGCAGAGAAGAAATTCTGCCACCACACATTCTTCTTCCCTCACTACAGCTATCACAGAAAATACAAGAAGAAGAGTGTCCCCCTTTGGAAAACCGAATTAACGCTTTAATGAAACTAGAAGAGGTAATATCCCAAGCTAAACGTAAGTTAGATCGGCATCAACTAGTGGTCAAAATCTAGTTTGATTCTAACTCTGCCTCTGATAGTAACTTCGGAGTAGTTGACCTTGTCTTGAAATGGGACAAACCGCACGAGGGAAAGAGAGAGCACACCAAGTTTCAGAACTTATGGCTTGGACCATTTTTAATTGCTGAGAAATTGGGTCCCAGCTCTTTCCGATTACAGAACCTAGAGGGATAGCCTGACACCTATCTAGTGAATGGCCAAGCTCTGAAAAGATATTTCACTTGATGACAACACTTTGTATACTATGTAAATATTTTTCTTCTATTTTCTTTTCTTTTACTGTTTTGGTTTTGATTTTCCCCTGTACTTATCAGTTTTTATTTTTTTTGGAAATACACATACCTGCATTTTGAACTGTTCAGACAAAGAAAAAAGAAAATTATTTCACTAAAATGACTGCTGAAAAATTGTCTAAACATCAATTATAATATACTTCTGAAATTTACATCTGTGTTGAAAAGACTGTTGTTTGAAAGAAGTTAACTGATTTCGATATGTGAGTGAAGCCTGTCATGATCATCCATTATCTTCTTACGTTGTCCCTGTTAATTAAGGGAATAACTCAGAAGATGTCTCACTGCTTTAGAAGGTTCGTTCTGTAAATAAACCATCTCTGGATCTTAATGAAGGACAGTTCTAAAAAATTATGTTGAGGTCTGTAAAAATATGTTTAAAACATCATAATTTTCAGCGTCACCCCGTTCAATTATATATCTTTAAAAAATTAAATCATAAAAGAGTTGTGGGAAGTGCTTGTAAACCCACCAGGATGTTGAACAGGTCTGTTGGCAGCAGGTAAATGCATGCATGACGCCAAGACAACTTCGTCGGGGTACTGAACAGGCCCGCTGGCAGTGAAGCAATGTTGGGTATGTGAAAAATTGTAAGTATGAAATCTCTTGACCTTAAAATGTCCTTTATTCTGATCTGGAACTTCTTCGCAGGATACAGATATCAGAGTGGGTTAAATGGAAAACCTGTCGAGGCTATGAACACTTGCTGGCAGCAATGGCCCTGTCAACAGTATTGGAGATTTTATCTTTAATATCGTGACTCACTTGTCTTAAGACTGTTATCAGTTTTCATACTTTAAGCACTGTTGTAATGTTTGATTACTAATGATGTTTAAACAATTTTCTGGTGGTTTTTCAGTCAAAATTATTCTCATTATTATCATCTGAATTTGTTCTTCTGGCAGAGATAACTACTTCTACCAGTGTGTCGCCATTGTTGGCAGCCATTTCACATTTTTATCCTACCTTTATAAGCTGCCTACACAAGTGTTTTGGAACCCTTGATCCTCATCACAATCTTTTGAATGAAACAACACTATTATCTTGTGCATTTGCACACCTGCCTTTTGTTCTCATTCTCACGACTGCAAGCGTGAAAACTTTGATTTTGAAGTCACGTCAATGGCATTAAAATCATCACTGGACTATTATGGTTACTCTTGTCTATGTGTTCATTTCATTTCCAATTCAATTATGGTCACATAGTTGGCAAGACACCAAAAACCTTTACTCATTTGGCATTTTTTTTGTTGTTAATATGACTTCATTTTTATAAGACTGTGATGATATTCTAATGATTGTGATTGAGTCCTTGATACAATGGTGGTTTGATGTTCTATTGCTTTTGATCGAAGTCAATGGTTTCATAACAACACACTAACATGGTGATTAGACCCTTAATTCAATGGTTTCATACAAAGCATACGATTTATGATTGAATCCTTGGTGTTATATTCGAAACATTGTTTTGATTTTAAAACCATGCAAACACTCTTGCTTATGCAAATATTTGGGTGGACTAACCATAGTTTTCATTAATTGTTTGAATAGCATTGCTTTTAACACATTGCAATAGTGATCACCATATGCGTTGTCGGTTGTACATTTGGATATGACTGTTTTGCATGAGTTGATTTCATTCCACCACCCTCGCACACTTTGGCATCAATGCTTGCCTTCTATCTCAGATTACCTCTGTTGGTTTTGGGGAAGCTTGTGAGCTATCGGTCCTGCGTATACCCTGTCAAAACCCTTGTCCCTCTACCCTGCTCACTGTGTGTTCTGTTCTATGGAAGCTATGGTGCGCATAGAACCAAATGGTATCCAAACTATGTTGCTATTCGACAATGCTCATTAGGATTTGGAAAATAGTGGCTGGTTGGTTTTTATCCAAAGATTTGAGGGTTTCAACTTTTTGGTAGCCCAACAGTTTGCCCTCACCTTCGACGGATGCAGGGCTAAGGTCGCAGACATACAACTCAAGTTAAATGAGGAATTCCTCAGCTTAGCTATAGGCTTACCAGCTGCAGGGAAAAGGTGGTTTAAGAACTCCAAAGTGGATGAGGTGTTGGGGCCGCTCCTATTCACATCGAGGAAGATTGTTAGTTTTGATAGAGGTATGCCTATCACTTCCCTCAAACCCAAGTGGCACGATCTATTGGCAATTGTTAAGCAGTTTTTGACCTGTGAAGGTCATTATGGTTTGGTATTTATGTATCATCTTCGGTTATTGATGAATTTTATAGACTACCCTCTGGACATGCCGCACTATCTCCTATGCAGTCTTTACAAAATGTCCAAACAATTTAAGCATGAGAAGGTTGATAGCAGCCTCTTCCATCACTGCTTGATCAAATTAATTATCGTTCATCATTTGAGCCTTAGTGGTGACTGTTGGCAAGCCTTCCTATCAGGGAATGGATTTTCCACTTTCGGGTGTGTCCACGTGGACAAGGTTGCGGTCACTGAAACCTTGGTTGTGCCTACCGTGCCATCTCCTACCCTTCTACCCCCTGTCAAACCCTCGAACTACCCCAACCTTGACCTACCTGATACCATAGCTGACTCGTGTGCTAAAGACAATACTAAGGCCGTCAAGAGGCCTATAAGGAAGAAAGGCAAAGGTGATTCTGGTGTCAACAGTAAGGGAAAGAAAAATGCACGATGGATATCGAGATGTGCTCGGAACAAGCCCAAACAGAGCACTGACCAAAAGCCTATGGTCTTGAGCGAGGATTCAGACTCTGAGATTGAACGTTTCCTAGCCAAGGAATACCCTTATTCTCATGGCCTCTGCTCTATGTAACCCTATGACTATGTTTCCAACTTACCTCTGTGCCTCAAGAATGACCCAAACTTCCTGGGAATTAAGATTGGTAGTGAAACCCTTGGTAACTTGAACGAACCCTCACCTGTAATGCCAAGGCCAAATCAGCCACCTTTCACTCAATGCAATTCTTGGCTTGAACGTTATTACACTGACATTCCCCTATTGCAATCTAAGATTAAATCTTTGGAGGAATGGGTGACAGTGCTGTCAAAGGAGAACGATAGGCTACAAGCCAACGAGAAGAAGCAAAAGACTATCGGTTCAATTGTCTTCAGAAACGTTGAGGCAGCAACAGCCTTTGTCAATTCAAAGTTATCCTGATCGAATCATTTTTTCTACAGCCCAGGTATGTATTTCGACATTGATTTTGTTTTATGAGTTGCTTTGAATTAGTATGACTGATTGGGTTTGCTTTCGATTAGTCCTGTTTGTTTTAATAGATTCAAAAACGGTTCTATTTACTTCAAATTTCCAGGAATGATTTCATTTTTATTTGAATTAGTATAAAAGATTTCGTTCTAGATTAGTATAAACTATTTTGTTTTGAAGATTTGTTTGCTAAAATTGGACACAGCTATGTTTTGATTGATACAATTTTGCATTAGTATAATGATTGTGTCGGCCCTAAGTTAGTTTGATTCATTTATTTTGGTTTGATTCTGAAATGATGTTGTATGCCCTCAATTAGCATAGTCATTTGTATATGCGTTGAAGATTGGTGTGAATGTAGTTCTGTTAGTTTTGAATTAAAAAAATGATTATGTTAGTCTTGTTTTGATTCAAAAACAATTTTGTTAAGTTCTGAGTCGACATAAACTATTGTGTTTGTATTAAATGAATATGAAAGATTTTTTTGATCGGTTATGGTCAGTGTCGATTGAGATTGATTCAAAAATGATTTCGTTGGTTTTGAATTATCAAAATGATTCTATCTGCTCCGAATTAGTAATAAAAAGTGTTTGACAGATTGCATAAATCCATGTTACCATTCGGTTAATTGACCACGATTTCGTTTGTTTCAATTTGCATACAAGTTTTGGTTTGTTGTGGCATGAACGATTCGCTTGGTTTGGAATTAGTAATTAAAGATTTGGTTTAATGGGTCAAATATATTTATGTTATCGTTTAATGGATTTAAAACGATTTTGTTTTCAAATTAGACCAGCTACAGATTCGCAAGATTCTGTAGCTAGTCTTAAAATTTTGATTTTTGTTAATTTTACCAATAAAACATTATCTAAACTTCTTTATTCTGGTCCACCTACAGGTACCTACGAATTTCAATGGAAAATTGGACATGCTGTGGCAATTTAGAAGATTCTTTTGTGATATATTTTTGTTTGAGGTTGTTAGCTTAAGTTAGAAATAGAGACTTGGGAGATTGTTCCCAAAATTTTTGTAAACTGTTTTTGATAATTCCCACAGGGATGTTTTACCCTGTGGCCTTTAAATACTTGTTATTTTTTGTAAAGAACCCATCATCACTGTTGGAAGAATAAGAATATGGATTTATGATACAGACTCGAATGGAAGTGGATCTTTTGTAACAGCTTTAGCTTTCAATTTATCATACTTTCATTCAAGTTGTGTGCATTTTAATTTGTGATTAAATCATTGACTACTTTAGATATCAAGACTTATTACAGGATTAATGCGTCGTGATTTAAATTTTGTCCATGTCTTATGTATCTCAGTTTTAGTACAGCGATTACTCTGTTTCAATTTAATGAATTAAAGGTTTATCTTCTTCGTTAAATGAATCATTTTGTACAAATATTTGCATACGGGTTTATCTAATTGTGATGGTTTGTAAATTATAAGATTGTTGTCATTTTATGTCTTGTTTGTTCTATCATTGATATTCAAAGAGCACTGTTGCTTCCTGTTTACAAGAAGCTTGTGGAAAATTTGGTGCGGGTTTCCTCCCATCGAACAGGTGAATCGGATCCTTTGCACGGGGCAAATTGGAAAGCGTTACTTCAGGTTAGATCATTATTTGAAATTTGGTAGATAATAAATTCGAGAATTTTCAGTAGTTTAGGTAAATGTATAGTTTAGTTTTATAGTACAGATTGTTATTTTAATTATTCATCTTTGATAATTGTCATTTTATTTTTGTTTCATAAATTATAAAATTCAAAAATAATAGCTTTGCTTTCATAGGACAGCTCACAAATGGTTTTTTCAGGTTTTCGATTTAAAATCTGTAATTTGTAAATATTGTACATTTGTAGTTAGGATCTATTTCTGTTGATAATTGAACATTTAATTTCATAGAATTATTGTTGTATAGTATTAGACAATAGACTGTATATATTTTTTTTTAGATTTGTTTATTAGTTTGCTTTAATTGTTTTTTTCATTTAGATTAGTTCCTTTAGTTAGTTTTCTTTCGTTTTTCTAGGACTTAGATCAGCCAACAGAGCCACTAAACCCATCGAGGTGGATCATCCCAAACGGATTGGGTTATTTAGACAACCCCGGACCGAATCCACTCCTCCAGTTGACGAGCGTTCATTTTTGCCCATCAATAAGGTTCCCCTTTTTGGATCAGTTACAAATTTGTTTGAAGCAAAGGATAAGCCAAGATGTTACAAGAATAAAATGACTCGGCAAAGGTGAAGAAGACAAAATATGAAGGCTACAGATCAAGTGTGATATGATAAATATTGAATATATTAGGGAAAGGTGTTTCACCTTGCAAAGGTGAAGTGTAATATGGTAAATAATGTTAGTTTTGTAAAAATATTTAATTGGAATTGGATTCTTTGAAATCTGGGTGGTACTAGAGAATATTGTTGTCTTCAATTTGTCAGTTGATTCCTAAGAAGTGTGAGTTAGAGATCACAAGGGGGTCGGTGCCTCCTTCTAGTTGGTGCTAGAAAATTTAGGTGGATGGTGCCTCCTTTCAATTGGTGTTTTTGATGGATGTAATCTTCTGAAATAATAAAAAGCATTATGTGGTTTTCTCCCATTTGGGTTTCCATGTAAAACCCTTGTTCTTTGTGTATTTATGATTGTGTGTTCCAATATATGATAACTTGAATGATATTATAAGTAGAAAGAATAACAAATTGTTTATATTGATTCACACCCCCCCCCTCTCAGTATCCCTGAATATACCAATAGTATGAAATTCTTAGGTAAGTGAAGGTATGCTTATTTTTATTTTATTTAATATAATTTCATTGGATATTATGGAATTGTGTTTGGAAAGCCACTTAGTCCTATGTCCTATTTCATCACGTTTTCTTCCATTTCTCGAGGGTGGACTATCACCTTGGGGGGGAATACAATCACCTTTACATTCCATAATATTCCCTCACCATCTTATCCATCTCTAATCCAATATCCATGCATGAGAAGGATTCAACACTACCAACAATAGAACATCTTGTTGCTACCACACAAGAACTAGCAGTAAAATACCTTGTTGCTACCACACAAGAACCAGCAATAAAAGACCTTGTAGTTGCCACACAAGAATTAGAAGTAAGGGAAAAATAAGGTATTTTTGTTGATCCACAAGAACAAACAAAAAATAAATAAACAGTTGAAGGGGACATCCAACATTTGCTAATGCCATATCTTTCTTTCCTAATCTGTGAGCATTTTTCAGGTCCACTACATTAAAAAATGGTTTTGAGCAGCATATTTTCCAATAAATCATAGCCCATCTATAGATTAACAAAACATTGTTTTATTTTCCTTTCCATACAAAATCTTCAGTTTGGGGAGGGGGAAGGAAAATAGTCATGTGGAGAGGAATGAGATTCCCCACAAGAACCTATAGTAGAAGAAGTTGTTGTAGAATCCATTCCTATATGTTGTCACACAAGAGGAAACAATTGTTGGTATGTACAACAACAATTATCAGTGTGTAAACAACAACAAGAATGTTTTGACATAAGAAATCCATATTACTAATGCCCAAGAACCTACAATAGGAATTTGTTTTGTCATTACACAAGAACCCGTATCAGGTCACAAAATATCACGATGTCATGAGTTATAATTTACTATTTCTACTCATGTTATAACATTGTTGTTGTTGCTCTAGTTTTATATATTATGTGCAGAAATTGATTTGTTTATATATTGATATATGTGCATCATATGGTCATGATTTTTGGTGAGGAGAAGCAATAAAATAGGACAAGAATGGTTGCAAAATTTCATAGAAAAACAGTTTTTAATTTGAGAGAAAATGTCTAAAGAAGCTTGTTGCTAATCCTACACCACTCTTGTTGCAACTCACCTGTAGTGGATTATTTTCTTATATCTTGAGGGCCATGAACCAGATCATTGTGATTTTCTATGGACAGGCATATTAAATTGGGATAAACACAACCACCAAAAATCTCCTTAATATGGAGTATTGCTTGCATGAAATAACAATTTTTCAAATCTGTTGCAACTCCATGTGCAGGTTTGTTGCAACTCCATAAGATTTGTTGCAATCTTACTAGAATTATTTCAAGATGTTAATGTTGATTTTGAAGGAAGGTTCCTAACAACTCATAGTAAGCATTTGAGGAAAATGAAAAATGTTAACAATAGAAGAAAGGTATGCAGTGGAGAGAGAGAAGTGTCCCTACAATTTGGATGATACAGGGTACTTGGTTGCATGACATGCAACATTTTCGGATGGGGGGAGATGAAGGGCTCTAGAAATGGAAAAATTTTATACCATCTTTTCCCTACCCTTAACCCCTTTTTCAATTACTTAGACCTTTTATCAATCCATCATTGTGCAGGATTTAGATTTGATGTGTTTCCATTACATTTCTTTAGTACTTTACATGAATTTATGATTACACATTAGAAAATGATCATATTTTCATTTATCTTTGAGTTAATTTTCAAATACGATGTGCTAGACAGGTTGTTGTGCAGAATGAGATATCACCATAGGATGTATTTTGGTTCCCATTGCTACAAATACCACATGGTTTTTGCAACTCCTTATAGCAGTTGTTGTAAATCTAAACATTGTGGCAACTATGAGCATTGTTGTTGCAACTCTTAAAATTGCTACAACTCTAGAACATTGCTACAACTTCAAGCACTATTGTTGCAACTTTGAACATTGTTGTAACTTGAGAGCACTGTTACTGTGACTCTGGGATGGTGATGCAACTCTTGCTACAGCTCCCATGTTGTTTATACAACTCCCACACAATAGATGCAACTCCTTACAATAGTTGTTGCAACTCGTGAGGGAACTATTTTGTGTTGCAACTCGTGAGGAAACTATTTTGTGTTTCAACTCATGAGGGAACTATTTTTTGTTGCAACTCGTCCAAAGAATGATGCTACAATAGGAACCTTGAATCATCGGGACCATGAGACCACCGGAACTATGAGCCATGTTGATACTACTCTACATGAAAATTATGTATCCATGCAACAATAATGTTAATCTAAGAAAATTAAAGATATGGAGACAATTTTGTAATTCCAAGACAAAATATTAGTTGAGTGGCTAACCATGAATCTTGGAATTCTTGGGTAAAATATCATGGAGTTATTCATTAATTGATAATTGTTAGCTGGAAACTATTCATTATTTAGGAAATTGTTTATAACCATTATGGATTTATTAAATCCATATGTGGGTTTATTTAGATACTCATTATTTCTAGTTTCCATTAAATTTATGTATAAAAGAGAGTACTATCTCCATTATTCAGAGAGGACTCTTAGATAAATGTCCAAATGACAATGGAATAATTCATTGAGTTTTTATTTTAATTGCAATTTTATAATTTTCGTAGTGTGTGATCTGATTAATTCCTTTAATTTATTTTCCTTACACATTTGTAATAGATTGATTCAATTTGATTAGCTTAACTAATTTAATTTATTTATGTTGTAATTTTTTATATAGAATAATATGAGCACTATGTTCTATGGAGGCAAGGCCCACTCCAATAGAACAGAGTGTAGTTTAGATAGTTTCTTTGATTTCTTGTTGTGTAATTTAATTATGTAGTTCTCTATTCATGTAGGATTTCTTTTATTTGATTTTGTAACTAGTTCCTTGATTCAATTTTCTCATGCAATTAGATTACTCATGTGATATTGTGCTCATATATTCATGCAATTAAGTATTCAAGTCGGATTTCATTTGTTTATTTATTTCTAATAATTTCACTTCAGATAGGGTTGCATTATTTTATGTCATTGAAGAAATGTGCTTAACGCAATGACCATGTTTGTTGGTATGAGTAAAAACAAGGATCATCTTGGTAAGGATTAGATTATATTGGTTTTCTTTCCTTCAATTTATATCTCGTGTGATTTACTTTCCTGCAAGTGTGACATTTATTTTCTCTACAAGTGTGATTTATTTTCGTATAAGTGTGACATTTACTTTCCTGCAAGTGTGACATTTACTTCCTCTATAAGCATGATTTATTTTCCTACAAGTGTGACATTTACTTTCCTACAAGTGTGATATATTCCTAAAAGTGTGGATTTGATTAGAACCTTTCCAAAGCTTGAGGATTGTCTATACTTTGACCACAAATGTAAGATGTAATCCCTTAATGAATCACTCATTAATGAGGTTAAGAAAATAAAGAAAGAAAATAGTAGCAAAGGAAAATTGGAAAAGGTTGATTCAAGGGAAGAATTGGAAAAAACAATAGATGAAGAAAACAAATGGTTTCTTAAGAATAATAAATAAATTCTCAATTTTATTAAGAAATTGAAAAGGCATTTATAGAAGTCTGAATCAAAAAATAGGGATGAAGATATTACCAAAAAAATTGAAGAGGATACTATAAAAAAATTGAAGAGGAAATTTGCAATAAGGTTGAGGAATCCCTAAATACCAATGAGGTAAAATCAGAAATGAAATCTAGAATTGAAGAATGGCGTAAGAATTTGATAGATGGGGTCACATCGCAGCTTCAAAAGGAGAAAAAAGACAAGATGCAAGAAGGTCACTAGAATATACTTGAAGAAGTTTAACTCCATCTATAGGATTAACATGTCAAATATGATGGTATTATCTCCAAGGCTAGAGTAATAAAAGACCAAGCAAAGAGGACAGAGGATGCCATTGTCTTTGAAAATAATTTAGATGAAATGGGTGTGTAGAATGAAGGAAAATCATCACATGTGAAACCATATAAACACCCTCATTACCAATAAAGTTTTCAACAAAAAAAAGAAGATCGAAATCGATATTACCAAACAAGAAGATGGAATAATCAATAATATTCATGGAACGAGGCATCAGAAAACCATTATTCAATGGGATATTATCATAGATAAACAAATACAACAAAGTGGAGAAGTTACAAAAACAATACATGGAATCAAGGAAAAGAAAATTATGCAACAACTATCCATTAGGGATTAAGATTGAAAAGAATTGATTTTGGATAGATGGATCGTCATCAATGGAAAGAAGAAAGAAGGAACATAAGAAAATCATATTATTTGGTTTCATCATATGTAAATCCTTTAACTACAAATCTTTTAAGACACATTTTTATGGATGGTACTATGATATGACCCCAAGGGGGGAATATATGGGGTTAAATGTATATTATATGACCCCAAGGGAGGCATATATGGGGTTAAATGTATATGTAGTAGAGTAAACATATATTTAATAGTGGATACCATGTAGTCATTACTGAAGAACATGTGATTTGGATGTATAAATGTATTGGGGTATTTGGAGGAGGTTCTCCTATTCTTTGATTTATTTTGTAACTTATCTCTCTTATCTATCTTGGAGTTGTGCTCCGCACTCACATTTCCTGTACATGGTGTGTACTCTGATTTATTGTGATGTTTTGAGCTTTTGGTGCATAACAACGATAATTTACTATGGAATTTTTCAATAGATGAGTTGTCTTTCACACCAAAGGAAATGTAGTCCAAATTGTTCCAACATTATATACTTGAATCAACTTCTTTGAATCTCCTCGTATTTATTGAGATATGAAATATAGAGAATTTCCTCTTCCTCTTCTCTAAGTTATATGACTTATTCTTCCTTGATATGGGATTCATCTATTAAAGGAAACACTTCCTTCCACTTCCTCTTCCAATGAAAAAGTTCATAGGAATCGTATGGAAGGACAAATCCATGGAAAGTATAAGGGAGGTGAAGTCCTTAATGGAGAAACATAATTTTCTTTCTCTACCTCTTCTAATGCAAAAATTCATTAGAAGTATATGCACTAACATATGTTTCACCATATCCATTCAAAGTATGAGGGAGTTCAATTGCTTAATTGGGAAAAAGAACAGGTTATTGTTCAAGTGATTTTTCCCCAATTAAGCACTAGGCCTCCTTTGATGCTTTTTGCAAAAGAACCAACGTGGACGATATAAAGGGAGGAAAAATTATTTCCTTAAAGAATTGCACCAACTATGACTAGGTGATGTGTATATTTAGTAGATGGGTCATGATGCAAATATAATTGTGAAAAGTACAATGTTCATTTACAAAATTTCTAGCATAAGAAGGACAATAGGTCAAAATCCATAAAAGACAAATAATATATAAATAATTGAGTAATATGTGAATGAATGATATGAGTTACAATAATGAATGACCTTGGCATTTATAGGCCTCAAAGTGACATTTCACGTAAAGTTATATCTTTATATGATGCACCTTTTAGTAATTAATATCCTAAGTATTATAGTTTAGGTATATATTTATGAGTTGTGTTTATGCATGACAAATTGTTTCATCACTTTATTACTACTATAATAGAGAAATTTTTATAAGAGTATGAACATGTATATTTTTAATTTGCAATGTTTGGTGATGAAAATATAATTGTTTCAACACTATAGAGATATTTGTATGCTCAAATTAGATATTAGTGAAATTATAGATGTGTTGTTTTTTCCTCATCTCGAATGGAAACTTATTGTTTCCAGTGTAGCTTGGGATAAGGTTGAAGTTGTAAAGAAATAAATCTTGATTATATGATCACTCTTTCAATGAATGGTATTGTTGTTGCATGCCTCTTAAATGTTCCAATTTTGATAAGCTAGCCTTGCATTTTAGGAAATGGAATTTTCAGCAATATATATCGTATAATATTTAATGAATCGCCTCCCCTTGATATTAAATATTGGAATTATCTTCCCAAATGGATCGAAGACATGCTACATGGCACTAGACAACTAGAAGAAAATGTATGGGTGTCATATTCCCATTACAATTACTACATCCTAAGAACATTGAAGATGGAAGAAACAAAACTCAACTTGTAAAGAAATATCTCATGGCTTATATACTAAAGTTCAAACTATAAATATATGTGTACGGTATATTAGCTAGTGTTCAAATACCAAATAACATTAGTGGATTTTGGAAAACATGTGGGTGTCGTGGTCTATTTGGTTATTTGGATGGAGATATCCAGTTTGAATACATGGGATAATCAAGCATATCATATTGGTTTGTTTCATTGTTTATCTTATTGTTTCATTACTCCAAATTCCAGTTTATATGGGAGTGAAAGATAAAAGAATATTCAACATTTGAGTGGCCCCTCTCATGCCAATACCATGTCTATATGGGATATTGAAATTTTAGTTCAGTGATGTTGGGAGAAACTATGATTGCTTCAAAATTTTATTGGCATTTTTCCTATGCGAACTCAATGCTTAAATGTAAAATTATTATAGACAAGGCTTATCATAGTTTAAATCTTCCATTGATCCAAATTTCTCATATCAACCACTTATTATACTTATCTTTTGCATCATCTGTAAGAAAAAAATTAAGTAATTTTGTTGCATTTCTTTCATGGTGGTTGTCCAAACTCCAATGTCAAAATTTCATTAAAACTGCCAATAAAATATTCTAGACTTGGATGAATCAAGAAAGTTTTGTTTTTCACTTCATAATATTCAAAGGATGCCTCATGTCATACAACCCTAGGTTTCATTAAATCTTAAGATATTGAAATGATCACTCATTTAATCCTAGCAATCACTTTTCATTTCATGAGCTTGCAAGAATTTAGTAAAACTTGAAATGGCATATGATGGAAATGGAAATACAATGGAAGTAAGCCTGAAAGGATATATTATTTCATAATGAGATATTTTTTCAATGGATACCTATGGAATGCTTGTAGTAAGCCCAAGTTCAATACAAACTTCATCTTCCTTGATACGGGATTCATTTCTTGAAGGCAGAAATTCATTCCACTTCCTTTTCTAATGCAAAAGTTCAAACGAAGCATATGCATTGTCAAATCCATGGAACATATCACGGAGGGAAAGTTCTTTATTAGGATATCTCATATCATATGACTTGATGCTTGAATGAAAGTGAATTTGAATTAATCATAATAGCCACTAGGATTCAATAATGTTATTCTTTCAAATGGCATACAATGGTAGTAAACTTGAAAGAATATCACTTTCCATGTTAATATTTTTGTTTTCACTGGATTAAGATTGAATGCTCATAGAAAACTCGAAATGATTTCTTAATTCATAAAACCTCGGGATTATTTCAATTTTAATTCGTTGAAATGATAGCTCATTGAATCCTGGTGGTTTCCATGATTCGCCTATTCATGGCTATCCTTTTAAGTTTGCAACAAGCATAAATATGGATCATTAAATTCATTCATATTACAAGAAGTAAATATTTCTTACATAGATAACCATTTGAGAGCATGTCTATTGGATGTAAGTATTGGTTCACAATGTATGTATATTGGACCAAAGTACTAGTTCACAATATCATGTATATTGTGTAGGGTGTGCTTGTTCTTCAATGTTGTGGGTCTATCCCAAACGGTTATTCTTGAAATATTGGAGTGAAAACTTCCTTGACACACGCCCTATCTAAGACTAATTTATCATCCTATTTACTTACTTACATACTTGGAAGTGGATTCCAAATGAAGTGGCAATATTTATGACTTCCTTTACATTACAAATGGCCAAAACATTATTTACATACTTGGAAATGGGATCCAGGAGAGGCATTTGAACCTGAAACCCGTACTTTGTCCTCACATCCCATTAGGGGGCTTATAACTTGTCATGTTGTTCTTCTTGTTGCTTTAAAATTTTATTCCTTTATCAGATTACTAAACATTTCAGATGTTTATTATACGGAAAAATAAGAATAATAAAGACAATAATCAAAGTAATGTTGACAATGATAAAGGTTTTTTTATATATATCTCTTTAAAATTTGAACTACCAATGCTTTTCTTTTGCTATCAATTAAGCATTAAATATGAGTTCAGCAATGGAACTTGAATGGAAGGCATATAATTAGAAATTGATCTAAGGTGTTATCACTCCAAGAAACTCTTTGCGGTTGTAAGTCAAAGATGCTTGGTAACTTAAAGTAAACTTGTTTTTGTGTTTTTGTATGTGTGGATCAATGGGATAACTCAATTACATTATGGTATTCAGACAGTCAAAATGAGAATCAAATGAACCAGTGCTCTCAAGGATCAATAATCACATGATATCTTTTAAGTGGGCGAGAAAATAATGCTTATAAACCAAATACAAATGTAGGGTTTAATAAACAATGATAAGCAACTATTAATCAAGTTATGAGCTAACCAATGAGATGATAGTCATAATGAAGCTAAAACAACTTGAATAATAGTACAAAAGGAAAGATGAGAATCTGACATCAATAGAGAGAGAAAACTGTGATTTGTATTATCATATGGAAAAGTTTGTTTACAATATAGTATCTTCTGTATCCAAAATCGAATCTTTATTTCTAAAGATAGCATAGGCTTTATAGCCTTTAAATAACAGTGGGAGATCCTATTAGGAGGGATCGAGAATACTAAAATAGTATAATCATAAAACTAATTGCAAACTTATAGGAATAGACCCTTTAAAAAGGGAAGTCAAACCACATCCTAATACTAAATCTTTGACAACTGCTCTTGTATGTTGGATGATGACTATGCCTTCTAGAATCTTCAATTGACATCCAGAAGCTAATCTTCTCATTCTTGAGATTTCCTTTAAACAGCGTATAATATCTTTGACTGAAAATAGTAAAATTTCTTTATCTTCTTGTCTCAACATCTTTCTCAAAAACTGGAATAGAACACTAAAATAGATCTCTTTAATTATATTCTTAACTTAGAAACCATCCTCATTCACTTTGAAAAGATCAAACTAAGATCTGTGCAAAAAGAATATCACTCTACCCTTCTCTGTGGTTTCACCAGCTCTTCCACCTTGAAATCTGCTAGTTAGTCGTTGAAAGTTTTACTTTTCAATAGCTAACTGGTTGTAAATATGCTTCATGTGTCGGTGAAAACTCTTTATTATCAGCAAGTGTTGTGATTTTATTTAGATATATTTTCCAATGCTACTCCTCCTTACTAAGGTACTCTCTGAGTAGAATTGCACTCTGTATATGCACTTTTTGCCTCTGTTATATTGTTTCCAATGTTTTACAAACCTTCTTGAATTTGTTCAAATGACCTCTATGAAATGATATTTATAAACTATTTGGGAATGCAGTAAAAAAAAAATTCATTTGAATTAGGCTTAAACTTCTTGAGTGGGCGGCATTTTAACATCTCCAAGGCTACCTTTGGCTAATCCATTGGGACCATGTGACCTGCATCATGAACCTTGAGAAAACTGAGTGGTCCATAATTGGTTATTAAGCCTGCTTCCTTATCATCTACAAGGAAGGAATTTGTAGATGCCTTCTTGAAATTCTCACTTCCAGACCAATCCATGGAATTCACCCATCTTGAATTACCTAACCAGTTGCAAATGGGGTCATATTCCCCTGCATAAACTAACAGCTTGACACCATCCTTCAAGAGTGTTGGAATGCCAACTTCCATATTCCACATCCAATCAATTAGCATAGCTTCATAAACCAGAGGGCTACATGAGACAAATTTTTGGCTCCCAACACCAAGAACCTCCTTAATAGAAGCCTTGTTCAAGCAATTCTCCATATTTGAGAAATCGTAGCAAAGTCCACCATTGCACTCCTTCCAAACATCATAGTAATTGATATTTCGAGCTAATTCCATAATGAAATTGAAAATTGAGGTGCACACCAAGTATGATGCAAAGCAACCGACAGTCCCTTTGGTACCACAAAGTTTTATGGTCAGTTCACAAGCTGGACAGATTTTGTTGATCCGATTGTAATCATCTTCCTTAATCAGACCCATCTCTAATGCATAATCTGTGTATGATTTATACTGGATTTTTGGATCAGTAAGTCCATTACCAATGGAAAATCCCTTCAAATTTATTGGAAGACTCTCACTCGCTTTGTTTCCTTGGTGGACCCTGCTTGTGAGCTATCTTATTGGTTTCTTATATCCTTCAGGAAAGAGAAAGAGCCATCGATCTTCTATCAACAAAATTGCAAACCCTACAGCTTGATGAAAATCTCCTTCGATTGTGGCTTAGTTGGAATTGTTGTCAACTGGAAACCCTCAGATTTTTCCTCCAAGAAAAGATATGTATGATCGATCTGTATAAAATTCAATAGAGCTACGATAAATCACTTGGCACCTATATCATGTCCGTAGCTCAAACTCTGCATACGATGCTTTGATTTTGACAATCTGTCGGTGGATAACTCAAACTCTGTAACTCGGTGCAAATCCCTTTGTGGCCCCTCTTCGTAGCTAGATACTTTCAATGTGTCAAACTTGAACAACTAATGTTGCATTCACCATTGAACAGTTGTGTCATCTTCAGGAGTTGTATCATCGATTTGGCAGTTTGATGGCTCAGCGCATGGTGTGCCATATGAATAGGTTTTTATTTATTTTCTCAAATGCTAAGAATTTCATATGCAAATGAAATTCCAAAGGTTTAAAACCTTTGTATGCATAGAGCCTGGCACTTGTGGCTGACTTATAGACTCAAATTTTGTCTTAGAAATAACTCATTTCTTGTATGTCGACTTGGAATTTAGTATGGTTGGTAGTTAGCATAATAATATAAGAATAGGTCATAAAGTTTTGACTCGTGACTTGGCATGTGAATAACCCATGGCCTAACTTATGTTGAATCATAACTTAACCCCATGACTTGATTCATATGTGAATTGTGAATATGAACTAGGTATTTGGCTTGATTTTAGTATCACTTGGAGCACCCACCACTTCATAACAGAAGTACATTTATTGTTTGACAGTATAAAAGCCAATAGAGCTAGGGTTATAGGTTAAGTATCATTTATTTTTCATTTTGGTATGGCAAGCTTAAAACATAGTAATAAAAACTCTCAAGTAAATATGATCAATGAGAGCTTGGTTAAGAAAGATTGGGAATTGGAGATATAGACAGTTCCTCTTAAAAATTTAAAAATGATCTTATGGAGAAATCATTCAAAAATACCAGTGCATTTTTTATCGCTAACATTTGGCTCCAACTGGGATGGAGACCTCCCTGCGAGGTTCCAAGAACCTTGTAGCTCCAGTCGCATTTAGCATTGGGCATGGAGTCATCTGGTCTTTATAATTGATCCCCTGTAAACCTTCTTGTAGCCTACTCTACTTATTCAAGAAAACTGAAAGAAATCTATCTGCTCATATGAAGAGCTTATTCAGTTGGCTACTCCTACACTAACCAACTATACTTCCTCTTATCAGGTGAAGTCATCCTTCCAATGAAGCCATGTAAGAAACTGTTTTACTGAATCTATTCTTGGTCTTGTCCCCAAAAATAAAGGAATGCATAGCCAACAGAAATGTTGTTTAAACAGATGATAAAGCCGATTTTCATCTGACAAAAATACTTTAACACATATGCTGCTCATAGATTGCCAACAGTCAGCAATATTGTCATCAAATCCGCAAAGAAATACCTCTTTATGTTGCTTTTCCTACTAAAAACTGAAAACTTGTTGCTTGTTGCCTCCAATGTCAATGTTGAATGTGGAGTGTTCTTCCTCTGTCAAATGAAAATACAAGCTCAACTGCTGATCTGAAACTTTCTGCTCCACACCTTCCTCCTTATAACTGTTGAAATCTGCCTTGGTCTGCAAATCAGAAAACTGAGGGCTGCTCTTAGAATCTGCTGTGGATCTGAAACTATCACCTGCTAGTGTGTCAATCTGATAATCATCTTTAGGGTTTTCAAAGGGAAAAATCCGATCTTCATGACAACCTAAGACAATAGATTCATTTGGTACAATGTCAAAAGCATCACTAAGGTTATCATAGTGTGGATCACTAATCTCTCGATCATAATGAAGAGTATCCTCTACAACAACATACTCCTCATGAGTGTCTAATTGCTTATTCAAAATATTGAATTCATGACAACACTCGGGATAGAGAAAGCCATTCAGAACTTGGTCTTTACAAAACACATGAAAAGCAGCATGAAAATCTGCCAAAGAGATGACACTTGCATTTGGAAGAGACTAGCACTAGTTAAGAGCAAATCCCTCTAATGATTTCCTGAAAATCTTAATTTGAACATCTTCATGTATAATTTCAAGTCGATTAATAAAGTCATGAAAATCCAACAGGTGTTTCGTTGGTACTTTCCATTCTTCTCCTCAAAATCTGGGAATACTTCTTTCCCATTCATCTTTACTAGGAACTAGATGAGGGTAACCATAAATACTTGAAAATTTTCAAAAAGCATACCTCTTCACTAAGATCAGGTTCATTTCATACCAGTGGAGTCGCCAACAGATTTTAGAGCAATGGAGTCGCCACTGAATCCGTCCTTCATGGAGTTGCCAAATAGATGATTACAACTAAAAATATGTCCAAACTTTGTCTATCATCAAAGTTGGATCTTGTCGTCTCCCAAGGAAGCTGAGCTTCAATCTCCTCTCCCTAGCAACGGTGCCAATTTGTTATCACTCCAAGAAACTCTTTGTGGTTGTAAGTCAAAGATGCTTGGTAACTTAAAGTAAACTTGTTTTTTTTGTTTTTGTAAGTGTGGATCACTGGGATAACTCAATTACAGTATGGTATTCAGACAGTCAAAATGAGAATCAAATGAACTAGTGCTATCAAGGATCAATAATCAGATGATATCTTTTAAGTGGGTGAGAAAACAATGCTTATAAACCAAATACAAATGTAGGGTTTAATAAACAATGATAAGCAAATATTAATCAAGTTATGAGCTAACCAATGAGATGACAGACATTCTGAGCTAAAACAACTTGAATAAGAGTATAGAAGGAAAGATGAGAATCTGACATCAATAGAGAGAGAAAACTGTGATTTGTATTATCATATGGAAAAGTATGTTTACAATATAGTATCGTTTGTATCCAAAATCGAACCCTTATTTCTAAAGATAGCATAGAATTTATAGCCTTTACATAACAGTTGGAGATCCTATTAGGAGGGATTGAGAATACTAAAAATAGTATAATCATAAAACTAATTCCAAACTTATAGGAACAGATCCTTTAAAAAGGGACGTCAAACCACATCCTAATACTAAGTCTTTGACAGCTGCTCCTGTATGTTGGATGATGACTATGCCTTCTAGAATCTTCAATTGACATCCAGAAGCTAATCTTCTCATTCTGGAGATTTCCTTTAAATAGCTTATAATATCTTTGACTGAAAATAGTAAAATTTATTTATCTTCTTGTCTCAACATATGTCTCAAAAAATGGAATAGAACACTAAAACAAATCTCTTTTATTATATTCTTAACTTAGAAACCATCCTCGTTCACTTTGAAAAGATCAAACTGAGATCTGTGCAAAAATAATATCACTCTGCCCTTCTCTGGGGTTTCACCAGCTCTTCCGCCTTGAAATCTGCTAGTTAGTCGTTGAAAGTTTTACTTTTCAATGGCTAACTGGTAGTAAATATGCTTCCTGTGTTGGTGAAAACTCTTTATTATCAGCAAGTGTTGTGATTTTATTTAGATATCTTTTCCAATGTTGCTCCTCCTTACTAAGGTACTCTCTGAGTAGAATTGCACTCTGTATATGCACTTTTTGCCTCTGTTATATTGTTTCCAATGTTTTACAAACCTTCTTGAATTTGCTCAAATGACCTCTATGAAATGATCTTTATAAGCTATTTGGGCATGGAGTACAATTTTTTTTCATTTGAATTAGGCTTAAACTTCCTGAGTGGGCGGTGTTTTAACATCTCCAAGGCTACCTTTGGCTGATCCATTGGGACCATGTGACATGCATCATGAACCTTGAGAAAATTGAGTGGTCCATAACTGGTTATTAAACCTGCTTCCTTATCATCTACAAGGAAGGAATTTGTAGATGCCTTCTTGAAATTCTCACTTCAAGACCAATCAATGGAATTTACCCATATTGAATTACCTAACCAGTTGCAAATGGGGTCATATTCCCCTACATAAACTAACATCTTGACACCATCCTTCAAGAGTGTCTGAATGCCAACTTCCATATTCCGCATCCAGTTAGTTAGCATAGCTTCATAAACCAGAGGGCTACAGGAGACAAATTTTCAGCTCCCAACACCAAGAGCCTCCCTAACAAAAGCCTTGTTCAAGCAATTCTCCATATTTGAGAAATCATAGCAAAGGCCACCATTGCACTCCTTCCGAACATCATAGTAATTGATATTCCGAGCTAATGCCATAATGGAATTGAAAATTGAGGTGCACACCAAGTATGATGCAAAGCAACTAACAGTCCCTTTGGTACCACAAATTTTTATGGAAAGTTCACAAGATAGATAGATTTTTTTGATCTGATTGTAATCATTTTCCTTGATCAGGCCCATCTCCAATGAATAATCTATGTATGCTTTATACTGGATTGCTAGATCAGTAAGTCCATTACCAATGGAAAATCCCTTCAAATTTATTGGAATACCCTCACTCACTTTGTTTCCTTGGTGGACCCTTGTTATGAGCTATCTTATTGTTTTCTTATATCCTTCAGGAAAGAGAAAGAGCCATCGATTTGTTGTCAACAAACTTGCAAAATCCTGTAGCTCGATGAAAATATCCTTAGATCGTGTCTTAGTTGGAATTGTTGTCACCTGGAAACCCTCAGATTTTTCCTCCAAGAAGAGATATATATGATCGATTTGTATAAAAGTCAATAGAGCTACGATCAATCACTTGGCACCTGTATCATGTCCATAGCTCAAACTCTGCATACGATGCTTTCATTTTGACAATATGTCGGTGGATAACTCAAACTCTATAACTCAATGCAAATCCCTCTATGGCCCCTCTTTGTAGCTAGATACTTTCAACGTGTCAATATTGAACAACTAATGTTGCATTCACCATTGAAAAGCTATGTCATCTTGGGCAGTTGTATCATCGATTTGGCAGTTTGATGGCTCAGCGCATGGTGTGTCATATGAATAGGTTTTTATTTACTTTCTCAAATGCTAAGAATTTCATATGCAAATGAAATTCCAAAGGTTTAAAACCTTTGTATGCATAGAGCCTGGCACTTGTGGTTGACTTATAGACTCAGATTTTGGCTTAGAAATAACTCATTTCTTGTATGTCGACTTGGAATTTAGTATGGCTGGTAGTTAGCATAATAATATAGGAATAGGTCATAAAGTTTTGACTCATGACTTGGCATGTGAATAACCCGTGGCCTAAATTATGTTGAATCATAACTTAACCCCATGACTTGATTCATATGTGACTTGTGAATATGAACTAGGTATTTGGCTTGAGTTTAGTATCACTTGGAGCACCCACCACTTCATAACAGAAGTACATTTATTGTTTGACAGTATAAAAGCCAATAGATCTAGGGTTATAGGTTAAGTATCATTTATTTTGCATTTTGGTATGTGTTATCACTGAAATTTCGTCTGCACACGGCGACAAGAACTCCACATCATCAAAACAGCAATGAAGTCATTCATGGCATTGAATTAAGTCCACAACATTCCAGAAAGGTCAAAAA
>JZKD02S0287335.1:161976-176729 GCA_000966675.3 Picea glauca | reverse complement strand
TGGTGCATTTGGCAAATGGTTGAATTGTGTAACTTGGGTTATGCTATGGTTTAAATGTGTTGATATTCTCGATGCATTGGTCGATTAATGGTGTTAATGTATGGCTCATTGGCATGTATTATAGAGTAAATGAGACAAGGGTGGAGGTGACATGCATTTATTGCATGTCACCTTTACCCTTTCCATTGGCCGCCACCCTAGTCGAACTATTGTTCGATCTTGTTGTTGTGTTCATGCTTCGTATTTTTAGCAGGGTGAAACCGCTCAGCCACCTCTCATCTTAAGGATTTTGATGAACAGGTATGTCTCTTTTGTCCATTCTTGACTTCACTCTGGTTATGAAAAGGTTTTGGCTCAGTTGTGTGGGTTTGTGTTTGTCCTGAGTACTGCAACTGTGTGGAATTTTGGTTTTGAATGGAAAATGGATGGTTCTATTGTAATAGTTTCAAGTTCATCAAAGTTGTTAGTCTTCCTGGGTGATAGTTCTTTGTTACCACTGCATTTTGGTTGAAGGGATTTGTTTAAACCATGGCTAAATGGTGGTATTCACGATTCTTGCGTTTAACTAGAGCCTTGTTCTCTTGTTTTGGCCCCGTCAAGGAACTGTCTCTCATTCACAAGTGTCATAGCTTCCTTGTACATACACCTTTGGCCTTGAAGTTTCACAGAAGTTATTTTTGTTCCTCCTGTGAAGGCTACCATGAAAACCCTTAACCCTCTAGACTGGAGTTGCATAGGGAGACTGTCGGGTCTGCCAAGTTGTTCCCGGTTATTGTGGTCTATTTCTTTGAATATGGGCTCACCCATTGGTCATATAAGTAGTCGTGTTGGTATGGTTTTCGTCACTACCCCTGAGGAAAAAAGTGAACCTTACATTGCCAATTTGCGCTTCTAAAAAGTCACAGTCACCAGTCTGATGTCAAAGAACTCAATTGTTTAATGGAAGGGCCTCTACCCATTTTGATTGGGTGCGTGGGTATACACAGTGACCACGGCTTGTTCAGTTGATTGTTTTTTTCCTTACCACAGTGGTGAATTGTTTGTTAATGTGAAATCACTAGTTTTTCACTTATCATGATTTGGTTGATGGCTGAAAATGGTTACAAGAATTTGGTGTTGTTCACACATGTCACATCCTATAGATGATGTTTTGTAAATAAAATTATTGGACTGGATATATCCACTACATCTTTTGTTTTTGGTAAAATATCCCTGAGTATGGGCAGCCTGGTCGCTCACAGGCGATGGCATAGACCCCCGACCCTCGGGCCAAGATCCATGCAGGATCGTTCCAAATCTTCCCTTGATTCTGATTGACTCTTTGATTTCCCATCAGGGAATACTTCACACACACACAAACAGGTGTATTCCATAGGTCCTTCTGAGTTATGCCTATGTGATCAAACACCAGTGTTAATTCCTCAACCGACCAATAAATGTGATTGACTTTTTCCCTTTCGGTATTTCAGATTTCATGATTTCGCGAATCCTAATGTCGATCCCCTTGTCTCTTCAACCTCTGAAACTCAAAACTTCAATGAGGGTTGACTCCTTCAATGCATCGAACACACACCTCTTGTTTCCACTTATTTCATTTTTTCGAGACTTGAGTGAATGACCAACACTTGTTCCTCTTTCCTTATGATTTCTCGATTTCTGAAATTTCCTCCCCCTTTGGCAAGATCGAAGGTCTTTCGGGTTTTCCCTGAAGCTTGACCACCCCTTTGACTTCCATTGCATGTACCCTTTGACAAATGCTTAGGACCCACCTTTCAGATTTTTTCCTTTTCGTGATTTCAGGAGTTGTGTGACCATGCAACTCTACCTCTTGACTCCCGAAACCCCAAAACCCAAAGCGTCGAAATCCCAAAATTCCACACCAAAGTCCTATCGCGTTTCGTGACTTCAGGATTTTCACTCCACTATGTCTCGACTCCTTGTCATCAGGATTCCCGGTGTGTCGAACCCTTAAATACCAAAATGTTGATGTTCACACCAAAGGCACGTCACGTTTCGCGACTTCATGATTTTCAATGCTAAGGTCTCAGTTCCTTGTCATCAGGATTCCCGATATGCCGAACCCTGAAATACCAAAATGTCGATGTTTCACTTCAAAGGAGATCAACAGTTGTGAACCTCCCCTGATCCAACGGCTGGCATGATTTCGCGTATCGGGAGTTTGCGATGCAGTGAGTCCAAAATCACTTGCCACTCCAAACTTTGAAACTTGAAATATCAGATTTCGAGTGCAAGATCAACGACTCTTGACGCTTTTCATCCAATGGTCGTTACTCCTCCTGAGCTTTCTGAATGCTGAAAGGCACTCAACCTAAACTTTCTCACATATCTACGGGATCCAACGGTCCACGTGATTTCGCGATTTCTCCTCGGAGAATTCTGACCACTCGATTCACTTCTCAATGACTTCTGCGAGATAAATTGGCCTTCTCCCTCCTGAACTTGTCTTTTATGAGATGCTTTTGACTTTCATCTCCCTTTGAACACTTCAATGGTACTATCCCTCCTAAGCTTTCACTTTTGGACTTAAGTCTCCAAGAGAGATCCTGCTTGCACTCCTTGCAGCAATCTTTCAAATAACCTTTGTTTATTTGGGTCCTTGACTCTGTGCATTCTTTGAAATAGCAGTTCTTCCACCTTCACCTTAGTTGATAACTTATAAGGATTCAACTAGCTTTCACACGCCTTGCACGGCTCTGTGCTTCACCTGCACTTTTGCTGGTATGAGAACAATGGTATCTCTCCTGAGATTTCTGAGATAAAACTCAAACTCTTGTCAATGCACACCTTGCAGACGTTTCACTGCACTCCTTGCAAGAACTCTTAGGATGAGAAACAATTGAAACTCATTCTTCTCCTCTCTTAGACTTCATATACTTAACATGAAATCACACATTCAACACAACATTGAAAAAAATGCATAAACAGGGAGAATAAAACAACTGTAAGCATACCATTCAGCAAATGTAAACAGTAAGCATCATAACACCATGAAAATTGAGTCAAATCTTCATATATTAACTCAAGTGCTCCTTTACATGGGTTCTTCTCTACATCTCTCTACTTCAGTTCTCAAAATGATGATAATGTTACAATGATACAAGGGTGAGGGTGTCTATATCCGTTTTCCCTCCTACTCTCTAAACTGTCTAATCTATGAATTCAAATCTACCTACTTTCATCAAATAGACTTAATGTCTATTACATCTGACAGATGAGAGAAAATCGCTCAAGATCTGTTTACAACATGCAAGTACGTTTCCTTTAACTACTACATTAATAGCTGCTCATTAATTTTTCAAAAACATTTCAAAATGTGAAAAATATGTATTGCGCTTTTCCAGTTGTCTTCTTCCTTTATGCTTGCTTGGTTAGCTTCTTATGATGCTCCTACATCATACTCCCTCGCTTGAAAATTTTCATGAACTCATGTTCATGAGCTCTTACACAGTCTGTCCATTCTTATGAATTTATGCTTCATCTTCCCAACTAGCATCTCCAACTGGATGTCCCTTCCATTTGACCAAGTATTCAAAATACTATTTTCTCTTGGTCTTTTTTAAAATCCTCTTGTCAATTATGCATTCCATCTGTGGCTTTTCAGCTACAGGCATTTGTTTTTTCCATTGAATCTCTTTATGTTCCTTCTCTGCTCCTACTTCTTCAGCTCTGTAAGGGTACAAATCCGTAACATTGAATATCGGTGAGATTCTGATCCCATCGGGTAATTCAATCTCATATGCGTTTGCCCCAAATTTTTTCATGACCTTGCACAGTCCAATCTTTTTCATCTTCATTTTTTTATATGTTCCCCTTGGGAACGTTTCCTTCCTTAGATGCGCAAGAATCAGATCACCAACTTCAAATTGAAGTTCTCACCTATGTTGATCTTCTCTCTTCTTGTATTGTTGACTTGAACTATGTAATCGCTCCTTGACTTGGCTATGAAGCTCCTTCATTCCTTCTGCAAAGTCTTCTGCACTAGCACTCCTGAATTCAGCTTGTTCCAAATATTTCAATTCAGAAACTCCCCTTGGATGCATTCCATATACAATCTGGAATGGACTCTGCCCTGTGCTTCTATTAAGTGAATCATTGTAAGAAAATTCCGCCTATGGCAAAATGTGATCCCATTGACTGCGGTCTTCAGTCACTAAGCTTCTTAACAAATCTCCCAAGCTTCTGTTCATGATTTCTGTCTGCCCATCCGTTTGAGGATGACATACTGAACTAAAATACAAACTTGTCCCCAGCTTTTTCCATAAGGTCCTCCAGAAATTCCCTCTGAACTTAGTATCTCGATCAGAAATGATACTCCTTGGCAAGCCGTGAAGTCTGACGACTTCCTTGAAAAACAGGTTCGCAATATGAGTTGTGTCACTAGTTTTCTAGCATGCTATGAAATGTGCCATTTTTGAAAATATGTTGACTACAACAAAGATTAAATCATAGCCTCTCTATGTTCTTGGTAGTCCTAATACAAAATCCATGGTCACTGCGTCCCACGACCTTCTAGTATGGGTAATGGTTGATATAACCCTGTGTTCTTCCTTTTCCCTTTTGTGTGCTGACAAATCCTGCATTTGTCCACAAATTTTTTAACATCTGTGTTATAACCCTAAAATGCACCATACAGGTTTACCCGGCATCAGGCCAACTCATGCCTCTTCCTAGCCAAAGCCATGCTGAACAAATCCTCAAAAAACCTTCTAAAACAAGCAACCTGCGCCCTAACTTCTCACTGGGCGCGAGTAACCGCTTGCTATCCTTTTACTACACGCGGGCTAGCCCAAAACAGCCCGCGGGTACCTAACAAAGAAAAAAATCAGGAAAGTTTCCGCCGGGACACGAGGCTTTTTGTCAGTTAACTGGAACTCCAAGCCATGCATGGCCGAGATTTCGCCAAAAACCCTAGCTCCTTCTAGCCTATAAAAGGAAGGGTAGGGGTACTATTCAAGGAGAGAATTCATAGCAAAGAAACTCTGCCAAATTGCCAAGCCAGTTTTGTCCCAACCCCTCAAGCCTTGCCTCAAGCTTTAGGAGGAACTCAAGAAACAGCAGTTTGAGGACAAAAAAGAAGAGGAAGAGCCCAGGATCAGGATCGTGGAACGGTGACCGGCCTCAGAAATCATTTTAAGTTGGTTCATATTGAAGCTAATGAAAAAGATACTTTTCCCATCCCAAATACATGAGTCTCATCTATGTTATTTGATTTATGTTTTATCTCTAACCCCCTAGTAGATCAGTAGCATGCATGCATAGTTTGTCTTGATTGCAGGAAGCTTTGTGGAAGGAGCAGCAGCAGCAAGGAGATAACAACTCAACGGAGGATCTACTTCAACCGTCAGAAAAAGGTTGGTTTATTATTCCCGTGTTTGCCTGAGAAAAGGGGTTGAGATTTTGGGTAGGAGGTTAAAAGTTAAAATCTTAAGGGTCATGATCTGTGTATAAGCTTAGAGCCCTAGCTTATTAGTCCGTAGGGTAGAATACCCAACAACAATCTGTCCTCATCCCTGGCCAAAAAAATGAGTTATTCAACTTTGAGAACATATTATCACGACCGAAGTGTTCGACCAATCCTCCACTGTGTTTTTCCTTCAGCAGGTTCTCCCTCATGGAGCATTTTGGAATACATAGTTGATTGCCCTGGAATAATAACCCATCCTAGATCATATAATCTATCCATTGGCTTCTGTCCCTGAGAACTGGATTCTCAGATGCCTCATATGCCTCCTTAAAATCTGGGTCATCCCTATACATTTCTTTGAGGTTATCAAAACCCAAAGTCTTGACTCTAAATTCCTGCATAAGCAAACATTTCCTGCTCAAAGCATCAGCAACTTTGTTAGTAGTTCCAAAAATATGTTTAATCACAAAAGTAAAATTCTGCATGAATTCAACCCATTTAGCATGCTTTTGGTTCAACTTCTCCTATTGAGTCACGAATTGTAAAGCATGATTATCATTGTACAAAACAAACTCTTTAGGAACCAAATAATGTCTCCATTTCTTCAGTGCTTCTATGACTGCATAGAATTCTTTGTCATATGTTGAGTACTTGATCTTCACTTCATTTAGTTTTTCACTGAAGTATGCGATCGGCATGTCATCCTATCTCAAGACCGCTCCAATTGAAAATCCACTCGCATCACACCTGACCTGGAATGTCTTGCTAAAATCTGGCAAAACCAAAATTGGTTGCTCCATGATATTCTTCTTCAGCAGATTGAAACTCTTCTATGCTTCTTTTGTCCAGTGAAAAGACTTGTGTCTTTTATTCACCGTATCCATCATTGGTGCGCTAATTCCACTGAAATTTTGAATGAATTTCCTATAGAAACTTGCCAAACCATGGAAGCTTTGAACTTCAAACACACTCTTCAGCGATTACCAATTCTTAATTATATTTAACTTTTCTGGATCCATCTTCAACTCATTTGCAGAGATAACAAAACCCAAATAAATAAGTTATGTCCTCATAAATGACGATTTCTTCATATTTATCAGCAATTTCTCTTGTTGTAATCTTCTCAGCACTATAGCTAAATGCTTCAAGTGTTCTGCTCCTGTTTTGCCGAAGATTAATATATCATCAAGATATACAATGATGAATTTCCTAATGAAATCCTTCAGGACTTCGTTCATCAACCTCATGAAAGTACTGGGTGAATTCGTTAAGCCAAATGGCATGACAAGCCATTCATACAGCCCCTCATTCATCTTGAATGTTGTCTTCCATTCATCACCTTTTCACATCCGGATTTGATGATACCCACTTTTCAAATCAATCTTTGAAAAAAACTTTTCTCCACTCAAGCAATCCATCAAGTCGTCCATCCTTGGTAATGGAAATCTTTATCTGATGGTAACCTTATTGATCGCCCTTGAGTCTGTACATATTATCCAGCCTCTATCTTTCTTTGGGCTGAACACTATCGGAACAACACATGGACTCAAGCTTTCTCTAATCAATCTTTTTTCCATTAAGTCTTGGACTTGTCTCTTGAACTATTCATTTTCCTGTGGTGTCAACCTGTACGTGACTTTGTTTGGAAAACTAGCTCCTGGTATAAGGTCGATATGATGGCTTATACTCCTGATAGGTGGCAACGAACAAGGCAGTTCGTCCACTACTATATCAGCAAACTGCCCCAGCAATTCTTGGATTTCTTCTGGTAAATCATCTATTCTTGTATTGGTCAAAACATTTTTGGGCTTCCTAACCACAATAAATTGTGTGTATTCCTTATTCTTAACCTCCTTAAGAAGTTCCTTCCCACTCATGAGAAGTACAGTGTTACTCATCTCTATTTTCACATCTCGGTTCTTAATCGGCAGCAACATGTGTGTCCTCCCATTCTTCTCCAGAGTGTACGTGTTCTTTCTCCCATCATGAATCACGTTTGTGTCATATTGCCACAGTTTACCCAGAAATAGATGACAAACATCCATGGGAATGACATCACATAATATTTCATCTTTATATCCTCCTCTTTTAAATTCAACTAAACATTGTTTAGTGACATTTACCTGATGTCCTTTTTGTAGCCACGAAACTCTGTATGGGCTTGGATGTACAACAGTCTCCAGCTCCAAGTTTTCTACCATCTATGTAGATAAGAGATTGTATGTGCTACCTCTGTCCACTATGACCTTGCATACCCTATCTTTGGTTTTGCAAGCAGTCAGAAACAGATTGTTTCTTTGGGATGGGTTCTTTGCCTCCTTCTCTGGCTTCAAAAGAAATTTCCTCATCATCAAAGATCTTCCACCCTCAGCATCTTCTGCCTCAACATTCTATCCTTGAGCTTTGGCAATGTGAGTTTCACCACCATCTTTCTTCTTATCTGGACACTTGTAGGATTTATGTGTGATCTTTCCACAGACAAAGCATTTCACTTCACCGCCTCTGCCTTTGCCTCTTTCTCTTCCTCTAGCTCGAGGAAAAGTATTTCTATCAACATACTTCCCTCTTTGTGAGCTTCCTCCTCTCTCATGTTGAGTTTGAGGTTTCTTTCCCTCTTCTTTAGGTTTCTGAGTTCTATCTTGGGAAATTGTTTTGCCTCTGGCTTGACTTCTACCTCAGCCTCTTTGACCTTGCTTCCGGCTCAGCTTCTCTTCGGCTTTTAGATCTATCTGATAAGCATATTCCACATTTCGAATGGTCATCATGCTCATCTCATATTGAATGTCATATCGCAGACCATTCATGTACCTGGAAACTTTTTCATCGTCGCTTTCTCGATGACCTGCTATGATGTTTATCTTGTAGAACTCTTTAGTGTATTCTTTCACTGACATCAACTTCTGTCTCAAATTCTACATCCTCCGAAAAAGATTGATTTGATCATCCTTGGGTATAAGTTTGGCTTTCATATTTTCAACCATTCTATCCCAACTTTTTATTTTCTGCTTGCCTTTGTGATGCAAGAGCATCGTAAGCAGCTAGCCAAGCAAGCAATGTAAAAGGCAGAAGATAGTTGGAAAAGCACCAACGCACGTTTTTGAAATGTTTTGAAAAATTAATAAAGTGGATATTAATGTGATAGATGGGGAAGTGCACTTACATTTATATCTTATATGTTGTAAACAAATCTTGAACACCGCTCTCATCTATAGAATATAAAGGCATTTATATGTAATTAATGAAAGTAGGTAGATTTGAATTCATAGATTAGACAGTTTAGAGAGTAGGAGGGAACATGGATATAGACACCCTCACCCTTGTATCATTGTAAGATGGATGATCATTCAGAATTCATAAGCTATTGAGCTATAGCAGAGAACTGTAGAGAAGAACCCATGTACAGGAGCACTTGAGTTAATATATGAAGCTTTGACTCAATTTTCATGGTGTTATGATGCTTACTGTTTACATTTGTTGAATGGTATGCTTACGATTGTTTTATTCTCTCTGTTTATGTATTTGTTTCAATGTTGTGTTGAATGTGTGATTTCATGTTAAGTATATGAAGTCTGAGAGAGGAGAAGAATGAGTTTTAATTGTTTCTCATCTTGAGGGTTCTTGCAAGGAGTGCAGTGAAACGTCTGCAAGGTGTGTGTTGACAAGAGTCTGAGTTTTATCTCAGAAATCTCAGGAGAGATACCGTTGTTCTCATTTCCCGCGGAAGTATAGGTGAGGCACAGAGCCATGCAAGGTGTGCACAAGCTAGTTGAAACCTTAAAAGTTATCAACTAAGGTGAAGGTGGAAGGACTGTTGTTACAAAGAGGGCACATAGTCGAGGACTCAAATAACTAGAGGTTATTTGAAAGATTGCCGCAAGGAGTGCAAGCAGGATCTCTCTTGGAGATTTAAGTCCACAAGTGAAAGCTCAGGAGTGTTAGTACCTTTGAAGAGTTCAAAGGAATATGGGGAGTGAAATCATCACGGAGAATTTAAGTTCAGTGGAAGGACACCAAGTCAGTTTGGCCAGAGATTCTGGAGGAATGAATCGGGTGGTCAGAATTCTCCAAGGAGAACTCGCGAAATCACATGGACCATTGGATCCCGCAGATCTGTAAGAAAGTTAAGGCTGAGTGCCTTTTATCATTCAAAAATCTCAGGAGGAATAATGACCGTTGGATGAGAAGTGTCAGGAGTCGTTGATCTTGCGCTCGAAATCTGATATTTCGGGTTTCGTAGTTTGGAGTGGCAAGTGATTTTGGAGTCACTGCATTGCAAACTCACGGTACGTGAAATCGTGCCAGCCGTTGGATCATGGGAGGTTCACAACCATTGATCCCCTTTGAAGTGAAACATAGGTATTTCAATATTTCAGGGTTCGACATACCGGGAATCCTGATGACAAGGAACCGGGACCTTAGCATCGAAAATCCTCAAGTCACGAAACACGACATGCCTTTGGTGTGAAACATTAGCATTTTGGTATTTCAGGGTTTGGCATACCGAGAATCCTGATGACAAGGAGTTGGGACATAGTGGAGTGAAAATCCTGAAGTCGCAAAATGCAACAAGACTTTGGTGTGGAATTTTGGGATTTCGGCGCTTTGGGTTTCGGTGTTTCGAGAGTCAAAAGGTAGAGTTGCATGGTCACACAACTCCCGAAATTACAAAAAGGAAAAATCCGAAAGCTGGGTCGTAATCATTTGGCAAAGGGTTCATGCGACAGAAGTCAAAGGGGTGGTCAAGCTTCGGGGAAAATCCTAAAAGACTTTCGATCTTGCCAAAGGGGGGAAATTTTAGAAACTAAGAAATCATAAGGAAAGAGGAACGAGTGTTAGTCGTTCACTCAAGTCCTAAAAAGCTGAAATAAGTGGCAACAAGAGGCATGTGTTCGGTGCATTGAAGGATTCAAACCTCGTTGATGTTTTGGGTTTCGGTGGTTGAAGAGACAAGGGGCTCGACATCAGGATTCGCAAAATCACGAAATCAGAAATCCCGAAAGGGAAAAAGGCAATCACATTTATTGGCCAGTTGTGGAGTTAATGTCGGTGTTTGATCACATAGGCATAACTCATAAGGACCTGTGAAATACACCTTTTTTTGTGTGTGTGAAGTATTCCATGAGGGGAAATCAAAGAGTCAATCAGACTCAGGGTAAGATTTGGAAGGATTCTACGTGGATCTTGGCCCGAGGGTCAGGGGTCTGCACCAATTGTGGTATCAGAGCTCAGAACAAGTTATTTTCCTTCTGTATTAGAAAGAACAGAGGAACATTTTACATCCATGCCACCAAGAAGAAGACACAGGCCAATTCCAATGCTTGATCCAGCAAGAGAAAGAGAAATGTGCGAGTTATGTGCCAGGCTTGATGCCATGGAGACAGCACAGAGGTGCACAGTTGACGCTAGGGATATCGGCAAGGCCGAAAGTGAAAATGAAGCTGGAAATGAAGGAGAAGAAGTTGCAGTCGAAGATGCTATGAACGAATTCCTATTCAGGGCTGTTGCGAGGATAGGTGCCAGAACAAAAATGGACATTCCAGTGTATGAAGGAAACCTGGATGTTGAGGAGCTTCTAGACTAGATTAGAGCTCTAGACAAATACTTCAACTATGAGGATGTCAAGGAAGACAAGAAGGTCAAACATGTCATTACTATACTTAAAGGGCGTGCAGCACTATGGTGGGATGAGCTGCAGGCTGACAGACACTGCAAGGGCAAGCAGAAAATCAAAAGTTGGGATAGAATGGTTGCAAAGATGAAAGCCAAATTTATACCCAAGGATTATCAAATCACTCTGTTTCGGAGGATGCATAATTTGAGACAGAATCTTATGTCAGTGAAAGAATACACTGAAGAGTTCTACAAGATAAACATCAGATCAGGTCATCGAGAAAGCGATGATGAAAAAGTTTCTAGATAAATGAATGGTCTGTTGTATGACATTCAAGATGAGATGAGCATGATGACCATTCGAAATGTGGAAAATGATTATCAGATAGCTCTGAAATCCTAAGAGAAGTTGATCTGAAAGCAAGGTCAAAGCAGATGATGTAGAATTCAAGCCAGAGGCAAAACAATTTCCCAAGACAGAACTCATAAATCTAAAGAAGAGGGGAAGAAACCTCAAACCCAATATGAGAGAGGAGGAAGCTCATAGAGAGGGAAGTATGCTGATAGAAATACTTTTACTCGAGCTAGAGGAAGAGGAAGAGGAAAAGGAGATGAAGTAAAATGCTTTGTCTATGTTAAGATCAGACATAAATCCAAGGGGTGGTCAAGCTTCAGGGAAAACCCCGAAAGACTTTCGATCTTTCCAAAGGGGGGAAATTTCAGAAACTGAGAAATCATAAGGAAAGAGGAATGAGTGTTGGTCGTTCACTCAAGTCCCGAAAAGCCGAAATAAGTGGCAACAAGAGGCATGTGTTCGGTGCATTGAAGGAGTCAAACCTCATTGATGTTTTGCATTTTGGAGTTTGAAGAGACAAGGGGCTCGACATCAGGATTCGCGAAATCGCAAAATCCAAAATCCTGAAAGGGAAAAAGACGATCACATTTATTGGTTGGTTGTGGAGTTAACACCAATGTTTGATCAAATAGGCATAACTCAGAAGGACCTGTGGAATACACATGTTTGTGTGTGTGTGAAGTATTCCCTGAGGGGAAATCAAAGAGTCAATCAGACTCAGGGGAATATTTGGAATGATCTTGCGCAGATCTTGGCCCGAGGGTCGAGGTTCTGCACCACTTTGCAGCGTCTGTCAGCCTGCAGTTCATCCCACCATAGTGTTGCATGCCCTTTAATTCTAGTAACGACATGTTTTACCTTCTTTTCTTCCTCGACATCCTCATATTCGAAGTACTTGTCTAGAGCTCTAATCTAGTCTAGAAACTCTTCAAAATCCACATTTCCCTCATACACTAGAATGTCCATTTTTTCTCTGGCACCTATCCTTGCAACAGCCCTGAATAGGCATTCATCTGCAGCGTCTTCGACTGCAACTTCTTCTCCTTCGTGTCCATCTTCATTTTCACTTTCACCTTCTCTTATATCCCCAGCATCAACTATGCACCTCTGTGTTTTCTCCATGGCATCAAAACCTAAAATGTCAACAAGGGTTGACTCCTTCAATGCATCGAACACATGCCTCTTGTTGCCACTTCTTTCATCTTTTCGGGACTTGAGTGAATGACCAACACTCATTCCTCTTTCCTTATGATTTCCCAGTTTCCAAAATTTTCTCCCCCTTTGGCAAGATCGAAGGTCTTTCGGTATTTTCCCTAAATCTTGACCACCTCTTTGACTTTCGTCACATAAACCCTTTAACAAATGCTTAGGACCCACCTTTTGTATTATTTCCTTTTCGCAATTTCGAGAGTTGTGTGACCATGCAACTCTACCTTTCGACTCCCGAAACCTCGAAACCTGAAGCGTCGAAAACCGAAAATTCCACACCAAAGTCCTGTCATGTTTCGCGACTTCAGGATTTTCACTCCACTATGTCCCAACTCCTTGTCATCAGGATTCCTAGTATGTCAAACCCTGAAATACTGAAATGTTTATGTTCACACCAAAGGCACGTCGTGTTTCACGACTTCAAGATTTTCAATGCGAAGGTCCCAGTTCCTTGTCATCAGGATTCTCAGTATGCTGAACCCTGAAATACTGAAATGGTGATGTTTCACTTCAAAGGGGATCAATGGTTTTGAACCTCCCCCAATCCAATGGCTGGTGCAATATCGTGTACCAGGAGTTTGTGATGCAGTGACTCCAAAATCACTTGCCACTCCAAACTCTGAAACCTGAAATATCAGATTTCGAGCGCAAGATCAATGACTCCTGGCGCTTCTCATCCAACGGTCATTACTCCTCCTGAGATTTATGAATGCTGAAAGGCACTCAACCTTAACTTTCTCATAGATCTGCGGGATCTAATGGTCCACGTGATTTTGCGAGTTCTCCTCAGAGAATTATGACCGCTCAATTCACTCCTCAATGACTTCTATGAGATAAATCAGTGTTCTCCCTCCTGAATTTGTCTTTTATGAGATGCTTTCAACTTCCTTATCCCTTTGAACACTTCAAAGGTACTATCCCTCCTAATCTTTCACTTGTGGACTTAAGTCTCCAAGAGAGATCCTGCTCGCACTGCTTGCGGCAATCTTTCAAATAACCTCTGGTTATTTGCGTCCTTAACTCTGTGCACTCTTTGCAACAGCAGTCCTTCCACCTTCACCTTATTTGATAACTTCTAAGGCTTCAACTAGCCTACACACACCTTACACGGCTCTGTGCTTCAACTACACTTCTGCTGGTATGAGAACAACGGTATCTCTCCTGATATTTCTGAGATAAAACTCAAACACTTGTCAACGCACACCTTGCAGACGTTTCACTGCACTCCTTGCAGGAACTCTCAAGATGAGAAACAATTAAAACTCATTCTTCTCCTCTCTCAGACTTCATATACTTAACATGAAATCACACATTCAACACAGCATTGAAACAAATGCATAAACAGAGAGAATAAAACAACTGTAAGCATACCATTCAGCGAATGTAAACAGTAAGCATCATAACACCATAAAAATTGAGTCCAAGCTTCATATATTAAATCAAGTGCTCCTGTACATGGGTTCTTCTCTACAGCTCTCTGCTTCAGTTCTGAAAATGATGATAATGTTACAATGATACAAGGGTGAGGGTGTCTATATCCGTTTTCCCTCCTACTCTCTAAACTGTCTAATCTATGAATTCAAATCTACCTACTTTCATCAAACAAACTTAATGTCTATTACATCTGGTAGATGAGAGAAAATCGCTCAAGATATATTTACAACATGCAAGTACGTTTCCTTTAACTACTACATTAATATATGCTCATTAATTTTTCAAAAACATTTCAAAATGTGCAAAATGTGTGTTGTGCTTTTCCAGTTGTCTTCCACCTTTATGCTTGCTTGGCTGGCTGCTTACTATGCTCCTAGATCAGGAAACTTAATAAGAATCACAGAATGATGTTTTGAGTTATGTCATGTCATTTGTGGTTGTCTAATTACTATAAATATTACATTGTGGGATTATCGCAGTTGTGCACCGTGTGCAGTATGGATATATTATTTTTATGTTCTACGATACCCATTGAGTTTTAAGTGCGTTATGTATTGCAATTGATCATTGTTGATGGAAATCGTGTTGGATATTTGGCTCATATTTTAAGTCACATTAAGATGTTTTGTTTTACAGTAGGCATGGTTAGATGGTTTCAGAAATTTACTTCTACATAGCCTATGTCTAAATGATGACTATTGGTTGTATAGTCAATTGCCT
>JZKD02S0287335.1:125400-145777 GCA_000966675.3 Picea glauca | reverse complement strand
CCAAATGATTTCATGAAAATGAGAAACCAACCAAGATATTATTTGATGAAGTATTGAACACATTATTCAAAATAGTCAAACTTGCTAATGAGAAAAAGAATAAACACATAATCATGATTTAAACAAAAGTAAACATTTGATAAAAAAAAATTAACGTTTTTGTTTAAATTGAGATTTTTATGCTCGTTTTTAACTTTTGACATATACTCTTGTAATGAATGTTTCATACTATAGTGAATGTCTTAATTTTGTCTCAAAGCAAGCCAAGGAATGGAACTATTTGAAAAGGTTGATTGTGTAGCTCATTATAATTATCAAGATTTTAATAGGGGCCCTTTAAATTTTGTAAAAATATAAGGGGAGTTGTTGGGGCCCTTTAAATTTTGTAAAAATATAAGGGGAGTTGTTGGGGCCCAACAGTCCCATGGTTTTGGCCCACATTTCCCAAGGAGGCTCTGTTAGTGCTTGAGGACCCCTGAAAAGAAAATTTTGTAATCGGGAAGAAGGTTTTAAGGCCTGTGTTTTGAATTTGAGGGCTCAGAAAGATCCTATGAGTTGATTCAACTATCGAAGTTGATCGATCCTAGATCAGGAGGTCACGCGGACCCCAGGAGTGGGGGGGGTCTGCATCAAGTGGTATCAGAGCCCGAATTCAGCTATGTTTGGAAAGGAAGATTCAAAACCATGCCGCCCAGGAGGCACAGAGAGAGAGTAGTGGAAAATGTAGCCATAGGAGACGAAATGAGGCAACTCCATGTGAGATTAGATGCCATGGAGATAGTGCAGAGGAGATCACCTGGTGCTAGTGACATCAGCAAGGTCGGGAGTGAAGAAATAGAAGTAGAAGGAGTTGTAGGCAAATAAGATACAGAGGAACACTTGTTGAGAGATAATGTAAAAATGGGGGCTACAGCAAAAATAGAAGTCCCGATGTATGAAGTCAACTTATATGTTAAAGAATTGTTGAATAGGGTAAGTGATTTGGACAAGTAATTTGATTATGAGGAGATTGATGATGAAAAGAAAGTGAAGCATGTTGTCACCAAACTGAAGGGACATGCAGTGCTATGGTGGGATGAACTGCAAGTAGACAAAAGATGCAAAGGTAAGTCCAAAATAAAAAGTTAGGATAGGATGGTAGCTAAGTTAAAATATAAATTCATACCCAAGGATTACCAGATAACTCTGTTCGGGAGATTGTAGATTTTGAGACAGAAGGGTTAGACAATAAAGGAGTACACTTAAGAATTTTACAGGCTGAACATCAGAGAAAGACATAGGGAGAGTGATGAAGAAAACATTTTCAGGTATATTAATGGCCTGAGATATGAAATCCAAGTTGAAATCAGCATGATGATGATGAGAATGGTGGATGATGCTTATCAGGCAGCACTGAAAGTAGAAGAGAAGTTGGCCAGAAAACAAAGCCAATGAAACAGAGGAAAGAGTCCAAATGGAGGTAGAGGAACTGTCCAAGAGAAATTCCAGAAACCCAGAACTGAAGTTGGAAAGTATCACGGTCAGACAGAAAGAGGAAATTCTTGAGGGGGGAAATATGGTGGCAGAAAATCTTTTTCTCTAGGAAGAGGAAGAGGTGGAAGAGGAGAAGTGAAATGTTATGCCTGTGGAAAGATAAGGCATATGTCTTGGGAATATCTTGAGAGGAATAAAGAAGGAAGTGGATAAGCTCACATTTTCAAAGCTCAAAGGAGGAATGTGGATGCAGAAGTAGCAGAATATGGGAAATCCCTCATGATGAGTAAGGTTCTCTTAAAACCAAAGAAAGAGGTGGAAAAGCCAATTCAAAGAAACAGTCTATTCAGGACTGCTTGCAAGACCAAGGATAGGGTGTGCAAGGTAATCATAGACAGTGGGAGCATTGATAATCTGGTATCCAAGGAAATGGTGGAAAATATAGAGCTAGAGAAAATTGCACATCTAAACCCGTACAAGGTATCGTGGCTGCAGAAGGGACACCAAGTCATCATAAGTCGACAATGCAATGTTGAATTCAATATAGGAGGTTATAAAGATGATATTTTTTTTCATGTTATACCAATGGACATTTTTCATGTTTTTTGGGGAATGCCATGGATATATGATAGAAATGGCATACTTGATGGGAGAAAAAATACTTACACCCTTGAGAAGAATGGTCGTACACAGATGTTGTTGCCAATGGAGGATAACAAAGTGAAGGAAGAATATATCCCAAGCATATTTCTCATGAGTGGGAAGGAACTCTTGAACAAAGTCAAGAAGGGATAGGATATGCAGTTTGTTGTGGTGAGAAAACCCAAAGTCATCCTTACAGCCACTTATGTGGATGATTTTCTTATAGAGATTCGAGAATTGTTAGATAATTTTGTTGATATTGTGGTGGATGAGTGTTGGCCCTTGACCAAGTTTTGCAAGATCCTTGGTCAAGTTTGACCTATTTTGGGACTTCGATAGCCTGTCGAAGGAGGAGCGCAAGACGAAGCAGAGATCGCGGGATCTCAGCCCCTTTTTGGGCCCTTTTTGGGATTTGGGATTATGTAACGGGTATGGGATGTCGGGCCATGGGTTTACCCATGTTTAGGCCTATTTTGTAAAGTATATATAGAAATAGAGAAGTCATAAGAAATAACTAAGTGCTAAATTTGGATCTATGTGATCAAAATTGTAAGTGCTCTATGCATACTATGTGAGACTTGCAGAGCTAAGTGCAAGTCATTGTAAGAGGCTGTGGAAGGTTGTGTTCTTAGATCTACTCAGGGAAGGAGGATCTAGTGATTTGCGCAGATCTCTTGTCCTATGTGGAGTAGGGTTTTTTAGGCTCTATACATGTAACCTATTGAAGAAGCTAATAAAGAAGAAGAGTTGGTGTACGTAACCCCAGGGTGAGGGTGAACCATGTATATGATGTGTTGCTCTGCATTGTACAATGTGTTGATGTGTTTATGTCCTTACTTGCTAAGTGCTTTGATATAGATAGATAGATTTGTTTATGCTTTGTGCTAATGGTGTATATGGATGTTAGATCTGACTTATATGAGTGTACTTAGTGCTTGAACCTACTAGATTTGATTTGTTCCATCATGTTAAGTGTTGCTAGATGCAAGATCTGGTTGACCATTGTGTTGTACTATGATTAGGTTTTACTGCACTGTAACGAAGAACTAAATATTGATGAAACTTCGTTGCTAAGTGCTCTGTTAAGTGTTAGAATCATAGATCTGTGTCCCAACTAAGGTTGCAGACATCTGAGTCCTTCAACCACCCCTGCCTCTACCTTGGGTGAGACTTCATCTTCTTTGTAGGTGTTGTCGAAAGGGTCGGTAGTTAGTGTTTTTTTGGTGCGTTGTTGTAGCGTTGAACCCTGGGTCTTCCCCTGTGCTAACAAATGGTTCCGTTGTTGGGACTGAAACTATGATTGTTGGGAAGTGAGGAAGAAGAATCTTTGTGCAAAGATCTGACCTAAAACTGTGAAATCTTTGTGCGTAGATCTATCACTCTAAGTGCGCAGTATTCTACTTGGTATGTGAATCTCTGTGCTAAAGAAAAGAAGCTCGATCTCATTAAAAGAGGTAAGATATAAAAGTTTTGTGCTCTATAGAAGTAAGATAACTGGAATTTTTTGTTTCAAAAGTATGGATCTAGGTATGTTTGATAGATTGTGTCCTAGATCGAAAACTAGGGAATTAATAGATGAAAGAAGATTTGATATATGTAGATCTGATAAGAATAGTGAAAAATATGTTATACCTATGCATAGAAAGAATTTTTAGACTAACAAATGGATGCAGGATCCTAGAAAGAAATGTTTGCAGGTTAGCTACTATGACCCTGGCGCGTAGTATAGAAAGAGTTGGGAATCATTTAAAAGAAAGAGAGGATTAACCCTTTGTTACAGTTGAAGAAGACCAGGACATATTACTAAGAAATTCCCTGGAAGAAGACCTAATTGTCTTTGTTGCAAAGCTATGGACCATGAAGTATTGGATTGCCCTAGAATGATTTCTAAGCTTGAAGAAATGAACATGAGACAAGAAAACCCTAAGGTAGATCCAGCAACCATGATTATGGAAGAACCCCGGAAAGAATAAAAGAAAGTGTTAGTACAGATGAATGAAACCTTGAATGATCACTGACATTTCATTTTATTAGAGATCTTCAAAGAAAAATAATGTCTTCAAGCAAGAATAGGAGACTTCAACATTGACTATGTTCTAGATGAGGAAACATAGGTGAGTATCATGACAGAAAGAACTTGGGAACTTTTAGGGAAACCTGTTATGACTCCTTCATTGGGAGGAATAGGACTATTCAAAGGAAAGTCGATAAACCTATGTGGAAAGCTCACCCAAACATCTATGAATGCCAATGGAACTTCAAAAGAGGAATATTTTGAGATTATTAAATTTATTGAGAACAGGGCCCCATTTACCTTGTTACTAGGAAAACCTTGGATTGAAAGAAATCAGGCCAAAAGGAAGGAAGAAGAAGAAGTTTTAGCACAAAAGAAGAAAGAGTTAAAAGATTTCATGACTAGAAGGATCGCACACTTGATTGAAGAATAGGAGAATAGATCAGAGATATCTAGCTCCAAATACCTAGATGTCAAAGTTGCACGAACACTAGAATATCCACAGAAGATTGAAGTACATATTCTAGATAAAGAGGAAGTATCACCCTAGAATCTTAGGAAAGAATCTCAACAATGTGAAGTAACTATGCCAAAAGAAGATAAGCATCAGAATGGAAAAAGGCATACCAAGATGAAGCTCACTGGAAAGAAAGTTAGAAATCTAAGTAAGAAGAGAGCTAAGATCGACAAGTTACAGAAGGTTCCAGAGGGAACTTCACAGAAAGAAAAATTTGCAAAATTGGAGCTTCGGCGGGATAATAGAGCAGCGTCACATGGCACTTTGCCATGGTGAAGCAATATAGCCGTTGAGAATAATATAACCATTTGACTGACCCTCCTAACAAGTAGAAAGTCATTTATGGTTCACCACTAGACCGTTGAACTGTGCCATAACGGACAGAACAGAGTTAATGAAGGCTTCTCGACCGTTGCAAGCAATTTGTTGCCAAGTTATCTATTTATCCTGTCACGCCATGCACCGAGAACACTTTTTCTAATTGTGAATCTGAGCCCATATACTTGTTGATTTGACACATTGATTATTACATTATTGCCTTCTATCCTATTGCAGTGTCTAAGTTACTCCTCGAACTCGAAGATTTCCAACCCCGAGGGTGTATGTCAAACGAGTTCAGCGCTACAGAGAGATTTTTCGAAGAATTTTTGATCAACCTCATGACTAAAAGATTCATGTCAATGTCTACAGGTGTACAATCATCATCGACGAGAGGACTGCAAGCCTCTTTGTCGACTGCTCACGAATTGGGGCCATCTTGACCGACAGTAGAGAAGAGAAGAAAGCATAAATATGACCTAGAAAACGCGAAGTTGATTCCATCCATATTGCCCGATTACATCCCGCCTTTGGCTGGTGCGGTGAATCATGATAGTGGGCCAAGATACTTCGAGTACAGTGTGGTCACTGCGTACCTCCCAAAGGGGATACGCGCAGTTAAGACAGAGCAGGATAAGATCACAGCGTTGAAGTTCAGTGACTTCAACCTCAGATATTGGAAGATCTATGGTATGTTCGCCCCATAAAAGTACCTAACTAGAAAAAAAGGGAAGAACTTGAAGATCATCCCTTAGTCATGAACGATGAACTTCGCGCAGTCCACCTTGTTGAATGTTATGAAGATCCCACACTTCAGACGACACCAAGAAGTCAATGCATGTGTCAAGTTGCTACTTTCACGTTACCATGGTGGCTACTTGTGGCTAGACCACCGCATTACATTTGAACCAACGTTGATCCACAGGATCACAGGCATGAGTATGCAAGGACCTGACCCACGGGAATTTTATCCAGGAAAAGCCGCAAATCATGCACTAGCACAAAATATCAAGGAAACATACGGCGACATTGAGAAGGGAACAAGAGGCTACAAGGTAGCTTCCATCCAAAGTGGCACAGTGCACCTAGAATGTCAATTGATAGTTGGAAAATTAGTAAGGAAGAACCCACCTACACAGGTCACCAGCTTTGTCATTGACCTCGCAGGGAAGTGTGCAGAAGGCCTACAGATGAACTGGGTGAAGTACCTAGTTAACCAATTGGAACTAGATTTTCGAGAAGCATAGGATCAGGGTTATGAATTTCATTTCAGTTGGTTCTTATTCCTCATTGCATTTGTTGCCTGGTAAATGTCGAAAGGAGTGACCTTCCCTGACATAGAGTCATTTGAACCACTTGTCACGAAGTTCGCTACCCTTTGGTATTCAACTGATATGAACAAATAGTGGCAGTCGAACATTGTGTTTCATACATACTACCTCCAATTAAAGCAAGCCATCGAAGCCGAGCCTCACATGACTTCGAACACCCTACAGAGGTTCCGACCACTAATGAACTTTAGTGCAGATCAGCACTTTATCTACATTACAATGCGAGCAAATGAACACCAAGAGAAACTCCAGTCATATTATAAGATTACAGAAGAATACCTTGATGAGATCACCAAGGAATGGTCCATTGACCTCCTTATCCCCGCCAACCCCACAAAGATATCTGATATTGACATCCCAGAAGACACTCATAGAGAACAAAATACACTCGAAACCAGTAGATAGAAGAAGATTGAGGAGGTCCAAAACTTAAGTAGAACCTCAGTGAAGATCATGTCCATGTCACCTGACTAAGGGGGTGATGATGAAGTAGAAGCTGAACAGAGACCATGTGAAGTAACACCGCCCAAAGATGAGGTTGACCCCTTGAAGAAGAGGAAGGTTCCCCCCCTGAAACCTTCTCCTTGAAAGAAATCGAAAGCCACCCTGACCAAGATGAAGACTGTCCTCGCCTCCAATGATTTTGACTTCATCATAGCAGCCCTGAACGATGCTTCCCTGGAGATAGTAGAGAAACAAGAAGTGAATCAAGAGGAAATGTATGATAGGATTGAAGTCAAACTTCGAGGGGTACAGCAGGCTATTCAATCCAGTCGCGCAGTCTCCAATGTGCCTCTGCCTTCAAGAGACCCAGACTTGGGAGATGATCCAGCCCAACTCCATCGACTAGCTGAGATAGTCGAAGTTCACCTTCGACGAGCATAAGAGGAAATAGAAAAATCCACCCAAGCTTTGATGCAAATGCAAGGAGTACTTGTAGAGCATCATCGGGCTGCAGAACAGAAAAAGATTTCTCTCCGAGCAAATTTTGATGAAGAAAAAGCACAACTATAGCAAGGAAAAGAACAGTTGCTCACAAAGAAACTCCAAGTGAAAGAAATGGTCAGTAGAGCACTTCACTCTGTGACAGTCATAGAAATAAAGGCACAAGATCAAGTCACGGAGCAAGTAGATCATCTCACAGAATCTATCCAACAGCTACAGCAATGCATCGCTTAGAGATCCATGAAGTGCCCGAGACCCCATAGGATGTAAGGGATCAAAGAGAAGCAATTGTTTGAAGCACAGTTGAGAGAATAAAACCCTTGCTATGGAATGTAAGCAAATTACTGATCACAATTTCCAGACCTACGAGCAACTCAATGAGAACCCAGAACTGAACGCACTGGATTCACAGCTCCAATAGGTGAAGTATCAATCTGAAACGATACAAGCGCAGTTGAAGCCCCTATCAACTATGGAAAGAATGAAGTGGTCCTAGGAGTAGCACACTGCCCAGAAGTAGATCCACACTATTCAGAGAAGATTTATGGAAGTAACTCAGAGGCTCTAACCTGTACAAGATAAGGCTTATCAATTGTTCACAGCAGTGAAAGTCTGAGGATCAGAATTAGAGCAGGTTGTCACTACAGCTGAATAACACCTAGAGGGACCTGTCAACGATGCAGTCATCGAAGAGTTCATTGAATAGGAGGCCAAGGCACAACAACAAATTGAAGCATCTCAATCTACACTTGAGGCTTTCGAAGCAGAACTACCTAGATCAGAGTGACTCGGGATGAATCACAGGTGAGTGTTGGGGGCCTGTTGGCCCTTGACCAAGTTTTGGAAGATCCTTGGTCAATTTTAACCTATTTTGGTACTTCAACAGCCAGTCAAAGGAGGAGCGCAAGACAAAGTAGAGATCATGGGATCTTGGCCCCTTTTTGGGCCCTTTTTGGGATTTGGGATTATGTAACGGGTATGGGATTTCAACCCATGGGTTTACCCATGTTTAGGCCTATTTTGTAAAGTATATATAGAAATAGAGAAATCATAAAGAATAGCTAAGTGATAAAGTTGGATCTATGTGATCAAGATTGTAAGTGCTATGTGCATACTATGTGAGACTTGCAGAGCTAAGTGCAAGTTATTGTAAGAAGTTGTGGAAGGCTGTGTTCTTAGATCTACTCAGGGAAGGAGGATATAGCGAGCTGCGCAAATATCTTGTCCTATGTGGAGTAGGGTTTTTGAGGCTCTGTGCATGTAACCTATTAAAGAAGCTAATAAAGAAGAAGAGTTGGTGTACGTAGCCCCAGGGTGAGGGTGAACCACATATATGATGTGTTTCTCTACTTTTTACAATGTGTTGATGTGTTTATGTCTTTACTTGCTAAGTGCTTTGATATAGATAGATAGATTTGTTTATGCTTTTTGTTAATGGTGTATATGGATGTTAGGTCCGACTTATATGAATGTGCTTAGTGCTTGAACCTGCTAGATCTGATTTGTTCCATCATGCTAAGTGTTTCTAGATGCAAGATCTGGTTGACCATTGTGTTGTACTGTGATTAGGGTTTACTGCGTTGTAACTAAGAACTGAATATTGATGAACTCTCATTGCTAAGTGCTCTGTTAAGTGTTAGAATCGTAGATCTATGTCCCAGCTAAGGTTGCAGACATCTGAGTCCTGCAACCACCCCTACCTCTACCTTGGGTGAGACTTCATCTGCTTCGTAGGTGTTGTTGAAAGGGTTGGTAGTTAGGGTTTTGTTGGTGCGTTTTTGTAGCGTTGAACCCTGGGTCTTCCCCTGTGCTAACAAATGGTTCTGTTGTCGGGACTGAAACTATGATTGTTGGGAAGTGAGGAAGAAGAATATTTGTGCAAAGATCTAACCTAAAACTGTGAAATATTTGTGCGTAGATCTGTCACTATGCATACTGTGTGAGACTTGCAGAGATAAGTGCAATTCATTGTAAGATTCTGTGGAAGGTTGTGTGCTTATATCTACTCGGGGAAGGAGGATCTAGAGAGCTGCGCAGATATCCTATCCTATGCAGAGTAGGGTTTTTGAGGCTCTGTGCATGTAACCTATTGAAGAATTTAATAAATAAGAAGAGTTGGTGGATGTAGCCCCGGGGTGGCGGTGAACCACGTATATGATTTGTTGCTCTGTTTTGTGCAATGTGTTGATGTGTTTATGTATTTACTTGCTAAGTGCTTTGATATAGATAGATAGATAGATCTGTTTATGCTTTCTGCTAATGGTGTATATGGATGTTAGATCTGACTTATATGAATGTGCTTAGTTCTTGAACCTACTAGATATGATATGTTTTGTCATGCTAAGTGTTGCTAGATGCTAGATCTGGTTGACCACTGCATTGTACTGTGATTGGGGTTTACTGCGTTGTAACTAAGAACTAGATATTGATGAACTATCGCTGCTAAGTTCTCTGTTAAGTGTTAGAATCACATATATGTGTCCCAGCTAAGGTTGCAGACATCTGAGTCCTACAACCACCCCTACCTCTACCTCGGGTGAGACTTCATCTGCTTCACAAGTGGTTCTGAAAGGGTTGATAGTTCGGGTTTTGTTGGTGCGTTGTTGTAGCGTTGAACCCTGGGTCTTCCCCTATGCCAAAAATGAGTTACCTTGTTCTTTACCACCCATTAGGGGTATCAGTCACCACATTGACCTTATTCCAGGAGCAATTTATCCAAACAAAGTAGCATATAGGTTGACACCTCAAGAGAATAAAGAGGTCAAGAATCAAGTCCAAGAGTTGGTGCATAAAGGTTTGGTCAGAGAAAGTTTGAGTCCATGCGTAGTACCAACTATATTGAGTCCAAAGAAAGATGGAGGTTGGAGAATGTGCACAGATTCTAGAGCCATCAACAAGATTACCATCAGGTATAATTCCCTTTACCCAGAATGGATGATTTGATGGATTTCTTGAGTGGAGAAAATTATTTTTCCAAGATATATTTGAAGAGTGGCTATCATCATATAAGAATGAGAGAGGGAGATGAATGGAAGACAGCATTCAAAACGAATGAAGGATTGTATGAATGGATTTTTATGCCATTTGGCTTAACGAATGCCCCAATCATATTCATGAGGTTGATGAATGAGGTACTTAAATATATCATTAGTAAGTTTGTGATTTTGTATTTGGATGATATTTTAGTTTTTAGCAAGATTGAAGGAGAACATTTGAGACATTTAAAGCTGGTGTTGAAGAGGTTGTAGTAGGAGAAGTTGTTGATAAATCTAAAGAAATGTTCTTTCGTGAAGATAGAACTCATATACTTGGGTTTTGTGATCTCTTCAAATGAGTTGAAGATGGATCCAAAGAAGGTAAAATAAATCAAAGAATGGCCTTCTCCGAGAAGCATATTTGAGGTGAGAATCTTCCATGGATTAGTGATTTTTTATAGGAAATTCATCAAGAATTTCAGTAACATTTGTGCACCCATACTAGACACTATAAAGAAAAAGAATAGATCCTTTAATTGGACAGCAGAATCTGAAAAGGGCTTTAGAATATTGAAAGAGAAGATAACCAAAACAGTCGATTTTGGTTCTGCCATATTTTAAGAAGACATTTCAAGGGAGATGTGATGCAAGTGGAGTAGCGATTGGTGCAGTCTTGAGCTAAGACAATAATCTTGTTGATTATTTCAGTGAGAAGTTGAATGACACTAAGAGGAAGTATTCAACGTATGATAAGGATTTTTATGTTGTAATACAAGCTCTGAAAAAATGGAGGAATTATCTTATTCTGAAGGATTTTGTCTTGTACAATGACAATCAGGCTTTACAATTCATAACCAGACAGGAGAAGTTGAACCAAAGACATGATAAATGGGTAGAATTCATGTAGAATTTTACTTTTGTTATTAATAACATTAGTGGTAGCACTAAAAAAATTGTTGAAGCTTTGAGCAAGAGATGTATGATTATGCAGGAATTTCAAATGGAGACCTTATGGTTTGAACACCTTATGGGAATGTATCGTGAAGATCCAGATTTTAAAGAGGCTTATGAAGCATGTGAGAACCCTTTACTAAGGGACATAAGTCAATGGATAGAGTATTTAATCCAAGATGGACTATTGTTCAAAGGAAGCGAACTATGTATTCCAAAATACTCAATGAGAGACAACTTGTTGAAAGAAAAACACAGTGGAGGATTGGATGGACATTTCGGCCAGGATAAGACTTATGCACAACTGAGTTCTTCATACCATTGGCCAGGTATGATATTCGATGCGAAGAAATTTGTGGGTAGATGTAGACTCTTCCAATATGAAAAAGGGAAGCAGTAGAACACTCGTCTGTATCAACCATTTCCTATTCCAAATAGGTCATGGGATGCCATAAGCATGGATTTTGTATTAGGATTTCCAAGAACACAGAGGGGGAGTGATTCCATATTTGTAGTGATTGAGATATTTTCAAATATGGCACATTTCATACCATGCTAGAAAACTAGTGATGTTACTCACTTAGCCAATTTATTTTTCAAGGAGGTTGTGAGATTGTATGGCTTACCCAGAAGTATAGTCTCAGATAGAGATACCAAGTTCATGAGACACTTTTGGAGAACTCTGTGGAAATAGTTGGGGACAAACTTGTCCTTCATTTCATCATATCACCCTCAGACAAACGGATAGACTGAGGTGGTAAATCAGAGTTTAGGGAATTCATTAAGAAGTTTAGTCACTGAACATCATAGTCAGTGGGATCAAATTCTTCCCCAAACAGAGTTTTCTTATAATGATTCTCCAAACCGAAGCACTGGAAAAAGACCATTTTAAATAGTGTATGGGATGCATCTAAGAGGAATTTTGGAGTTGAGATATTTGAGGCATGGTGATTTCTGAAGTGCAGGAGCAGAAGCTTCATGATCAGATAAAGGGATAGCTACAGCATAGCAGTGAGAAGTATAAGAGACGAATTGATCAGAAGAGGAGAAAGGTTCATTTCAAAGTTGGAGATAAAGTTTTAGCACAGTCGAGGAAGGAAAGGTTCCCAAGGGGAACATATAAAAAATTAAAGTTGAATAAAATAGGACCATGTAAAATACTCATACATTTTGTTTCAATTCTTATGAGATTTAGCTACTAGAAGATGTGGGAATAATCTGAAAATGAAAAAGGTTTGTGTATACAAATTTGCAATTGAAAATGTTTATGTGTCATAAGAAATTGGATCAAGTTGCAAGAACATAAAACTTAATGATTTTTTACTTAAAATGAGAAAAATAAATAGACATAAACATCCATCAAAATCAAGCACATAACACAGTAAAATGATAAAGGAGTTCACCCCTCTCTTGGGCTACATCTCCTAGTCCATCTTCCTATCAATCACTTTCATTATATGCTCAAAGTGTCAAAATTAGTGCTTTGCAATGCTCAAAATGAAAAATAGATGGTTCCAATGGCTCCAGAATGTCAAAAAACCCCTAGTTGGGCTCTTCCTGCACCTAGTTTGGCCAAAATTTGAGAAAAAAACACTCCTTGGAAGTTTTTTTCCAATAACTTGTTGTCTCTACTTGCCAAAATGCACCTTTGTGTCAATGAAATTGTCTCTATGTGTTTTCCCACGCCTAAAATCATCACGCACATCATTCCACAATTCGAGTGAATTTTTTACACCGTAAGGGAGGATAAGCACCTTTCCCAGTGGAGGTTGTGGTTGTGTGGCCCCATGTGGCCAAGCACCAACCTATCTTACTGTGCCCATCGACATAAATATTGGAAACCTCGCTTGATTCGTCATATGGAGGCATGGTGTATGGTTTCATGACCAGGGCTAGGGCTAAGCCTCGACCCTGACCCCCCACCAAATTTAACCCCATTCAACTTTAAATAGAAGTTTTAAAAGATAAGGTTAAGAAGCACACATAAATGGGTTGGTAGTCCATACTTTTCCAATACTTTTCCTACCATGAAGGTCCTGGGTTCGACCCCCGTGGACTCCAAAAAAAATTTACCAAACAACCAACAATGGGATGCCCTGTTGCAGCCCCTGCTTGGGTCACATGGCACCCTTCCATTCACCCTGTACACGGACATGTGTCAATTCCGGATTGTTCCAATGCATCACTTGCCAACTCATCTACCAAATCACCTACCACGTCAGCACCTACCCAGTCATCCTTCCATGCCAGTTGTATGGTCATCTGACACATGGGATGCACGGACTGCACAGTCAACATTTTTTTGCATGTTTGGGAAAATGGACAGAACGTGATATCTTGTTGATACGAACTATGTTTGAGCCCGTTCAAGTTGCGTTTGGATCGTGAGGATGAGATCTATGCAATGAATCTATTTTCGAGCAATTTCGAGCACTTTAATTTTTGAGCATTTTTTTTATCCCCTAGATCACTCCTCCCCATTGGGAATCTTTTGGACCTCCAAAAGACTACTTTCAGTCAATATGAAGATGAGGTTACAGTTTCCTCACCTTTCCAATCTCAATCCATTTATCTTTTCTTAGATCTGTACCTTTAAGACCAACACAAAGGTACTCCACATTCCCTCGTTTTGAAGTTCTTATCTTATTGTCAAGGATTGTATCCTCATGTAGTTCTGAAAGATATTGTGGTGAGAATTCATTTATGGAAGGAATATGAACATTCTCTCCTTGATCATCAATCAAAGGAGGCTCATACAATCTCTAATTCTCAACATTAACAATTGCATACATTTGCATATAAGGAGGCAAGTCCAAACAGAAGGCATTGTTACCAATCTTTTCAAGAATCTTGAAAGGTCCATATCTAATTGGTTTAATATTTTCACCTTATCCTTTAAGCCTCTCTTTTCTAATGTAAATCCAAACTTCATCTCCAACTTGGAAACTGTGATCAACATGATGCTTTTCATGTCTTGTCTTGTACTTGGCTTGGCTCTTTTCCAACTGTTCTTGTACCATTTGATGCACCAACTGAATTTGTTCAATGAACTTATTTTCTCTATCAATGTCATAATGACCATCAATAGCAATATCCTTCCCAAAGATAAAATCTAAAGGAGATTTTGGAAAATAACCAAAACATGCCTCAAATAGAGATGTTTGAGTCAAATAATGCTTAGCCCGGTTATAAGCATGTTGAATGTAGTGTAGGTGTTCATCCCAAAGCTTAGGATGTTTGTTGCAGTAACCATGAAGAATATGTACCACTATTCTATTCACCACTTCTGTTTGACCATCGGTTTGTGGATGAAATGTTGTGCTCTTTTTAAACTTGATGTCCATGAGTGCCCATAAGCTTGACCAAAAGTTCCCAATAAATCAAGAATCTTGATTAGAAATAATGGATTTGGGCAACCCGAAATGTACCCATACATGTTGAAAGAACATTTGTGTCATTTGTTCAGTTGTAACCTTCTTCTTACAAGGCATCAAAATACACATTTTTCTGAAGCAGTCAACCACAACATAAAGATAATCATGATTCTTTTTAGACATAAGTAAACCTCCTACAAAGTCCATGGAAATGCTTTCCCAAGGACAAGAAGGAGCTAGAAGTGGATTATACAATCCTAAATTTTCATTGCTAGGCTTATGTGTAGCACATAAAGAACATCCTCTTACATATCTTGAAACACTTTCATTCATTTTAGGCCAATAGTAATACCTTTGAAAATTAGTCATCGTCTTGCCTACACCAAAGGGCCAACAATAAGAGAAGAATGTGCTTCCCTTATGATGTTTAATCTTTCACCCTATGGAATGCATAGATTTCTAAGATGATACAATAGCTTATCATGGACATGGTAATCCAATTCCTCAACTTGGTTAGAATGACACAAAGTTGCATAAACCTCTTTAAAATCAGCATCTAAAGCATATTGTTCAACATAGGTCTCATGCATGATAGAATTATGCTTAAGAACAACTGAAGCACTAACAATGGCCTAGAAAGCATATTAGAAACTTTGTTATAAATGCCTTTCTTATACCTGATAACCAAGAGGAATTGTTGTAGAAAACACATCCATCTGAAGTGCCTTGCTTGTTGTAGCTTTGTTTGTGATTGTAAGTATTGCAATGGTTGATGATATGTGTGAATAATAGCTTATGTTCCCAACAAATAATGATTCCATTTTTTCACACTTTGCACCAATGAATATAAATCCTTATCATATGTAGGATAATTAATCATAGCACCATTAAAAGTTTCAGAATGAAAACAAATGGGCTTACCATGTTGCAACAAGATTTCTCCCATTGCATAGTTACTTGCATCTGTTTGTATATCAAATGGTTGTCTCAAATCAGGAAGTGCAAGAACTAGAGTTGAACCAATATTCTCCTTCAATGCATCAAAATATTTTTGTTGCTTGCCTCCCCATTGGAAAACTTGCTTGATGCTTGTAACTGCATGTAATGGAGCTACAATTGAAGAGAAGTTAGCAATGAACTTTCTCCAATATTGGGTTACTTCCAAAAATCTTCTTACCTCTGTTACATTGTTGGGCTTCAGCCAATCCATAATTACTTTGACCTTGGAAGGATCTATTTTCAATTATCCTCCTCCAACAATATGTTCCAAGTAAACAGGTGAGGTCTTTCCAAACTCACATTTAGACATCTTTAAAAACAAATTTTATTTCTTCAAGACATCTAAAACTTGCTTTGCATTCCCAACATGCTCTTCATGATATTTTCTAAAAAACAATATGTCATCCAAGTAGACAATCACACAATCATCAATAAAAGGCCTTAAAACATCATTCATAACTCTCATGAATGTAGCAAGAGCATTACAAAGCCCAAATGGCATCACCATACATTCAAACAATCCTTGATTTGTTTTGAAAGTTTTATTCCATGTATCTCCTTCAGCAATCCTAATCTGATGATATCCACTTCTCAAATCCAACTTAGTAAAACACTTATCATCTTTCAATTGATCAAGCAAATCATCAATTCTAGGAAGAGGATAATGCTTGTTTACCGTAATCTTGTTTAAATCTCTGAAATCTACACACATGTTCCATGTACCATCCTTCTTTGGTACTAAAACAATTGGTGACCCGCATGGAAATGTGCTTGGCATGATAACCCCTTTGCCAAGAAACTCTTGCATTTGTTTTTTAATTTCTACATTATCCATGACTGACATCCTATAGATAACAATGTTTGGAAGAGGACAATCTTGTTGCAATCGAATCTCATGTTGGATAGCTCTTTTAGGAGGCAATCCTTTTGGTTCCTGAAACATCTCATCATATTGGTTAAGAAGCTCATATAAATCAGATTTTAACTTTGCATCACAACCTTGGAAATATTTTTTTTCAACATTTTCTTTGGGTTTGATCATCAAGAGTACAAATTTCTTCCTAGCATTGACTAATCTCTTCATTTGGCCAACATTTACAAGTGACAAATTCAACTTCTTTATATGTGCTCTAACAATGTACTTAACTCCATTTTTAAACAAATGATATGTGTTCTCATGACGATGAAAGGTTGCTCTCTTATCATATAAATATGGGCTTCCCGACACAATACCACAAATATCCAATGGAATATCATCAAGCTCCACCTCATCTATAAATTCTAAAGTGATGGAAAACCTAAGTTTACATCTTCTTGTCACATGCAATCTAGCATTGTCACATATCCAACCTAGAGGATATGGTTTATGATGAGGAGTAGTTTCCAAATGCAATTTCTTGATTGTGTCTTCAAAAATGAGTTTTTCTTGAGATCCAGTATCAAATAGAGTATCTATCTTTCTATGCTTTCAAATTACCCTTATGTGGAAAATCTCTATTCTTTATTTTTCATGTTGAGTTTCATTGAGGCTACTACTTGAAGAACTAGTACTTGCAATAGATTCCTTAGCTTGAAAACCCATGGTTGTGATTTTTGTTTCATCTCCTGAATCAGATCCTAAATCATGTTATGTAGTTGCAACAGTCTTTTATTTCCCTTTGTTGTTGAACTTTTTGGGTTTCATTTCAGGATGAAATTTCCAACAATGGTCTTCATCATGGCCATCTTTGAACATTGTTTACATGTGATTTTTTCTCCCTCTTTCTTGACTGGAGCATTATTCTTTCCATTTCCTTTGAATTTCCTCTCCTTTGTCTCCATTGGAGAATGGCTTTTTGTTTCCATCTTGAGGAGTATTCTTCCCTCTTGCTTCCAAATTGTAGTGCACATTTTCACTACCGAGGTTTTCAAACCTCTCCTAACCAGTCTATACACAGATTTTATACATAATTCGTACAGACATTATAAGCATATGCATTTAAACAATTAAACACACTTAAATCTCAGAGTAAAATATATAAGTTACTGCTACAATGAAACAAGCCATAGCATTCAACAGTAATTCATTTACACAGCAGAAAGCATGATAATATATACAGCACAGTCATGCCAAAATGTGAAAGAACATAGTCAGATACTTATCTTTATCAATGGTGGAATCCACCAACCAAGTGCAAACCTTCCACGAACCTCCCAGCCGTAGACCACACTGCTCCTCAACTCAACAGTGGGTCACCCCTGAGCTAGGACTGAGCTCCACCCCAGGGCAAGGAATCCAGACTCAGGCTGAGGTTATAGGGAATTCAGTCATACACAATCACCAGGAATAAAGCTCTCCCAGGAATCTCCCACGCTCACTGCCCACAGACCCTCATTCCCCACATGCCTGTTCCACCCCAGGAGAGTGCACCTTCTCTGTCACCTGGACAGTCCTTTGGTTTCCAGTCTCCCTTACCTTGGCTTACAGGAATAGACCGGACCGGAAGTCTCTGGGCTCTATGGAAGCTACAGAGTTCCTTCCAGGAGTTCTCTCCTCCCTCTACGCACTCTCTCACCTAGAGGAGTTGCTCACAGGCCAACAAGCCTCACGCAGTCCAATACTGTGTAGTCACCACAACCCACGGGGAACACAGACACAGGCTTCCCCAAACCGGTTCAGCAGTCACAGGATAATCTCGCGGTGTTGGTTCTGTAAACGCATGAAAATAATCCACGCAGGAAATTACCCAGACTCCCTAGTTTCGAATGGGTAAAGAGTGAACTGGCCTTTCAGACGGACACAATCTTCTTGGCTCTCAGAACAAAGGGCGTACACATATTTTTGCAGAACAAACACAGGCTTTACGGCTTTCAGAGATGAACCAGGGTATTCTAGCAGCGGTTGTACCGGTTCCATGCTCAGAGGTTCGAGTCCGAAATGGAAAAAGATCCCCTCACAGGGTTCATCTTGGCGATTATATTTGCATGCGCCAGGGTTGACACTTGTCACCCAGGGAACTGCATGCATACCACAGTGTACATCCCCTTTGCACGTTCCCTCCCTTGCCAAGAACTTAGGATAAACAGAAATGCACATGTCTCTTTTTAAAATAATATTAAAATATTATTTCTCAGGCTTAAGCTCCTAGGCTTAGCCCCTAGGCTCATCACTCAGCCCCTTTCCCACCTTCCAGCCCCTAGTTCCTTGCCCACTCTGTGGACGCTCAGTCCCCCATCACTCATTCAGCGTGGTTGGTCTGCACCTAGCGGTGTTTATATTTTATTAAATATTCTGCATACATACAAGTATAACAGTAGGCTCCTGGCCTTCAAACCCTTAGGCTTCCTGGCCTAAAAAACACATAAGCCTTCTAGCTTATAAAAAACTTGTCTCACCAGCCTATAACACATATTTACAATCTCTTTCAGATCATAGTTTACATCGGGGCTCGGCCTTGGGAACACTACAATCCCCCTCCTCTTGTTTTTGCACTATCCTCAGTGCAACTTACACTGCCTCTATGTGTCCTTCAAAATTTTCAAAAATATGTTGGTACTCTGCCCGCATAACTTCTTCATGTTCCCATGTCGCATCCTCAAGACCGTACCAGGTCCACTGGACCTTTACAAGCTCTATAGCTTGATTCCAAAGCTGCTTGCTTTTCCTGTCCAATATGCGCACCGGATGCACTTGCAGGACACCTTCTGGTTCCAGATGAATCACAGTCCAATCAATAACATGATTAGAATCATGTACATATTTCTTAAATAGTGAAACATGAAACACATTATGTACAGTCATAGATGCAGGTAATGCAAGCATGTATGCAACTAGCCCAATCCTTTCCAGGATCTCAAATGGCCCACAAAATCTTACTGCCAACTTGGCGCAACTTCCCAATTTCAGGGAACTCCTGTTAGCTTTCACTTTCAGGAAAACATGGTCACCCACTTTAAATTCTCTATGGGTTCTGTTACTATCAGCGTAACTTTTCTGCCTGTCCTGGGTAGCTTTTAGATTCTGTTTGATTTTTATCATTTGATCTTCCATCTCTTTGAGTAGTTCAGGTCCAACTATTGTTCTGTCAGCTGGATTATCCCAGCTCACTGGAGTGTTGCACTTTCTTCCATAAAGCACTTCGAATGGGCTCATCTTTAGAGATGCATGGTACCCATTATTGTAAGCGAATTCTACCAGATGCAGGTAATCTTCCCACCTTGATGGTTTATCCATCACATACATTCTCAGCATGTCTTCTATTACTCTATTTACTCTCTGTGTCTGTCCATCAGACTCGAGATGATATGTTGTACTGAAGTTCATATTCATTCTGAATCCCTTAAACAGTCCTTTCCAGAAATTCGAAGTGAATTTCGGGTCCCTATCAGACACAATTGTCTTAGGAATTCCATGCAAGCATGCAAATTCTTTTAAAAATATATCAGCAACATCTGCTGCTTTGTGGGTGGTTTTCAGTGGAATAAAATGGGCAGCTTTAGTAAGCTTGTCCACCACCACCATGATTGAATCATGTTGCTTGCTTGTTCTGGGAAATCCTGTGATAAAATCCATTGTTCCACATCCCATTTCCACTCAGGAATAGGTAAAGGATGAAACAACCCTGATGGGTGTCTGTGCTCAGCCTTGACCTTCTGGCATTCCATACATCTGGCGATGTATTCAGCAATTTCCTTCTTCAACCCCGGCCAAAAATAATGGTTTTTGACTGCTGCCACAGTCTTATGATATCCAGGATGACCAGCATAAGTCACATTATGCATTTCTTTTAGAATTTCCAGCTTCAATTCTCTGTCATTAGGTACATACACTCTATTTTTATACAGAAGTAAACTATCAG
>JZKD02S0287335.1:106292-125350 GCA_000966675.3 Picea glauca | reverse complement strand
GAGGTAATGTCTCCATTTCCTCAAGGCATGGACAACTACTGCCAGCTCTAAATCATGAGTGGCATAATTCTTTTCATGTTCTTTCAGCTTTCGGGATTCATAACAAATTACAGATTCCTCTTGACTGAGAACTCCTCCCAACCCTTCCTTAAACGCATCCGTGCACACTACATAATCATTACTTGGATCAGCAATCTTTAGGATTGAAGCACTAGTGAGCAGCTGCTTCAATTGCTAGAAGCTACTCTCACATTGTTCAGTCCACTGGAACTTCTTCTCCTTCCTTTGCAAGGAAGTGATAGCATGAGCTATCCTTGAAAATCCGGCTATGAACCTCCTATAATAACCTGCCAGACCCATAAAGGATCTAACTTCTGTCACATTTCTTGGCACTGGCCACTCTTGAATGGAGTGTACCTTCTCAGGATCCACAGCGATCCCCTCTTCAGAAATAATGTGTCCCAGATAATGGATCTGCTTTTGGTAAAAGGAGCACTTGCTCAGTTTTGCGTATAGTTGGTGTTCTCTCAACACCTGCAGCACCATTCTAAGGTGTTGTTCATGTTCTTCCTCTGTCTTGGAGTACACCAAGATATCATCCAAGAATACTATAACAAACTTGTCCAGATAATTTCTGAACACTCCATTCATTAAACACATAAAGACAGCAGGCGCGTTGGACAGTCCAAACGACACCACAGTGAACTCATAATGATCATACCTTGTTCTGAAGGCAGTCTTGCAGATGTCTTCATATTTTATCCTCACTTGATGATATCCAGATCGAAGATCTATTTTCAAAAATACTTTTTCATCCTTTAACTGATCAAAAATATCATCAATCCTTGGCAGAGGATATTTGTTCTTGACAGTGACTTTATTCAACTGCCGAAAGTCAATGCACAACCTCATCGTCCCATATTTCTTCTTCACGAATAGGACTGGGGCTCCCCACGGTGACATGCTGGGGTGAATGTAGCCTTTCTTTAATAGCTCTTCGAGCTGCAATTGCAACTCTTTCAGCTCTAGCGTACTCATCCTATAAGGAGCTTTCGAAACTGGAGCTGCTCCAGGCATTAGATTTATAGAAAAGTCAATGTCCCTCTTCGGAGGTAGTCCAGGCACCTCCTGAAACACGTCCTCAAACTCTTTGAGTACCCTATGGTCTTCCAAATTCGAGACCACATTTTGGAATACTTCTTCCACCTGGGCTGCAAATAATTGACAGCCTTTCCGGTAACATTTCTTCAGCTGCATAGCTGAGATTTCTCTAACATCCACGGCTCTGGGAATTCCTTGGATTGTTACCTGATTTCCCTCTTCGTTAAGACATGTGAACCTCTTGTTTCAACAATCCATAAGGGCATGGTGTTGGTCCAACCAGTCCATCCCTATTAAGCAATCATATGAGCCTAAAGGAAGAATGTTCAATTCAGCCTTAGTGCTCATTCCTTTCATGTCCACTAAATAGGACTTAACCAATTCAGTGACCTTCCTCTTGGTTCCTGTGGCTAACTGCACTAACCAAGACTTCTCATGTTTTCTCTTCGTTAGATTCAAACTTTCCACCACCCTAGGATCTACATAACTATGGCTAGCCCCTCAATCAATCAAAATAACAAGTGGTCGGTTGTTGATCATACCTTCCACTTCAATCATGTGTGATTGAAATTCTTCTTGCTTGTTGTCCAGGGCTGCGTAGATCCTCGGCATTCTGTTGCCCATATCCTCCATTGTTTTAGCTTGCTGAATAGTATGGACATTTCTTGCTTTGTCTTTTCTGTGGGGGCAATCTCTTTACCTATGATTCCCTTTACAGCCCCAACACTCCATGGGTGGAAGCCTTGGCATCTGTTCACTCCATTCAACTTTCCTGGGCTCTTTAAGAGATGACTGTCCCCAAGGACTGTTTCTGAAAAAGGAAGGCTTGCTTCCCTTCTGCCTCTGTTCTTTCTTAAACCTCTTATGGTTATCCCAAGCCTTCCGAAAGGTAGGATTTTCTCTCTGTTGTTCGTATAGGCATTTCTCTCTTCTTATGGTTTCTTCCATGGTCTTAGGATCATCGTATTAAATCTTGTCACCAATGGAAGGTGGCAGTCCACTCAGATACCTCTGAATTTTGACAGCCTCATCTTTGATGAATGGAACATACTTCAGCAATTCTAGAAAACTTCGTTCGTACTCATCAATGGTCATACTGCCCAACTTGAGTTCAAAGAACTCCTTCATCTTCCTGTCATAGTATCTTTTAGTTAGGTATTTCTTCTCGAAATACCTCTTGAATTCCTTCCAAGTGACCTCTTTCTCTTGAATGTGTTGCACCTGCACAAACTGATCCCACCACATGGACGCTTTTCCTTTCAACTGGTACATTGCAATTCTTCCCTCTGGATGGGAAAAATAATTCTGCAGCTAGAAGTATTTCTTCATGCCCAGCAACCATGTCTTGGCATCTTCCTCCTTCTTATGTTCTCCATCGAATGTTGGAGGCTTAATTTTGTTCATCTCTCCTTTCAATTCATCCCTTCCATATTTTTTATGTTTTCGGGTAGGGGACGGGCTCGAACTGCTGTGTGTCTCCCTTTATGAATGTTTTTGGGAGCCACTGTGACGTCGGCTACCACTCCTCGATATACTTCTTCTCCCGTGGTCTCTGCGACTCTCTGTCGTACCTGAGTCTCTTCCCTTCTCAAGTTTCTTCTCTATTCTTTCCAAACTCTGCAAGAATTTTAAGTTTAATTTCCCTTGTCGATCCTTGACTTTCATGAGCTTTCGGCTATCAGCTCGATGCTCCTTGGCCTCTCTTTGCAATCCTTCAAGGATTTTCATTATATGTCCTTCCTTATCCATCTCCTTTCCATGCCCATTAGATTTCAATCCTTCGACTCCCAGGTTAACATCCTTTCCTTCCTATTCATCTTCTATTTCAGGGGTAAACTGCACTTTTCCCCACTCCATACTCGGCATTGGTTAACTGGAGTACTGCCCTCCGTTAACTCTGCACACACATTGTTCAATCAAATTTAAAATTTGTCAGGCCATTTAAACCTTCACAAACAATCCACAATATTTATAACTAATATGAACAAGAACGAAAGACATTTCAACTTCACAAAGTTTTCCAAGCTCTGTCTGGCTCTGCAATTTCTGGGGTTTCCGAACTTCAAAATCTCGGTCCACGAAGAACTTTTAAATTCTCCTATTTCCCTATCGGGAAATTCTGCTCCCATAGGAAACTCTTCGAGGTCTCCCTTCCTTCTATCGGGGTTACCTCTATCGGGGTTTTGAAACCGGCAATGTTCTGGTGGGTTGAATCCCCAATTTCTTGATCTCTCGATGCGCTACCTTGTCGTCTTAGCCTCCACCAACTAAGATTTTAATCCATATGACCAGCTGCTATAAGATCGTCGTCTTATGTCCCTTATTGAGGTTTTGGGGTTTGCGGTGTCGAGCTACATATGTACTCGGAACTCTCGATCCTACGACTCCCGACGCATTCCTTTACACGTTAGCCCTTGCTATGGGCTCTACACCATGTGACCGCTGACTTGTGACCCCGGCCTTTTCCCTTATCGGGGTTCAGGGTTTTACGAATCAACATGTGCCAAAAATCTTGACAACGGAATCACCTATTTCCCGATGAGCTTTGACCTTAGCCCCCTCAGCTATGACGAGGTCCATGTGACCACGTACCATATGATCGCATCCATCTAGTTGTCCATCAGGGTTTTGGGATTTGTGACATCAATGTGCACGCACCCTTCTGACTCGCGATTCTCCGATTTTCGATCCTCCAATGGGTCCCAGTCGTTGACCTGTCAACGGTCCTTTCGCCTGTCGCTAAAAATTTTCCACTTGTCCTCCTGATAGTCGGTGTGGCCCCACGCTCCTAGGCCTTATCGGGAAATCACGTATCGCAATTTTCCAATGCACGAAACCTTTGCTTCCGGTATCTCCAATATCCTGATTCCTGATGTGCCGATGCACCTTTTGCTTTAACCCTTCGCGGTTAAGCCAGGTCCATGTGACCTCTACCCTGTGACCGTACTCAAAGCTCTCGTCGGGGTTTCGGGGTTCGTAGTTTCACAATGCATAGACTTCTTGTCCCCGTGATTCCCGATTCTTTGAATCCTGATTTTCCGATGGATGACTCTTCTACCGGAACTTTCCTCGATGGCACCAATCTCATGCCACATGTCCTTCTAGATGGACGGTCCCGATTCTGTCAGGATTTCGCAACTTGCGTTGTCCCAATTCCTACGACCTCAAGAATCCTAATTTCCCGATGGTCGATATTCCAATTTTCCGGAATGGAAAATTTCATGACACATGTCCTCCATTTTTCGGATGGTCTGAATCTATTTCAGAACTTTCACCCCTAGTCTCAAAGGTTTAACCCTCGGACATCTTCCGAATGATCCTATGGCTGTCGGGTTTTCTGACCGAAATCTGACGGCTCAGATTCTCTCTCGCTAATTCGGAGCTTTCGCCCCTATATACTAAGATTTAACCTTCGAGCATCTCCCGACAGATCCAATGGCTGTCGTATTTTCTGACTGAGATCTGACGGCTCAGACCGTTCCTAACCAAATCGGGATTCCACGTATCGCGATTTTCCAACCCCCTGTGCAATATCCAAAGGCTTTAAACCTTATGCACATTCTCTAGATCTGACGGTTACAAGGGTTCGCCTTCCCTCTCGAACAGATCCTATGGTTCTAACACCATTGGTGTAAAGACCTATCTTCCCGTGGCCATAGACCACACTGGCTGTGGTTTTACAACACCGCTATACCTCCTGAGCTTATAGGCACGGTTAAGTAACTCCTATACACTCTGGTCCATACCAGGGTCTGAAATTGGTCCTCCCGACTCAATTTCCCCTCGCATTCTCAGTCCAAAGACCGCTCTACTGGCCCATCTAGGCTCAGTGTCGAAACCTTAGCTCTGATACCAATTTGTAGTGCACCTTTTCACTACCGAGGTTTTCAAACCTCTCTTAAAGAGTTTGTACATGGATTTTATACATAATTCATATAGACGTTATAAGCACATGCATTTAAACAATTAAACACACTTAAATCTCAGAGTAAAATATATAAGTTACTGCTACAATGAAACAAGCCATAGCATTCAATAGTAATTCATTTACACAGTGGAAAGCATGATAATATATACAGCACAGTCATGCCAAAATGTGAAAGAACATAGTCAGATACTTATCTTTATCAATGGTGAAATCCACCAACCAAGTGCAGGCCTTCCATGAACCTCCCAGCCATAGACCACACTGCTCCTCAACAAAACAGTGGGTCACCCCCGAGCTGGGACTGAGCTCCACCCCAGGGAAAGGAATCCAGACTCAGGCTGAGGTTACAGGGAATTCAGTCATACACAATCACCAGGAAGAAATCTCTCCCAGGAATCTCCCATGCTCACTGCCCACAAACCCTCATTCCCCACATGCTTGTTCCACCCCAGGAGAGTGCACCTTCTTTGTCACCTGGACAGTCCTTCGGCTGCCAGTATCCCTTACCTTGGGTTACAGGAACAGACTGGACCGAAAGTCTCCGGGCTCTATGGCAGCTACAGGGTTCCTTCCAGGAGTTCTCTCCTCCCTCTGCGCACTCTCTCACCTAGAGGAGTCACTCACAGGCCAACAAGCCTCATGCAGTCCAATACTGCGTAGTCACCACAAACCACGGGGAACATAGACACAGGCTTCCCCAAACCGGTTCAGCAGTCACAGGATGATCTCACGGTGTTGGTTCTGGAAACGCGTGACAATAATCCACGCAGGAAATTACCCAGACTCCCTGGCTTCGAACGGGTAAAGAGTGAACTGGCCTTTCAGACGGACACAATATTCTCGGCTCTCAGAACAGAGGGTGTACACATATTTTGTTAGAACAAACACAGGCTTTACGTCTTTTAGATATGAACCAGGGTATTCTGGCAGAGGTCGTACCGGTTCCACTCTCAGAGGTTCGGGTCCGAAATGGAAAAATATCCCCTCACACGGTTCATCTTGGCGATTATATTTGCATGCACCAGGGTTGACACTTGTCACCCAGGGAACTGCATGCATACCACAGCGTGCATCCCCTTTGCACGTTCCCTCCCTTTCCAAGAACTTAGGATAAACGGAAATGCACATGTCTCTTTTTAAAATAATATTAAAATATTATTTCCCAGGCTTAAGCTCCTAGGCTTAGCCCCTAGGCTCATCACTCATCCCCTTTCCCACCTTCCAGCCCCTAGTTCCTTTCCCACTCTGTGGATGCTCAATCCCCCATCACTCATTCATCGTGGTCGGTCTGCACCTGGCGGTGTTTATATTTTATTAAATATTCTGCATACATACAAGTACAACTGCAGGCTCCTGGCCTTCAAACACTTAGGCTTCCTGGCCTAACAAACACATAAGCCTTCCAACTTATACAAAACTTGGCTCACCAGCCTATAACACATATTTACAATCTCTTTCAGATCATAGTTTACATCGGGGCTCGGCCTTGGGAACACTACACAAATGAGTTGCATTTACACAAACTTCATCTATATTTGAAGGGTTAAACATAATTATTGTGTGTCTCAAGTAGCTACGCAATCCTTCAATGTATTTGAGTAAATTTCCTGGAGAAGATAAATCTATACCCGAAATCAAAGCTCTTCTTCTAAATTCTTGAGTGTAGCTTTGCACACTTTTCCCTTTAGCTTACCTAAAAATTTTCCAATCCATGATAGATTTCTACATGTATGCTAATGGATAAAATTGCCTTTAGTTGCAACAATAAAATCATTCCAAGAGGATAAAACTTTACCATGATTTATCATGTCCTCTTGAGTTTTGGATTCCCACCAAATGAGTGTTTCACTTTCCAATCTAGGAGAAGCAAGTTGAATCTTAGTTTCATCATCTTGGATTCTTTATATCCTACAATACACTTCAATTTGACAAATCCAATTATCCAATTTCTCATCATTTACCTCTCCATTGTACATAGGCAATTCAATTCTAATATCAAGCTTAAGCAAAGGAGTTTGTGGAGGAATTTTACCATGTTCCTTTGGATAACTTGGAGGTGGTTGTGAAATGGTAGAAGAAGTGGAAGATGGAAGTGAAGGAGGTGGAGTATCACCATTCCCTCCATTTCCTTTTGGAGTTTTATCACCATTATCCTCACTACCTTTTGGAGGATTTGAGATTTCACCTTGCAACCTTGCATTCCTCTCCTCATATAAAACTTTCACCATCTTTGTCATATCATAAAAAGATTTTATGAAAGTTTCCTCTTCTAAAGTAGGAATTTCATGACTCTCCTCATGAGCCATACTTGGTGAATGCCTCCTTGAAGATTGATGTGAATGTATTGTTCTCCTTCTTGAAAGTTGAGAACTTAGCTCTACAATTTTCCCTTCTCCTCTTATGAGCTTCAACCTTGTAAGCATCAGAAAACAAAACACTTGGAAACAATCAAACCTTCAAAAACCTTTGCTCTGATACTAACTTGATCTGAAAATAAAAAGGTTTGTGTATACAAATTTGCAAGTGAAAATGTTTATGTGTCTTAGGCAATTGGATCAAGTTGCAATCAAATAAAACTTAATGAGTTTTTTACTTAAAATGAGTTGCATAAACAGACATAAAAAATCATCAAAATCAAGCACATAACAGGGAAAAATGATAAAGGAGTTCACCCCTCTCTTACGATACATCTCGTGGTCCAGCTTCCCATGGATCATTTTCATTATATGCTCAAAGTGTCAAAATTGACACTTTACAATGATCAGAATGCAAAATAGATGGCTCCAATGGCTCTAGAATGTCCAAAAAACCCTAGTTGGGCTCTTCCTACACTTGGTTTGGCCAAAAATTGAGAAAAATACACTACCTGGAAGTTTTTTTCCAATAACTTGTTGTCTTTGCTCCTCAAAATGCACCTTTGTGTCACTAAACTTGGCTCCATGCATTTTCTCGTGTATAAACCCAGCACGTGAGTCGTTCCTCAATTCAGGCAAATTTGTCACACTGTTAGGGGGGATAAGTGTCTTTCACGATGGAGGTTGTGGTCGCATGGCCCCATGTGGTCAAGCACTGACCCATCTTCCTGTGCCCGTCGACATGATCATTGGAAACCCCACATGATTGGTCATATGGAGGCATGGTTTAAGGTTTTGTGACCAGTGTTGGGGCTAAGCCCCGACCCTGACCCCCCATTGAATTTAACCCCATTCAAATTTAATTAGACATTTTAAACTATAGGGTTAAGCAACACACGTAGGCGGGCTGGTATCCCAGCCTTTTCCAGGACTTTTCCTACCATGGAGGTCTCGTGTTCGACCCTCATGGACTCCAACAAATTTTTACCAAACAACCAACAACGGGGTGCCACGTGGAGGCCCCTGGCTGGGCCACGTGGCACCCTTCCATTTTCCCCGTACACAAGCATATGTCAGTCCCATATTGGTCCAACACATCACTTTCCAACTCAGCTTCCAAATCACCTACCACATCAGTCATACAGTCATACGGTCAGCTGACACATGGACTGTACGGACTGCACAGTCAACATTTTTTTATTGTTTGGGAAAACGAACAGAACACGATATCTCACTCATACTAACTATGTTTGAGCCTGTTCAATTTTTCTTGGGATTGTGAGGATGAGATCTACGCAAAGAATCCATTTTCAAGAAATTTCAAGCACTTTGATTTTTGAGCATTTTTTTGATTCCCCGGATTAGGGAATATCACCCATATTCAATGTTGTAGACCTATACCCTTAAAGGATGGATGATACAGAGGGGATAAATGATCAAAAGGAGATACAGTGGGAAAAGCAAATGCCCACAGCAGAAAATCCAAAAATGGAGAAAATTATAGATCAGAGGATTGGTAAGAAGACCATGAGAAAGACTTATTTTGAATACCTGGTGAAGTGGGAGGATCACCCAATAGAGAATGCTAGTTGGGTAACTGAACCTGAAATTTAGAAGTATGGAAAAATAGTACAGGAGCCCATGAATTTTGTTGTCCATAGGAGTATGATGTAGGAGCATCGCCATCAGCAATTGAAGAGGATGAGTGGAGGACAACTCAGCACCCAGCACACACATTTCAAATCAGTTTTGATCCCAAGGAGAACGTCTCATTTATGTTTTGAAAGAATTGCAATTAAATATTTTAAATGTTTTGAGGTAAGATCCATCACATAAGGCCGCCAAAAATTGTGGTCATATTAATTATCTGTAGGGTTGTACATATTTCGAGCATCAGTTCTTATCTAGTTTGTAAATGTTTATTCAATGTAATAGTCCTTAGTAGATGAATGTATTAACCATGATAGGATAGCACTAAGGTAGTCTGGAAGGAAGGCTCGAGAAGCCTCTCTGTGTATAAATATATGTAATCGATGCCCAAATGAGGTTTTTGAATGTTATTATTATTGTTGCTAGTCATTGTAGAGAGCTGCAAAGAGTTGTATGAGTCTATGTACATACTTTTTTGAAGGAATAGAAGTAGAGAGGTTTGATTCCAAATGTATGTTGTTGTATTCATTTGAGTTCATTGAGTACATGTGATGTTCCTTTCTATTTTAAGATTTTTATGTGTTTGAGTATGCTTTTCGTGCTTAAGTATGGGAACCTTTGATGTTTCTATAAGTTTCAAGTGTTTCTCTTCTAAGAGTTTTGGTACAAGGAGTGCATAGTGCCCACAAGGAGTGTGAAGGTTGAGTCAATATTTACTCAGAATATCAAAAGAGGTAGCGTGAAACTTTGCAGAGGAAGTACAAGGAGTGCACAGTTTCTCAGTGGAGAGCAAAGTCTAGAGAAGACCCGTGCAAGGCATGCATAGAGACAACAATTAGTCGAAATGTTGAAGAATCCATCGAGAAGACGAGCGTAACGAGTGTGTAAAAAGATTTCAAAAAAATATCCAAGTATGAAATCCTTCAGAAGTTCAAAGGACGCAAGGAGTGCGCCAGAGGTCTGAAATTCCTCAAATATCAAAGCTCAGAAAGGATAGTGTCAAAATCCTTAAGGAGGGGGAAGTTTACTTGTTTTAAGTGTCAAGTGGATGAGATTCATTTTGGGAGGATCCAAGGTCTCTTGTCACCGTCAGATCTGGAGAAGTAGTGCGGAGTTTAACTTTGTAAGTCACTAAGACTTTGCGTGTTCGGCAGAAGTCATGTGTGGAGCAAAAAGGATGAATTATCGAGGATTGAAGATCAATGGATGAGATCCATTTGGTAAATAGCAGGAGATATGATAGTTGTTAGATCTGGGGAGCATTGCACAAGGGTTAACCTTCGAATTCATTCGGACTTCACACATTTGGGAGATTTGGAGCATGGAGGAATCGGGATCCCCGAAGGCCTGAAGGTTGGAGCTAATCGCGATCATCCACTTCCCAGGGACACATGTCAGCAGATCATCACATCTTGAAGTCCAAGAGAATAGAGGGAAGAAGAGTGTGATCTCTTCGGAGTCCCGAAGTCCAAATTTGATATGAACCATCGATCAGAGGAGGACACATGGCAAAATATCTGGAGGTTTGGAGAGCTATCACTCCAGGAGAAATGAGCGAAAGAATTCTTGGGGACAAGGTTTTCCGAAGTCCCGAACCCTGGGATTCATCTCAGTCATTGATCTAAAGGAGGAAACATGGAGGAAGGAGAGGTCCTTCGGCATTTCATCATTTAAGAGATACAAGGGGTCGCGTTGTGAGAACTCACAAACTCTTGAAGCTTAGAGTAAATCCAAGATGTTTTTCTACCGAGGCATAGGGACCGTCGATTTGGGTCCTTTGCAAGTTCGCTAGTCCGATGCTTTAGAGGATTGCATGTGATAGCCATCCGTAACTCCAGAATCCCAGAGTCCGGGAGTGAATCGTGGTCATTGATCGACAGAAAGGCATGGACCATTGATTTCTCGTTGTGTGTGTTAGTCAATCTTGCGCTCCGGTATAACTTTGGAGTGGAAATTCGAAAACCCTTGAAGCCCGAAACCGTGAAGTGGAGCATAATTCATTGATATGATAGAATAATAGGAGTCATCTAACCTACTTTGGACTTTGGCTCTCTGGGAGCATGATGTCTTGGAACAGGAAAACTTGTCGAAGCCAAATTCTTGAAATCAATCCATGTCGTAGATTTGTGTGAACGTTGTGATCCATTGATCCTTATTGTGGTTCGGCGCTCCTTCACTTCATTGTTCAGAAGGATTGGATTCCTATTTTTTTGAGACTCTTGAAGCTTGATAGCTCTGAAGTCCTGAATTCTTTGGAGACTTGAGGTTTGTCCCATGGTTCCCAGGGAGCTCTGCTAGTGCTGGGGGACCACTGAAAAGCGTATTTTGTATTCAGGAAGAAGGATTTAAGGCATATGTTATGAATTTGAGGGCTCAGAAAGATCCAGTGAGTTGATTCATCTCCCGAAGTCGATTGATCCTAGACCAGGAGGTCACAGAGACCCTAGGAAGGGGTGGGGGTTTGCATCACAACCACTACCTATTGTGGAGCTCCTCTATATTACCCCAAGTCGTTCACCCAAGTGCTTCAACTTGTTCGAACCTAGAACTACTCCCCTTCGCAATTACTTCTAAGACCACCCTCTATGCTTTGATTCTGCGATCACTTATGCAGTTATATCTGAGACAAGTTTTGTAATAAATCCTACATTCATCTTCCTTTCCCAAGTGCTCAGTTTACCCAATGAAATTTGTGTCGGGTCTCTCCAAGGTGTGCATAAAAGGTCCAACACTAACTTCCATCACACATCAAACCAATCAATTATGTACCCAAAATTTCTCTACAATGAACTTGTATGCAATGAGTTATGTGATCACCCAACTTGTCCAAGTGCTTCATCTCACCAAAAAATTTCTCTTGGTCCATACAAAGTGTGTGCATAGACCATGTAATTTCCACCACCTCTTGATGAAAAGGATATGAGAGACTCAGTAGTCTAGTTGTCCCCACTAGACTATAGTCTCATGAATCATGGGGACAAAGACAACCCAAATCAATTACCTAAGAACAATGTTATAATATTAAGTTGACTTTGGGAGAAAAGGTAAACTGAAGGAAAGAAAAGAACATGTGTGGAAAAGCTAAGAGTTAACCCTAGGGGTTAACTAAATCAACAAAGAAATAGACCAGGGGTATAAAATAAAGGAAGGGTGCACTTCTCACTCATTCTGGATTATTATTGATTTCACATTTTCGGCTCTTGAGCACAAAGACTCTTTGAGGGTTTTGAGGTTACAAACCCTAGAGATCAAATCGATGGTGAAAGATTCCACCTATCTTGATCCAAGGTTGGTCCTAGGGGTGCAATATTCCTCCCACGCCATTGTACGGTAGGTTTTGGTTCTATCCATCAGCAGAGAAGGAGACAGAGCACAACTTTAGGGGGTTTCTAGCAGGAGGGTGCACCATCTGAAGGAAATCCATTCGATTTGGGTAAAGGAGAAGGAGTTTGGACAAAGGGACTTCTTGGTTTTCTTTGTAGGGCCAAGGGAATCCTATCTGGATCATTGTGGAGGAGAGTTCTTTGTTATATTATTTACTGGAGCTTGGCACAAGTTGGAGAGAAGGAGGGTGCATTGCAGATTGAGGATTCAGCCATCTGGAGGTCCAGATCTTCATCATTCAGTTTGAGACTTGGTTAAGGGGTTTTCCTTGCCCCAATCTACAGTTTTGGAGATTTTGGGGTTTTTTGGAGGCCTTGAAGAGGGAGGCTGAAATATTGAGCTTCAGAGAGAAGGAGGGTGCACTACAGAAAGAGGATATCTTCATATGAAGGGTCATATATTCTCCATTCATATTGAAACTCCATCTAGGGATTTATCTTTCCATGATCTATTGTTCGGGAGATTTTGGTATTGTTTGGAGGCATTGAGGAGGAAGGCCAAATTATTGGGGTTCTATATCCAGCTAGGAGGGCGCATGTCATCTAGCAGACAAGGCTTCAGTCATCCACAGGAGAAGCATTGATCTCATCCCTTCATCAGGTTATTGTGGAGCCTTGGGAGGCTATTATTTGCAGTTTTGTGAAGTCTTGGAGCAACTGTTCTTCCAGCTTAATTATTCTTATTGTATTTTCTCATATCTATAGATCCATTGTATCAGGATCACTCTACCATCTAAATAAAGGTCAGATCTGAAGCTATTGGTTCTATTCTGGTGTTATATGTTTGCATCTTGTTATTTGTTTATGATATATGTCAAATATATATCTCCATTTGTAATATCCTATGAATGAACCATCAATGCGCAACTACCTGAAGTAAACCTGCAAACATAGTAAAACAACAATAAATATTTAACCAAATAAGTGTTCCAAGAAAAAAATTGGCTTGGGAACATAACAGTGGTGTTAGAGTGTTGATCCTCCCAGCTAGTGAGGATTAGTGCATGCATAAGTTCAGTGGTATCTATATGGGAAGGCGCAGAAAATAGACAAGTGAAACAGAGGTCAAAATGGAAGGTTCAGGTGAGGACAGTGAGCCATAGGCTCTATTAGGTATTTCAAAGGAGTTACAATGCTCCATAAATCAGACTCAATCTACACTTGAGCATCGTCTACAGGAGAACCAGGAAACAATGTGTAGGGGACAGATTGAAATGAGGCAGACCTTGGAAAGAATAAATTCCAACCATGAAAATATTGTGAAACTCCTATTACAGATGACACATGGGGGAAAAGGACCAAAAATTTATGCAAACAAGGAGGCCAGTGGTTCTCATGGGGAAACTAGACATTATCAAGAACAGAATTTTAATTACCACACTGAGGGATAGAGTTTTGGAGGAGGGCCCTCTAATGGACTAACACATACTAGAGATACTCCTAGACCCTACCTACTGACATTTTTGGATAGCTAGCCACAACACAACCACTACAATGAGATTGGGGACAATTTTGAGGAATATGCCAGAGAATATGAACCATTGAGTGCAAGATTTTGAAGACAGGTCACATTGGACCAATATTGTGGGATCAAATTCAAAGGTAAACCCAAATAGTATCACCAGAAAAACAATGAACGGGAGCACAGGGAAGGTAAAATGGAGATCACGTACTTTGATGGATCTTCCAAGGTGATTGTGCAAGCTTGGGTCCAGAATCTTGATACATATTTACAACTTAACTCGATGAGAGAGATGGATGCCATCAAATTTGCCACTATTTATTTGGAAGGAAAATATCATGACTAGTGGTACCATGGGTTAACTACATTGGGCCATAACTAGATTATTGCTTACATAGAGTTCACTTAGAGGCTCATTGACCGATTTTACTAGAGGGATCCAGAGCTACATTTTTGGGATCTCACACAACTCAGGAAGACAGGGTCACCAGAGGTATATATAGAGGAGTTTCATAGGATATCCTTTATGGTGCAGGATGTGTCCCAAGTGAGATTGATGATCCTCTTCATAGAAGGCTTGATGGAGCCCTTAAGGGGTTGGGTCAAGGATTTTAAGCCTACCAACTTACAGGAATCTATCTGGAAGACTAGGGACTTGGGATCAGTAGCAAAAACTAAATTTACCCCTATACCTACCATAAACCAAGGAGGAAGAGACTAAAAGAGGTTTGACCAAGGAAAATGTAGAATGGATGAGACCACTAGGAGGGAATTAAGAAGGAAACAATTGTGCTTTACATGCAAAGAGCCTTGGGATCCAACACACAAATGCATAGGTAAAGGCAAGGATCACTACATTGAAGTGATTTCCGATGATGAGTGTTAGGACCCTATAATGTACCTTTTTGCTTATACTTTTTGCTATCATTACATGATTTTCCCACTCATATTTAAGCCTACATTATCACCTTAACCTATTACTCCAAAGGTATATAACGTTTCTTCTCTTTGCTATATGTTTAATTTGTTTTACATGTAATTTTACATTACTCTCATACTTAGCCATTAATCAGAAATATATAGTTGCTGAAACAAATTGAACAACAGTTAATATACTGTGTATCTTGAAGACCACATTGCTGAAACAGTCAACAGTATGCAAATCCCGTTGCTGAAACAGTCTGTGATTTGTGATGCTAAAACAGCGTTTCCATACAGCAGTAACAAGAAGGAGTTGTTACACTGTCCACAACAGTCGTACCTTAAGCCAACACCATTACAACCATCATTGCTGCTTGAGACCACGTTGTTGAAATAGTCAAACAGGACGCAAATCCCATTGCTGAAACAGTCCATGATTTGTGATGCTGAAACAATATTTTACAAATAGAAGTAACAAGAAAAGATAAATAAAGAAGCTGTTACACCGGCCGCAATAGCTGTACCCTAAACCAACACCATTCCAACCACTGCAATAGCATTTTGCTATGGGAGATCAGAATATCCTATTCCAGCATAGAAGATTAGATCGGACTAAGAATAGGATTTGTATGTACACATGTAATTTTATGCTTAATTGTATCAAGAGGATTCTCCTCTTTAAATAGAGGAGAAATCAGCATTAGAGGGAGATTACGAAAGGCTTAGCTAGAAGCGAATTACAGAGAAGGAGCGTGTTCACTGTGGATATTGTAACTTGTCACATTTGACAGATGAATAAAAGATCATTCTAAGCATTCCTTCTTAATTCCTTTTATTTTGGGGGAATCTTGTGAGAAGGAAAGGGCCCACCTTCTTCAGAATATTCACCCATTAGTTTATGTAGTGTGTTGGTATTATTTTTATCTATACCTTGTTAAAACTCTGTTTCCACTGATTATTACATTGTTTTCATACAATTCATTCCTAGTTAATTGTTAATCATTTTGATTGGTAATTCTATTTGAAGGTGTGATAGTCAGAGGCAGGTGCTGAAGATTCCTACTTTGGGGAATAGGGTCCTGTCCTCTGTTACATAATATTTAGTCTTCAATAGTTGTTAATCATTTTGATTGGTAATTATGTTTGTAGAATGATTTTATGAAAGTGTGATAGTCAGGGACAGGTGCTGAAGATTCCTACTTTGGGGAATAGGGTCTTGTTCTCTGTTACAGAATAGTTAGTCTTCTTTGCAGTATACTGAAAGGTTCCTTTTTCCTAGGTTGTTGTATCTTAATGTAATCCAGGATTCTTCTGATAATTATTTCCTTTTGAATCTTAAACCCTGCAATAGATAGATTGTTTTTACTGTAATTCAAAGTAGAACTTCAGTCTGTTCAAATCAAGGTGTGATGAGTGTAACTTTTACTACAACTTTGGATTTCTTTTGAGATTGAGCATATACAGTGTGTGATTGCCTTTCAAATAAACAGACTTCCCTGGGTTGACAATTTATGTAAAACTTGATTGTTTTAATTAATAATCAATTATAGTGGCCAACAATGAGGAGGAAGAATATGTTGGCTATATATAGAACATGGAGGCAAATCCCATAGAGAATGAATATGAGGAGGATGTAGGTCATGGCCTTACAGCAGAAAAAAAGGTTATGATAGCATCAATCAATGGGGTACCCAAATTAAACACCTTCAAGATGAGAGGAGTTCTACAGGGGAAGAAAGTTTCAGTTCTCATTGATGGGGGTGCTTCACACAACTTCATTGATTCAGCTCTACTATGGAGAACACATATACCGACAGTTGAATTTGAAGGATTATGTGTGGAGGTAGCAAGGGGATGCACTATGACTTAAGATAGGTATATTCCAAGAATGAAACTTACATTGGGTAGGCATGATTTGGCACCAGATTTTTATGTAATGGATCTTCCAGATACTAACATCATCCTAGGAGTTCAGTGTCTTAGTAAGTTGGGGCCAATCACTACCAACTACAATACCATCGAGATGTCTTTCATGGAGTAAAATGGGAAAAAGGTGGTACTCAGGGGAATGATAGGAAACACACCTAGAGTGGTGATAACAAAGCAAATGGAGGCCATCTTTAGGAGGGAATACATTGTATATGCAGCAGAATGTAGGATATCGGTTTAGGTGGATAAGAAAGGGAAAAACTCATTACTCTCCAGATATTCAAAGAATCCTTGACAGACACGGCAAGGCCTTTGAACCCATTCCTCCAGGAGCACCACCAGATAGGGGGTTTGAGTACATCATAGAATTTGAAGAGGGAGTGAAACCTTTCATCACCACTCTTTACAGGAACCAAAAGAAGTATAAGGACGAGATTGAAAAGGTTTTCAAATAATTGTTATATATGGGCCACAATAGGCCAAGTTCCAGTCCCTTTGCATCTTCAGTGATGTTAGTGAAAAAGAAGGATGGGATAATACACATGTGCATTGATTACATGGTAATGAATAAGAAGATGATCAAGAATCGATACCCCATCCCTAGGATTGATGAGTTATTGGATGAGATTCATGGGATTGTATACTTCACAAAGATAGACTTGCACTCTAGCTATCATCAGATAAAAATGAGGGAGCAAGATGTACCCAAGACCACTTTCAGATGTCATTATGGTCACTATGAGTTCTTGGTAATGACCTTTGGGATAACTAATGTGCCAACCACCTTCCAATATTGCATGAATCATGTATTTAACAAGAAATTAAGTAATTTCCTCTTAGTCTTTGATGTAGGAGCATCATAAGCATTGCCAGCAAAGCAACCGCAAAAGCGGAAGGAAAGTTGGAAATGCACCAGCGCACATTTTGAGAACGATTTGAATTTGAAAAGATAAAACATTATTGTAATATCTAGAAGGGATATGTTTGCATTTATGCTTTGGAGAATGTAACGTAGATCATGAGCGGTTGCTCTCATATGTTTGTTGGAGGAATTAATTGTAATAAATGTAAAGTAGTTGTAGACTTTATTTCAATTAGATAGCTAGAGTTGTAGGAGGGAAAACTCTAGAAAGCTCCCTCGTATGGATTGGATTGTAAGATTATTCTTTGTGTGAGTAGAAGAGCTGAAGAAACAAGAAGAATAGGAGAGGAGAACAGAGATTGTAGAAGTTGTATAAGCAGATAGATGTGGCTATAGAACCATGCATAGAATCACTTGAGTTAATATAAGAATGCTTTGACTGAATCTCATGGTGTTGTGATGAATATTGTTTGCATCTATTGAATGGTATGTTTACAGTTTTCCTATATGCTCTGTTATTCATTTGTTTCAATGTTGTGTGTATGTATAATTTCATGTTGAATATATGAAGTTTGTGAGAGGGAGAGTGTGAGTTTCAATTGTTTCTCGTCCTGAGAATTCCCGCAAGGAGTGCAGCAAGGGTCCACAAGGAGTACATTGACAAGTTCTGAGTCTTACCTCAGAAAAGATCAGGAGAAATATCGTTGTTCTCATACCAGCAGGAGTGTAAGTATAGCACAAAGTCGTGCAAGGTGTGCAAATTCGAGTTGGAGTCTTAGAATTTTCCAACCTAGGGAATGGTTGAAGAGATATTGTCGCAAGGAGTGCGCAAAGTTGTAGAGTTCAGATAATCATAGATTGTCATGAAGCCGCAAGGAGTGTGGGTAGAATCCCTTGGAATCCTTGAGTTGCAGCAAGAATTGAACTCAGGAGGGATAGAGGATCTGAATATTTTGAAGGAAGACAAGGGTTGAAGTCACCTCGCAAAAATCAAGCTCAGAAAAGGAGGCATCGAGTTGTTTGGCCAGGAGCATCGAGAACTTGAATGGACGGTTGAAATTCTCAAAGGGAGAAATATTTATTTTCCGTGAACCGTTGGATCTAGTGGATCAGCGGAGAAGTTAAGGTTGAGTGTCTATTAACACTCATAATCACAGGAGAAGTAGTCATCATTAGATCTAGATCAACGGGAGCTGTTGATCTTGTGATTTCAGATTTCAGCATTTCAGGAGTCAGAGTAGTGGAGAAAGTCGTGGACTCAGAGTCAAGAATCATGAAATCTTGATTCATGAAATCCCGATGGGATCTGGGTCGTCAGATCATAGAAGTATCTGGACCTTCGATTATGTTAATTTCCTAACCCGCACATAGGTAGATCAATGTATTCGGATGTAATAAAGGTCAATATTAATAAGACCTTTCAATAAAATAGAATAAGGCAGATGTAAGAAGACCTAATAGAAGCTTC
>JZKD02S0287335.1:53444-83945 GCA_000966675.3 Picea glauca | reverse complement strand
CATTGTTCATTAAGCACATGAAAGTGGCAGGGGCATTGGTTAACCCAAATGGCACTACCACAAACTCATAGTGACCATACCATGTTCGGAAAGCGGTTTTATGGATGTCTTCACCCTTGATTCCGACTTGATGGTATCTCGACCTCAAGTCAATCTTTAAGAAAATAGACGCACCTCCCAACTGATCAAATAGATCATCGATCCTAGGCAAGGGGTACTTGTTCTTTATGGTTACTTTATTAAGTTTTCTATAATCTATGCACAGCCTAAGGGTGTCATCCTTCTTTTTCACAAACAGAACTGGTGCTCCCCATGGGGACACGCTGGGTCAAATATAACTCTTATCCATCATTTATTTCAATTGTAATTTGAGTTCCACTAACTCAGGTGTGCTCATCCGATAGGGTGTCCTAGACACCGACACCGCTCCCGGTGCAAGCTCTATCGAAAAGTCAATGTCTCTTCTCGGAGGTAGACCCGGTACCTCTTCCGAAAACACATCTTTGTATTCTCTCAGGATAGGGTGATCATCAGGGCTTGGTTTAGCACCTTCGATTGTTTTCAACAACTGTATTGCATATAGGGGACATCCCTTTCGGCAATACTTTCTCATTTGCAGGGCTGATATTTTCCTCACCGAGATCGGTTTTTGGATCCCTTGGAGGGTTATCCTTTTTCATTCTTTGCTCACACATTCTAAGGTTTTATGGTAACAGTCCAATTTGGCTTTATGGACGGTCAGCCGGTCCATACCAATCAACAGATCGTATGATCCCAGGGGTAATACGTTAAGGGTTGCTTGGGTGGGGAATTCACCCAACATTAACTAGCAGGCTGGTATGACCTCTGCTACCCTTCTTTTAGTGCCAGTGGCTAACTATACCAACCATGGCTTGGTTTGTTTTTGTGGTTGTAGCTTACACTTATCCACAGTCTTAGGGGCTATATAACTAAAATTTGAACTAGGGTCAATCAAAACAGACACCAGATGGTTGAAAATCATACCTTCTATTTCCACCACTGAAGCTTGGTGGTCAGCTTGGTTATTATCCAATGCTGCATAAATCTGTGGCACACTCCTTGCCACATCATTGACTCTGGGAGCTTCCTGAATGTTATAAACTTTTCAACTATTCTGTTGTCGGTGTGGACAGTCTCTCGGGAGATGCTCTTATCCGCAACCCCAGCATTTCAACGGTTCTTTCTTTGGGTTATTAGTCTTTACTGGTATAGGTCCATAAGTTTTACTTCCGTCCACTGAGGGAAAGTTCTGCTGAAGTACACACTGGGCTAGAAAGTTCATTCTAGGGTTCTTCTTGTAGTTCTTAAATCCTCAGGATTTGATCCCCTTTTTTCTGAAATCTCGAACCACTCTTATGTTTCCAGTCTCCACGAGACTCTGCCCCATGTCCATATTGTTCATGACAATATGTTGCTTTTCGAATAGTTTCTTCTAAGGTCTTTGGCTCGTTGAATTCGATTCGGTTCTGGTATTCTTTGGGTATCCCACTGATGAAGCGTTGTTCCTTCACCTTCTCTGCTTTGATGTAGGGTACATATCTCAATAAGTCGAGGAATTTATTAACATATTCCTCTATAGTGATTTGCCCCAGTTTGAGTTCATAAAACTCTTTATCCTTCTCGTTGAAATATCTTTCTGACAAATACTTCTTTCGGAAGTACTTTTCAAACTGTTTCCAAGACAGGTCCTCCTCGCGGACCCCTTTTATATTCTTAAGGTCTTCCCACCATATGGAATTCTTTCCATTCAGATTGAAAGTGGCCACTCGGGCCTTCAAATTCTCTGAAAAATCATGGACTCTGAAATATTTCTTTAGTCCAAGTAGCCAGGCCTCGGCTTCCTCTCCCTTCTTTATCTCACCGTCAAAGGAGGGAGGTTTGGCCTTTCTGAATTCCTCAAATTTATGGCCCTTGGAAGTCTTTTGCTTCTTCTGTTTTCTTCAAGAATAGGAACTGGTCCTGCTGCTGGAAGAGCCTTCTGAATCACCAGCTTCCTTCTCTATAGAATTGTCTGGCACTGGTCCTTTACCTCTGGGTTGGACCTTTCTTGAGGTGATCCTCTCAGTATGGCCACTAATATGACCATGTTTCTGCATCTTGGGTTCATGCTGCATTTGTCATTGTAGGTCGGATAAGCTCTGCAGTAAAACTGCATTAATTTTAGTTTGCTTTTCTTGTTCTTTCATCATTTTTTCATTGTCGGCCTTGCAACTTTGCAATTCAACCATGAGACTCCTCACAGTCTCGGCGAGATCTGGAGGGGTTCCTATTGCTCTTATTTCGTCAGACTCTTCGTCTCTATTATGGGATCTGTCTCCCATCTCTTGGTGAGTCACCATTTCCCATGTCTGTAAATTCCCACGGCTGATCGTCCGTTTGGCAGAAAGAGAAACGTTGGTTGTTAGTCAGGAGTTAGATACATTTTTATAACCTGTGCATAAATTCATATTTTCACATGTATACCCATATAACAAGGGTTTTTCATTTGGGTCTTAATCCTTATCTATCAGCCATCTTAATTGCAAGAGACTCTACCTGCTTTAGTAGGTAGCCATCGTAACACTAAAACAGGACAACAAAGTTCATGTCCCAAATTACAGTTTCATCCTGCAATCCTTCTTCTTAAGGAGAAAATGCAGATGACAATGTCTCCTTACGCGGCTCGTGCATGAGCCCAAGCAGGCCAAGTGTTGTAACCATGCGTTGATACCACTTTGTCACCTACCCACTACCTCAATCAAATTTTTCCGGTCTTCTGCTTAATCAAAGCCCCCGAATTGCCTACGAAGGCCTAGCACAAGCTAGCTCTTTCTCTCTCCCCATTCCCATGTGGTCGCGGGTCGTGGTCATAGTTCAAATAATCGCGGTGCCTCTTTGTATTTTACGCCTCGACGCTACAGGGGTGTTGAATTGTTCAACTCTGTAACCATCGAACCCCAACAGGGCCAGCGTCCAGCCAATAGGGACGAATCCCAACAGGGCTAGAGAATAGCCAATGAGGACAGGCCCCGTCGCATGGTTAAGTGGAATACAGGTGGAAAAAGGGGGGGGGAGTGCGACACGGTAGTCGACAGGACAGAAGAGGGCCCCACTTCACACGCCACACTATTCCAGACCCCCCCCCCATTAAAGGAAGAATGGAAAGGGGGCTCCAGAATTCACCTGACCACCATTGATCAAGGTGAATTAATCTCAACCGTTCAAAATTTTCACATCCGATTCCGGACCCCCCCCCACCGCTAAAGGAAGAACAGCAAGGGGGCTTCGGAATGAAACCTCAGCTGTAGATCTAGGCAGGTGGACTCTGGTCATCCAGATCTACTCGTTACTTACCTTAATGTGCATTCGTGCCCCGGATTAAAGCCGGCATCTCTTCCTCACATCTAACGGTCATTACAGACCCTGAGATCCTCCGAAATAATCTCATCCGTTCATCGGGGTTTATCATCACAATAATCCAAACTCTCGATCACGGGACTCCTGAATTCACGATTCCCAATTCCCTGAAATGAGTAATCTCATGACACGTGGCCTCCATCAATCGGACGGTTCAGATCTATCCCAGGGTTTTCACCACGAAAAATCTCGAACCCTCGTCACCAGGACTCCCGAGTTCATGATTCACGATTCCCCGAAACAGGTAATCTCATGACACATGGCCTTCGTCAATCAGATGGTTAAGATCTATCCCGGGGTTTTCACCACAGAAAATCCTGAACCCTCATCACCAGGACTCCCGAGTTCGTGATTCTCGATTCCTCGAAACGGGTAATCTCATGACATGTGGCCTCCATCATTCGGACGACTCAGATCTATCCTAGGGTTTTCACCATGGAAAATCCCAAACTCTCGTCATCAGGATTCTCGATTCTGCGATTCCCAATTCCCCGAAACGGGTAATCTCATGACATGTGGCCTCCGTCATTCGGATGGCTCAGATCTATCCTGGGGTTTTCACCATGGAAAATCTCGAACTCTCGTCATCAGGATTCCCGATTCCCCGAAACGGGTAATCTCATGACACGTGGCCTTCGTCGTTCGGACGGCTCAGATCTATCCCGAGGTTTTCACCCCTATACACTGGGGTCTTAATCCCTGAGTAACTCCTGACCGATCCAACAGCTATCAGGTTTTTCAGCTGAGATCTTATGGCTCAGATTGGTTCCTACCTGTGCATTCTTCCACGACTCCCTGGTCGTAGAAAAATCAACGGTCCAGATACTCCCATGGACCTTGGAGATCTACGGTCTAATTTCTTCGCTACCCACGAAGACACAGAAAACAAAGGGGCAAGACATTTAACACCCTACTTACTCCTACCAATCTAACGGTCATGTGTGACCACAGGTTTCCCGATGGAATTTATCCCGTCGATTAATACCTATTAGGGTTAAGGCACTTAACACTCCATCTTCTTCCTCCGATTTGAAGGTCATGAGTGACCACAGATCTCCCGATGGGATCTCGTTCATCGATTCGATACTTCATCCTTATACTGCCATCTCGGGTTTTCAAGAGGATCGTTCCTCCTCATGCAGGGGTACTAAGGCCTTACGCCTTCACAATCGCTTTCTCGGTTCTTGATGGGCTTTTCAAGGAGGGTATCTCTATGGGGAGATTCACTCAGGGTACTATTTAAGGTATGTAAGGGTACCTTTCTCCTACGAATCAGACACACGGTCTAAATTAGGTCAGTAAGCATATAAATAGTGATTTATGAAGACATAAGCCATACGTAGTCTTTCCATTATAAACATGCATCTACCAGTATTGATCAAAACATGATACAGACATTCTTACAATGAAATCATTCACAGTTTCATAGCTTATGGGCATAATTATTAGAATAAACATATATATTTCAAGATGCCAGAGGCAAAACACTTATCAGAAATAACACCAGGGGTTAAGCAATTGCTTAGATGGGTGCTCGTTTCCACCCAACTGTAGGCTCAGCGACTCCCAGAAGATTTACCACTACCCACCCCCGAGTTGAGACCATGATGTTGTGAGACTGCGTCTCTGTCTGCCAGTGACCAGAAGCGAAGGCTACTCTCCTTCCTCTCTGCTATCACTCACTCTGCATATTGCCAGAGTTTTCTTCTTCCCCTCGCATCTGCCCCCCCAATCGCTTCTACCCCACACCTTATCCTCTTGCGAGGTTGTGTGTGGTGCGATTTCCCTCACAATGGTCAGTCATGATGGCTCTACGGATGGGCGGTTCACCTCCCCATCCCTCATTAATTCCTGAGGAGCCATCAACCTGCCATCCTGCGAGACATTTAATTCGGGGCTAGTGAGCCTCTTTTGGTTCTCCGGGCCAGTGAAGTCCAAATACGGTATTAATTCTCGGTGGAAGTTAACGCCACCTTTCCAGGTGCCTTCCACCGCCATTGTGGTCTATTTTTCTGCACATCCCCTCTCAGCAGTCCTGCAATAAAATTTCATAATGTTATTCACATTCATTGACCTTTTCCATAAGGTCCATTCACATCACATATTCACATTCATGAGTTTGCCACAGTTCTGGCCAGTCCAGTTATTTTTACAAACTGGGGGAAACAGGGTGTTACACTTAGCCATGAAAAGGTGCTTAAGGTTTAATTTTTAAAAAGTGGGTAATTTTATAAAGTGAAGTGCTTGCTTTTGTGGCTAGTGCATTAGTGCTATAACTTTGTTATATTGATAGGTCATGGGTTCGACTCCCATGGAGTACAACATTTTTCATTCGTCCCTTTTAGGACCCATCAGGGTGACACATGGCACCCTATGATTGGGCCAAATGTCAGCCCATGGTTGGCCAAAACCATACCATGTGGACCAATCACCCCTTGCCACTTGTCAACATCAGAAATTGCCAAATGTCGAGATCTGAAATGCCATGTTTCAGTTGCAGGGGATGTCACTTTTCCTTTGTAGATTGTGCCACATGTCATGCCCAGAATGTGTCATGTCACCCTTTGACCAGTTGACTTTTTACCTTTTTGACTCAAACTTCATATTGCAATAACTTTTGCATACAGACTCTATTTTTCGATCCGTTTGCACCACCAGAAATATTGCAACGAGAACTTTGTGATGGTGTAGATTTAATGAGCATTGGAGAATTTTTGTTTTTTAGCATTTCAGATCCTCTTGGATCAAGCCTGCCCACTGAAATCTTTTGGACCACCAAAAGCTTGGTTTTACACAAGTAAGAAGTGAGGGTATTGCCTCCCCACTTGTATTGTATCATCCATCCTTTCTTCTTGGACAATAATCACCTGACTGACCACAACAAACATGAAAACTGTGATAGCATTGTTCATCAAAGTAATCATCCCATCTATTGCACAATCATTTACATTCTTTGTTGTATCTACCAACCATACACCACTGAATAGTAGAAAACTAAACAACAATATTGAATATGCAAATGAGAATGAAAAAACATGCTTCCTCTTCTGAATAGGAAAAGTAACCAAAGTATGTCATTGAACCTCATGTTGTACTTCTTGTGACACTTCATGATTGTTAGAAACATACTTAACCATTTCATGTTTAGCATCACTTTCTTTTTTATCTGTTACAAACATAAGTGTTAAACTCTTGTCTGCATTTACCATTATTTTTAATTGCCTTGTTGTTGCAAAAGATATGTCAGTTTTCATTCGATGAGCACGAACAATGTACTCTTTCCCATCTTTATTGAAGCCATATTTATTTTCCTCCCTGTAGAATATGGCTTTTCTATCATAAAGGTATGGGCTTCCCGAGACAATTCCACATATATCCAATGGCACTATATCAATCTCTACTTCATCGCCATACTTCTTCTTTTTTTTTCTTTTTTTTTAACTAAAACAGTTATGAAATTTATTGATAGGAAATTCCAGTTGGCCACAGCCTTACAACCTTCACAAAATCCTTCTACGTTCTATTACCAGTAGTTGTCCTTTTCAAGGAATACAAATTTTTACTGGGACTCCATCGTTAATGCTGAGTTCTCCTTGGGCCAAGAGGCATTCTTTGTTGGCTAAATTGTTTGCTTCTTTGTTTGAGTCTCTGAGTATATGATAGCAATTGAAGGAGATGAAGTCGTGTAGAATGTGTCTTAGCCTTTGTTGGTTCTTGTTTAGGCCAGCTTCATTAAACTGTCCTCTCGAATGTATCATTTTGATCAAGATTTTGGAATCTCCAAATGCTTGCAGCTTCCGGTGTCCTCTTTCCTGGCCATCTTGCAGACTTTTATCAAACTCAAGATTTCTGCTTGGTTGTTTGTTCGGTGGTCAAGTCCCCAGAAAAAGGGTTCCTGGTTTTTTCCTTCCCCTAAATTAAATAATCCTTCCGCTCCCCTTTTCCCTTGGTTTCCCTTCGAGGCGCCATCGAAGAAGACTGTAGTTATTCCTTGCTTCTTCCACCAACTCTGGAATGTATCGTGGTTATCTCTTAGCCTCCATTTTGTTTCGAAATGAGGTTTTTCACTGCTATGGATCCGGTGGGTAAGCACAAAGGTGCCAAGCCAATTATTTTCCTCTTGTTGCAACGAGGAGTCAATTTTGTGGTTTTGAGAGCTCAAAGTTTCTAGGAGAAGGCCTTTTGCTTTTGCTGCTACCATGTTGGGGGTCCATGATGTATTGTTGAAAATTTTCTCATTCCTTGCAAGCCACAGCTTCCAGCACACGTACTTGGGGATGGTGATCTAGACTCTGGCCCATATTGAATTCAAAGAGAGCGAAGGGTAACGTTCCTTCCAATTTGAGAATAGATCTACTACTGAGATGTTAATGGGGGTAGCGACCTTGAGGCCATGGAGAATAAGAAGCCAGACTTTGTTTGCAAAATGGCAGTCTACAAAAAAATGATCCGAGGGTTATGTGGCTTCTTTGCATAATGAACATCTATGTGGGCCGGCAATATTTATTTTCATTAAATTTTCGTCGGTCAAGATCTTTTTGTGCATTAAAGTCCAGAAGAAGAAGTTTACCTTGGGGATCACCATTGAGTCCCATACCTCCCTCCATAATCCTGCAGGGAGAGGTATGTCTTTCTGTAGTTGTAGTAGTGCATAGCCTTTGGATGCAAAGTATGTTCCTGTAGGTCCCCAACCCCAACTGTCTTCTTCTGTCTTGTGCACAGGAGCTGCCTCTCGAAGCTCCAATTTGAGCATTTCAAGTTGCTAGAGGAGGCGATTTGGGACATTATCGAATTGCCAATCTGTCCAGAAGCCATTAGCGTCCCATTTTGAGATGTCTTTGATTCTCTGTATTCCTCTGTGGACAAGAAATTCGCGGATTTCAGTCAGATTGGCGTTTGAAGCAAGGGGCAGATTCCCCATTATCCAATCTGTCCAGATATTGATTCGTTTTCCATTTCTAGGGACGCGATACAGGTTTTGGTTGAAGAATCGTGCCCCTTTAATGCACAATTGCCATAGCTGCATGCTCTTCCTATTGATGACATTTTGTAGATTTTTTCTTTTAGCGTTTGGTATGTATTTGTGCCTTAACATTTTGCTGACAGGGTGAGTGGGGTCATTGTGCATCTTCCATAGAATTTTACAGCCAAGTGTTGTGTTGATGAGTTCTAGATCTCGGATCTGTAGCCCGCCTTCTCTCAAAGGTCGCCTTCTTGTATCCTAGCTGACCAAATGAAACTTACATTGGTTCCCTTTCCCACTGTGCCACAAGAAGTCTCTCAGCAATTTGTTGATTTGTCCAGTTATCGATTTAGGTGCCAGGAGATAGGATGCTTGGTAGATCGGCAGTGAAGAAAGGATTGCTTTTATCAGAGTTAATTTACCTTCGTGGGTGAGCCAATGACCTCCCCAAGATTCGATTTTACCTTTGATTTTTGTTAAAACTCCTTCCCACAGGTTGACTTTGTTTATGCCCAATGATAATGGCAGCCCAAGGTACTATATCTTTTTCTATTTTGAATGCCCTTTGAACCCCAGGTTACGTGCTATCATTTGTAATTCATGTTCTGCTGCGTTTCCAATTGTAAACAACACTTTTCCTTTCGCTTATCAGAGCTCCAAACAATTTGCAGTATGCTTGAAGGGTATCCTTGAATGCAAAGGCTACTCTGTTAGAGGCTCCTCCAAGCATGAGAGATTCATCCGCAAATAGAGCATGGTTTATAGGTATAAGGTCCTTTGTTATGCTCAGGCCTGGGGCAGCTCCTATAATCATGTCCTACTCCATCTTCCTACTGAGTGTATCCGCCATTAAGATGTACAGAAATGGAGAGAGGGGGCAGCCTTGCCTCATGCCCCTCGAAGATTTAAATAATTTTGTTGGCCTCCCATTAACCAAAGGGAATATCCATGGGTTGTGGGTGCAGGCTTGTATCAGATTTACAAAATCTTGCTAGAATCCGAATGAAAGAAGCACTTGATAAAGGAAGGACAACTTTACTCTATCGAAGGCGTTGGCCATATCTAGCTTAATAAACATACCTTTCTCTTTTCTAAGGTTGTTGGACTGCATAGCTTCCTGAACATGGATTACATTGTCCAGAATGTGTCTCCCTTTGATGAATCCTCCTTGTGATTCTGAGATGAGCTTGCCCAACAAAGGCTTTATTATGTTTGCAAGGAGTTTTGCAATTATCTTGTAAGAGGTGTTACATAGGGAGATTGGCCTGAATCTATCAAAGGAAGCGGGATTTGTTTCTTTCAGGATTAAAGTGAGGAAAGTTGAGTTGGTACTACCTCCCAATTTTTCTTTCTGTAGGAATCCTTTTATGATTCTGATGAGGTCAGGTTTGATTATTTTCTAGCATATCCTGTAAAAATGAATAGTGAACCCATCTGGCCTTGGGGCTTTGTCAGGATCCATGGACCAGATGATGTTGCTGATTTCTTCTTCGTGGTTGGGCTCAACAGTGTTGTGTTATCTTCTTTTGTGACCAGGGCCGGAATGTTCTTGAGGAATTCTTTATTGCCTTCTTCATTATCATCGTTCTCTTTGTTGTAAAGATGGTGGAAATGTGAGACAGCAGTGGCCTTTATTTGGTTTGTTCTTTTGCAAAGCTTCTCGTCGTTAGTTGTAATCTCAGAGATGTGGTTCCTGGAGAGGCGGGCTTTAAATTGACGGTGGAAGTAAGATGTATTTCTATCACCAACTTCCAGCCAAAGGCTGCAGGATTTTAGTCTCTAGTATCCTTCTTCATTTCTGAAGGAGTGGTAAGTTTTACATTAGGTTGCTTGCTCCTTTTCCAGATCTATTTTGGCAATATCTATTGATTCCATTTCATTCTACAACTTTCCCAACTGCTACACTAACTCCTTTCTTTGGGTATTGGGATTGCTTACCGGGGTTTTACTCCATTCCGTGAGGGCTTTTTTTGTTATTTTTAATTTTTGTTCCCAGACATAGTTGGGAGAGTCGGTAACTGAGGTGGACCATGCCAGTCGGACCATCTCTGTAAAGCCAGTTTTTTCTTTCCACAGTGGGTTGAATATGAACGGGATTGGGCCTAGCTTTTCTTCATCCTCTAGCGAAAGCAGGATGGGTTTGTGATCCAAGGTAAGCTTGGGGAGGATGGCTATGGAGATTAGCTTCCTTTCCATCAGCAAAGTGCTTTGGACCAAAAACCTATCCAATCTGGTAGATATGTGCTCCTCCCCTGTCATGTTATTGGTCCAGGTGTAAAGCCCTTTGCGTGGTTTAAAATCCATTAAGTCCCAATGTTGTATCATATCTCTACTACGTGAATCATTTGGTCCTTGCTCGATCTTCCTCCCCTCTTTTCTTTTCCATTCATGATGAGGTTAAGGTCTCCAGCAATGATTATATTGTTTGGGGAGTTTTTTTCTAGAAACTCATTTAAAGTTTTCCAACAATCTTTCTTTTCAGAATGCAAAGTCGGTACATATAAATTGAATAATGTGATGGTTAACTTACTTGCTATGTGCTTCATCTCTGTAAGGTTCCAATGCTGAGTGTTGTAGGAGTTGACGAGTCTGAATTGTTCTTCCTTCCACAGTGTTGCTATTCCTCTAGAGGAGCCCCTTGCACTAATTGCTTTCCCTGTATTCTTCTGCCATTTGTTTTTGTTGATCTCTAGAAGGGCTTCCCCTTCGATTTTTGTCTCTTGGAGCATGAGAATGTCTGTTGGTTCCACTTTCATCAGATCCTTGACTGCTTCAATTTTCGATGGATTCCCCAGACATCTACAGTTCCAAGAGACGATTTTCATTACTTGTTGTTGGGGGTGGTTGGGCCTCCTCCTTTTAGAGACCTTATTCTTTTGTTTCTGTCGATTGACATTTCCATGGTAGGTTGGATTCCTTGGGTCTTTTGTCTTTCTGCCTCTTCTTCCCTTGCTTCTCTTCGGGACTTCCTTCCTTCTCTTTTGGCTGGCCTTTCTAGGATCTCGTCCTCCGAGGAGCTTGGTGATTCTAATACTTTCTTTCTGGCTATTCAGTGTATGAGGGAGAGGGGGCTACTTCCAGGGTTCCTGTCATTTTCCCTTGTTCCCCTGTGTCTTTAGCATTTGGGGGGGATTTTGATTGTTCCCTGTTGTCCATAATTGTTTCTGGTTATTTTGTTTCCTTGTTGGGCTCTTTTGTTTGAGGTCCTGATTGCAGCGTGGGATTGGAGCTCCCATCGATTTTCTCTTGCCCCATTTTCCCGGGGTTGCAATTCTTCGTTGTTCCTTTGCTTCTAGATTTTGTTGTCCCTGTTTTATGAACTGTAATCCACTGAATTCCTTTCGCATTCTCACTCTCCTCTATGTTATTTTTTTTGCAGTGTCTTGCAAAGTGGTCGTAGTCATGGCAGTGCCGGCATTTGAAGGGTAGTTGCTCATAATCTAACTCCTGAATGTGCGTCCAATCTGTAATGGTTAGTTTGATTGCCTCTGGTAATACCACTTCCAGGTCGACCTCCACACAGATCCATGCGCATGAGTACTGGTCTTTTCTCATTGCTTGGTCAATGTACCTTCCGAGCGTATTGCCGATTACATGCAATGATTTTTTATTCTAGCAGTGTAGAGGGAGATGAGGTAAATGGACCTAAACTGGAATGGTGGATGGCACATCCTGAGCTGGGTCGAAATCTGGGGTCCATTTGTTTATATATAACCCCTATGGCCCCATGAAGTATGGGTCGTTTCTGAAAATGAGATTTTTTTCCTCAGGGTTTTCGAAGACAAAAACAAAGTATCCTTTCCCTACAAAATGACTCTTTATTCCTTCTGAGATGAGCGAGCTCCAGTTCCTCTGCACCCAAGCTTCAACAGATTTGGGAGAGGGCAAGAGCCCAGTAAATTTCCCGATAAGACCTTTGTCTGCTAGATTGACTGTCGATCTGCAAGTTTCTTCTAGAGGCAGTTCAACGCTTGGGATGCATTCCAGTTTCTTTACGAATTTTTGGTGTGCTACTGACGGCGGTCTCTTGAAAGCTTCAGCAATGAGCTTCCTGAAGGCAACAAACTCTGGCAAAGGGGATGGGGTGGGGACGGCGCCCCCACCAGCGTCCATGGGTAGAGAGCCCCTTCTCGCTACGTTGTGCTCCTCACGCGCTAGGTCGCGCTCCCGATCACAAATTTTCTATGAATGATGATTACTTCATTAACATACTTATAAGTGATTGCAAACTTAATTTTACATTGCTTGGCTATTTACAAATTATTATCACCACATATCCATCCCAATGGATATGGTCTAGGATGTGGCTTAGTTTCAAGTCCCCGATTATTTACAACCTCTTCACTAATTAGATTGGCTTGTGATCCACTATCTACAAGAGTATCAACTTTAAAATTATTTGTTATGACCCTTGTGTGGAAAATTTCACTCATTTTACACTCATCATTTAAAACATCTGAATTAGAAGAGCTAGTACTTGCAACATAAGTTATACCTTGGATTCCCATATCTACAATTTTAGTCTCATCATTGGAGTCTGATCCCAGATCCACTTGAATTGTTGCAGTTGTGGTCTTATTTCTCCCTTGATTGGCACACTTCTTTGGCTTCAACTCATAATGTAATATCCAACAATGATCTTCATCATGGCCTTCCTTCTTGCAGTGCTTGCAAGTAGGCTTCTCATTTTTCATTTTGGTTGTCTTCTTCTCTTTCTCTTTTATTTTCCATGAATCCTTTCCTTATAAGGAATCTGTAGAAACACTATCACTAACATTCCTTTTACCTGATTCAGTGTGAATGGATTGTACACATACTTCATCAAAGTTAGAAGGATTTAACATAAGAATAGTATGCTTGAGATAAAAATGCGGACCACCAATATATTTTAGAAGTGTCTCCTGTGTATATAAAGGAATACCCAATATTAATGTTTTATTATGAAATGCTTGAGTATACTCTTGTACATTTTGACCTTTATCTTGCCTTAAACTTTGCCAATTCATCATTTCATGTTCCATCTATGCTAATGGATAAAATTGTTTCTTCAATGCAGTAACAAAATCATTCCAGGAAGAGATTCTTTTACCACTTTTCCTGAGATCATCTTTAGTTTTTCTTTCCCACCATATGAGAGTTGTGCCTCCTAATTTGAGACTAGCAAGTTGGATCAGTGTTTCATCATCAACAATCATTTGTATCCTGCAATAGAATTCAAGTTGTCTAACCTTCATAAGTGGGTAATTTTTCTGCATTTAATTCACCATCATAAGTGGGTAATTTGAATTTTACATCAAGCTTTAATAAAGGCATATTAGAAGAATGATGAGTTTTTTTAGGTTGCTTATCCTTGGAGGAATGTACACTTGCTTCACTTGTAGATGATGAGGATGAAGGGGAAGAAGGTTCTGAAGGTCCACCACCTTCAACTCTTCCTTCTGCTCTTACTGACGATTCAACTTATTCAACCTTTGAAATTCTCCGTTGTCCTCTTTCATGGTAAATCTCCTCGACCATAGATTTCATCAATTGAAATGCCTCGAAGAAATCATCCTGAGATGCATAAGGACCTAGCTTCCTCGGTGAAGACATCTCCTATTTTTTAGGCCTCCCTTGAATCTTTGGATTAAAAGACTCAAGTTGGCCTTCTCCTCACTTGAGTTTCTCTCTGGTGAGCATCCAATGCTTGCAATTCATGTCAAACCTTCAAAAGCAAAATCTCTTATACCAATAACTTGATCTGAAAATGAGAGGTTTTACTGACAAATTTTGCAAGTTAAGTTTATGTATCTTATGCACCGGATCGATAAGAATATGAAACACATAAACTCATAGTTATCATGCATAATTATCAATTATTAAGTGCAGAAATTAAAGAAGGAAAGACAGAAGCAAGAGATAAATAGAGACACGAGAATTTTGATAACAGATTTCACCAAGGTGTGGCTACGTCTTCGAGTCTCGCTTATAGTGGTGACCACTTTATTTCTCTTCTCCAAATGCCCAATTACATCAACAAGCTGATTACAATCTATTGCAAAACCACTATGCATCTTTTGTACATGACCTCCATGATCAGATGCAAAAGACCTCACCAAAAATCCTCTTTCAAATGGGCTCAAAAGGCCTCTTACAACATGAGAACCGGAAAAAATGGTATCTCTTCTATAAGCTTTCTCTCCACGTCCCTACAAAAAAAATAATGTATCTTGATGGCACACAGGCCTGGTTTATGTAGGAAAAGAGTTGGGGTCGAATTCCCAACTTCTCCCAACAATCTGGCCTCTTCCTGGGCTCCAGATCCACTCTTTTTGTCCAAAATTCCACAAAAATCAGCAAAAAATCCATTAAAATAAGGTAAAAACCCACTTAATTTGACAAATAATGGTTAAGCCCCCAAAATTAGGGCATGCCCCCCTTTTTGTGGTCGCATGGGTGACATGTGGCCTGGTGTTAGAATCTTTAAGCCCCCACGCGCATGTCGTGCCCTTGGTTATAGCCCCCTGTCATATGACCTAGCACCCAATAACGTGCGCCTCCCTTAGCCATGAAATGGTGAATAAGGTTTAATTTTTAAAAAGTGGGTAATTTTATAAAGTGAATTGCTTGCTTTTGTGGCTAGTGCATTAGTGCTAGGAATTTGTTATATTGATAGGTCATGGGTTTGACTCCCATGGAGTACAACATTTTTCAATCGTCCCTTTTAGGCCCCATCAGGGTGACACCTGGCACCCTATGATTGGGCCACGTGTTAGCCCATGGTTGGCCAAAACCATACCATGTGGACCAATCACCCCTTGCCACTTGTTAACATCAGAAACTACCAAATGTTGAGATATGAAATGCCATGTGTCAGTCGCAGGATCTACCACTTGTACTTTGTAAATTGTGCCACATGTCATGCCCAGAATGTGCCATGTCACCCTTTGACCAGATGACTTTTTCCTTGTTTGACCCAATCTTCATATTGCGATAACTTTTGCATACGGACTTTGTTTTTCGATCCGTTTGCGCCACTGGAAAGCTTGCGATGAGAACTTAGTGAAAATGTAGATTTCATGAGCATTTGAGAACTTTGATTTTTGATCATTTAAGATCCTCCTAGGTCATACAAGCATGCCATGATTCACCAGTAGCAGAGCATCAGGGGTTCGTCAAAACATATAGGCAAATAAGGGAAAGATTCACATGGAAGGGAATGAAGGTTTATGTGATGCACCACATCAAGGAATGCACCACTTGTCAGGTGAACAAGGATGAACATACTCATCCAATAGGGTTACTGCAACCACTTCCCATTCCTGAGCATAAATGGGAAAGTATATCCATGGATTTCATCACGGGATTGCCCACGGCCCAGGGACAGAATTGCATTTTTGTGGTGGTGGAAAGGCTAACCAATTTTTCTCACTTTTTTGCCATTGCCACATATTACAGTGCAGCACGGGTTGCAGATTTATTCTTTAGAGAGGTTTTCAGGTTGCATGGTTTATCCAAAACCACTTTGAGTGACAGGGACAGCAGGTTCATGAGCACCTTTTGGCAAGAGCTATTCAAGTTGGTAGGTATGGACTTAACCCCTAGTACTAGTTATCATCCTCAAACTGATGGCCAAATGGAGATAGTCAACAAGTGGGTTGAAGGCTTCCTTCGGAATTATGTTTCAGGGAAACATAGGCATGGGTTAAGTGGCTTCATTTGGGAGAATATTGCTACAACACCACCCATCACATGTCTATCGGTATGTTACCTTTCAGGGCCTTATACAGTTATGATCCCCTCTCCTTTTTGGATATTATCTTTGGTGACAGTTGTTGTGGGGTATTCTACCCTACGGACTAACAAGCTAGGGCTCTAAACTTGTACGCAGATCATGACCCTTAAGATTTAACTTTTAACCTTCTACCCAAAATCTCAACCCCTTTTCTCATGCAAACATAGGAAGAATCAACTAACCTTTCTATTGATGGTTGAAGTAGATCCTTCGTTGAGCCTTTATCTCCTTCCTGTTGCTTCTCCTTCCACAAATCTTTCCTGCAATCAAGATAAAACTACACATGTATGTTATTGATCTACTAGGGGGTTAGAGATTAAATATAAATCAAATAACATAGATAAGACTCATGTATTCGGGACGGGAAAAGTATATTTTTCATTAATCTCAATATGAATCAACTTACAATGATTTCAGATATCGGCCACCGTTCCTCGATCCTGATCCTGGGCTCCACCTCTTCTTTGTCCTTCAACTGCTTTGCTTGAACTTCTCCTAAAGCTTGAGGAAAGGCTAAAGGGTTGGGACAATAATGGACTTGGCAATTTTGGCAGAGTTTCTTTGCTATGATTTTTTTCTCTTGAATAGTACCCCTACCCCTCCTTTTATAGGCTAGAAGGAGCTAGGGTTTTAGGCGAACTCTCGGCCATGCATGGCCGGGAGTTCCAATTGACTGACAAAAATCCTTGTGTCCCGGCGGAAAGTTTCCTGATTTTTTGCTTTGTTAGGTAACCGCGGGTACCCGCGTGCAGTAAAAGGTCAGAAAGCGGTCCCCCGTGCCCAGTGAGAGGTTAGGGCGCGTGTTGCTTTTTTTAAGTGGTTTTTCAAGGTTTTCTTCAGCATGGCTTTGGCAAGGAAGAGGCATGAGTTGGCCTGATGCCCGGTAAGCCTGTGTGGTGCATTTTAGGGTTATAACAACAGTAGGGCTCCGATGGTGGAGGATTGGATTCAATAAAGTCAGGATATACTTAGAGAGTTTAAATACCACTTGCAAAGGGCACAGAATCAGCAAAAGGTACATGCAAATAAGCACAAGGTGGAATGCACATTTGAGGTTGGTGATTTGGTTTGTTTGAGGCTTCAACCATACATACAGGCATCCATTAAGAGGAGTGGCATAGAAAATCTCCAACCTCACTTATTTAGACCATACAAGGTAAACAGAAAGGTAGGCTCTGTGTCATATGAGCTTTATCTACCACAAGGCAGCAAAATACACAATGTCTTTCATGTATCATGCTTAAAGAGAGTCATAGGTAAACACATCCTTCCTATTGAAGAACTATCATCTTTGGATGAGGAGGGGAAATTGATATTGATTCCTGAAGAAATATTAGAAGTAAGGGAGAAGAGGGTAAGGAAGAGGAGCATCAAGGAATACTTGGTCAAGTGGAAGACTGTACCTGTAGAGGATGCCACTTGGGAAAGTGAACAGGTTCTTCAGGAGACAGGTTCAAAATTTATTGTGGGAAAGCAATTTCTAGTAGGGGAGACTATCATGGCCCCCACCTCTTGATGAAGAGAATATGAGAGACTCTGCAGTCTAGTTGTCCCCACTAGACTATAGTCTCATGCATCATGGGGACAAAGACAACCCAAAGAAATTACCGAAGCACAATGTTATAATATTAAGTTGACTTTGGGAGAAAAAGTAAACTGAAGGAAAGAAAAGAACATGTGTGGAAAAGCTAAGATTTAACCCTATGGGTTAACTAAATCAACAGAGAAATAGACAAGGGGTATAAAAGAAAGGAAGGGCACACTTCTCGCTCATTATGGATTATTATTGATTTCACATTTTGGGCTCTTGATCACAAAGACTCTTTGAGGGTTTTGAGGTTACAAACCCTAGAGATCAACTCGGTGGTGAAAGATTCCACCTATATTGATCCAAGCTTGGTCCTAGGGGTGAAATATTCCTCCCACACCATTCTAAAATAGGTTTTGGTTCTATCCATCAGCAAAGAAGGAGACAGGGCACAAATTCAGGGGGTTTCCAATAGGAGGGTGCACCATCTAAAGGACATCCACTCTATCTGGGTAAAGGACAAGGAGTTTGGACAAAGGGACTTCTGGGTTTTCTTTGTAGGGCCTAGGGCATCCTATTTGGGCCATTATGGAGGAGAGTTCCCTATTGTACAATTTACTGGAGCTTGGCACGAGTTCGAGAGAAGGAGGGTGCATTGCCAATTGAGGATTCAACCATCTGGAGGTCCATATCTTCATCATTCAGTTTGAGACTTGGTTAGGGGGTTTGCCTTGCCCCGATCTACATTTCTAGAGATTTTGGGGTTTTTCGGAGGCCTTGAAGAGGGAGTCTGAAATATTGAGCCTCAGAGAGAAGGAGAGCACACTGTAGAAATTGGATCTGCTCATCTTAAGGGTCAGATCTTCTCCATTCATCTTGAAACTCCATCTAGGGGTTTATCTTGTCATGATCTACTATTCAGGATATTTTGGTATTGTTTGGAGGCCTTGAGCAGGAAGGATGAATTATTGGGGTTCTACAGCTAGCTAGGAAGGTGCATTTCATCTAGCAGATAGGGCTTCAGTCATCCACAGGAGCAACATTGATCTCATCCCTTCATCAGGTTATTGTGGAGCCTTGGGAGGCTATTATCTGTAGTTTTGTGAAGTCTTGTAGCAGCTATTCTTCCAGCTTCATTATTCTTATTGTATTTTCTCTGAACTACATATCCATTGTATCTGGATCACTCTACTATATAAATAAAGGTCAGATCTGAAGCTACTGGTTATATTCTAGTATTATATGATTGCATCTTGTTATTTGTTTATGATATTTGTCATATCAATATATCCATGTGTAATATACTATGAATGAACCATTAATGCACAATTATCTGAAGTAAATCTGCAAACACGGTAAAACAACAATAAACAGTTAATCAAATAAGTGTTACAAGCAAAAAAATGTCTTGGGAACATTACAAACCAACCTTCCATTGCACCATCAATCGAATCTTTGTTGTAATTCTTATGCAAACTCTATGATGAACAAATTCACTACATCAAACCATTCACCAAGTCTGTGAATGTTCCCTCTAAACTTCCTTTGCAATAAACTACCTTTAGAGTTCGCTCCGATACCATCTATCACATCCCCATGGTGTGCCTAGCCAACTGTGTTGAATCTTGTGATCATGCACCACTAGAGGGTGTCTGGCACTGTGACGTTTCTCACTTGGCTACTTGGAAACATCAAGGATACTTCATATGTACTACGCATCTTCACCTAGAGCATACCCATACTCTGTTTTATGCTCTTGGTGAGTCACACTCCTACACTAGTCGGACTCTTGCATACTTAGGAAATTTTTAGCAGCTTTAACACTTAGTCATATTTAAGCATACATCCATGAACATGAAAAACCAAGAGAACAATTGCAGAACAAATGAAGACATACACAAAAATAGTGTGGGTGACATTTATCATTCCTAACACTCGACTAGGTCTTTGTTATTGCAAAAAATTTACAATATGAGCACTATTGGTTCAGTTTACAACTTGGGTAGAGTCAAATGACTCACCTCACCTCACCTCACCAAGACACTCATGCACAAATTTGTCACACCAAGACTCTATGTCGCAATCGTCTCCACAACCTCCTATGGTGCACCTCAGACATGCCCTCAACCACAGACTTGTTATATCTTCATTTATGAAGACTTCACAGGTTTCGGTTTTATCTCACACATGCCTCTAACAGACCTGCATTTCTAGACTTCCCAAAAATTGGCCCAAAAGGAGGTCGCCCCACTCTATCCACCAATCCACCTCAAGGAAGTACAAGTCCTCCCATGTGGAGTGACTTGGCTCCTTGAGGGAGCTCACCCCTCTTTGTCTAATCTTACCTCATAACCGCAAAACTCATCTTGCTCTCCTTTTCTTCAAATATTCCTTCCTTGGTTGTGCACCCTTGTTCTCTTACAGGGACTCCAAAGGTCATCATCGTGAATTGTCACGTCCTTTCAGGGTGTTGCGCTCCTTTGTGAGCCCATGTGGCCAAATAAATCGTAGCACCCCTTCATGGACCTAGTTGCCCAAACGAATCATCGTGCCCCTTCGTGGACCCAGTTTCCCAAACAAACCCATGCATTCGTCAATCATTGTGCCCATTCGCAGACCCAGTCTCCCAAACAAACCCATGCACTCGTTAATCATCATGCCCCTTAGGACCAATGCACCCAACCTTGGTATGTTCCTCATGCCAGCACACCCCAATCTCTTAGTTTCTTCATACTTTGGAAATCCCCTTGGTGTGTTCACATGCCCAAGGCATCCACTTACCTAAATTGGGTGCCAGAGAAACCCCAAGTTTTGTCTCCTTGAGGACTTGGGCAATAGTCTCCATGCCCTTCTAGTTGAATACCTTACAACTTTGATGATACAACAAGAAAACAACATAATGAGATAATGGGAAGTGATACGAATTACACAATAGAGAAAAAAAGTGATTTGGTTTCATCCACAAACAAAACATCTTCTTGATATGTGTTTGCAAAATCAATCTCTTAACATTGCAATTTGGGCAAAAACTCTAAAAATATATATAAAAAGACTTCTGAGAAAGTTTTTTAACACTTATTACAAGATAAATTTGTGTTTATATCAGCTACTTCGGATTACAAACAACATAGGGGATATGAGACTACTAACAATCCAACAAAAAATTTATGCACTAAGCAATTGAATAAGGTGTGGACAACATATTATCAATATGATGCAACTAATGTTATTATAGTGGATGACTCACCTAGAGATTATGACAAAGAATCCCAAACAAATTAAGATTCTTTATACTTCATTTGAATCAAAACACGAAGAGGATAAATGGTTTATAGTCAATCTATGGAGAGCATTGAATAATTAATCCATTGCACTAGATGTGCAAGATATTTGAAGGATCTTCAATCACCTTTAGTAGTAGAAGACAAAGGATCAAGTTTAGAATATTAATCTTTGGTCTTTTAACATGTGATGACTTATTTCTATATTTTGTATCCTTGTATAGACAAAATTCTACTATTAATAATATGAATTCTAGGTCATTTTATATATGTAATGTATTATTTCTATATTGTGTAGCGTTGGTCAATTTAAGCTCACTTCTATTTCATAAACTGGTGTTTTGGTGTGTCATTACTAGAAATTGTTGGAATACTGAGAGGGGGGGGTGAATCGGTATGAGCACTTTTACCACTTCTAACCAAAATATATAAACTTCAACATAATCAACAATATATCAGCAGTATATCATTAATATATCATGAGAATATAAATATAATAAGCATCACATCAAGTATATAGTACACCAGAATTTACGTGGAAACCCAAATAGGAGAAAACCACGGAATGTTTTCTTATATATCAAAATAATACATTCATTGGAAGCACTAAATTCCTAATTCTTCGGCACCAACTGGAAGGAGGAACCAACCCCTTGATTTATATCCTCCAACCTGAAGGAAGCTACAACTCCCTAAATTCTCTGTCTCTAACCAGAAGGAGGCTACAACCCCATGATTCTCAGGATCCAACTTGAGGAAGCTCCAACTCCTTGTGTTCTCTGGCACCAACTGGAAGGAGGATACAACCCCCTTTCCTTGCCCCGTCCAGCCGCCATAAAATATAAATGTAGACAACTTGTCACTACCATCGAATCAAACAACCTGTCACATCAATCTGTCACAATAACCTGTCACATCAACTTATATCAGCAACCTGTCACATAAACCTGTCTCAATAACCTGTCACATAAATCTCATCAACCAAACTATATCTAATCACATAGATCAATCACCAAACACAACTCTCAACCATATGCACCATATCACCAAAATGTGCATCAACTAAACCAAATCACAAAAACTCACAACCATCATCAATAGATGCATCAAACAAATCAGATCTAATCACTAAGATATCAAACCATGTGCCCAACATCACCACAAAAACATCCCTCTAGTCATGTACCAAACATGTACTAATAATATACCAAAAATATACCAAGATCACCAACAAATGTCTTTGATAATGCACCACAAGATATATCAATATAACCTAGATATGCACCAACAATGTGCCTCAACAGATATGCCTCAATTCATACTCTACAACAAGTACCATACATCCAAGAGGAATCTACCAAGATTCATTAATACATTCCTTAAGCATGCTCCACAACTTCACAAAGATACAGCCTCAACCAATCATATAACATACCTTTTAACTCTGTAGAAATAGTGTTGCATCAAATCTCAAGAAAACATACCTTTCTATCCATTACCAACCTGGCATGAGCATCTCTTCAAACCCTTTCACTAATCCCTTCATAGATATGCACTTTCTTCTTCTATTGTTCGCAGATGTCCGCATTTTTCTATGCCTACAGCCCATGGATGTACGTGACCTATCCTTTTGTAGCTCACAGACAACCTCAGAAAACCTGGAACAGTCACATTCTCTATAGCTCCAAAAAATTCTCTCCTTCAGACCTTTGGTGCTTCAAACCTGTCACTTCAGGTTCGTACTAGATCACTTCACACAGATAAGTCAATAGTAACTTCCCATAACACTTTACAACATAGATATTCAATGTGATCAATAGGTGCTAATGGGAGTCTCTTGATCTCTTATTTATACTTTCCAAGTGTCTTCCTTTAAGGGCCATATTCTAACTATTTTACCTATCTTCCCTCTTTTAGGGCTAACCCACTTTCTTGTTTCAACTACTTTACCCATAATTAATAAACTCATAACTTCTTGTTGCAACTAATTTATTTTAAATTATTTTCTTATCACAACAACTTTACCCATAATTAACTCCTAGTTGCAACCACTTTGACTGGCAAACTTCTTGATGACTTTCTAGGACCTTCTAGAATAATTGACTTCTTGTTGACCTTCTATGGGTTTCTAGAATATTCTTGAGGGTCCTCCAACTTCACAAAGCCATATCTCCTCAACCGTGAGGAACCACGTGACGTACCACATATCATCAAAAACAAAAGGACATGTACTATCCTTCTATGATAGTCTTCCCTGCAATTACATTGTCCTTATTGTCCATATTCCTTACTCAACTTCGGATCCCATTACCACACCTCTAGGGATACATGTTGATCTAGGTGGATATTGGTGGCCACCCACCTGTTTCATATTCCAACTGGCTCATCTGGATAGTTTTCAGTTCAACATGTCTCTCGATAATGGGGAAATTTCTTTCTACTTGTGTGGATTTCCTAAATCCCTACACATCATTCATGTGGATATTGGTGGTCATCCACCTATTCCAACTGGATTTTTTTGAAATTTTTCATGTCAGTACATCTTTCTGTACTTCCAGGGCCATTTTGGGACTATAAACAGTGTTTTCTTGGCTTACCACAGTCAAACTGTATACGGAGTCAGAGTTTGGAGGCATAATGTGTAGTCCTCAAAAATACCTTTCCAACGAGCTATCACATGCTTAAAATGGAGATTGCATGCAAAAGTTATGACCCCGGGAAGTTAATGTACTAGCTTACCCCAACGGGACCCACATGACTTTTTGCAGTCCATCTCCTAGGGTTAGGTCTTTGGATGTCTAGGTTTTTCGCATTCATGTTATCATAAAAATTCCTTCATAGCCTCATTATAATCATCTTTCGACGAATGAGCGTAGCCATCACATCTCTTCTCAAAGATAAAGTTGCCACCATTCTAGCGAGTCCTACGTATTTTTACAGTCTCTTTACAATTCTTTCATTAATAGCAATCGTGTATTGTTGTATTTCTCTGTGTCTGGAAATTTTCAAGAGTATTTCATTGTAATATCTCTATTTTCATTTTGTTCCGAAAATAATCCGGATTAGTGGTATCAGAGTAGGCTGATCTTGATCATTTTTTTAGCGCATGTCCCCGACGAGGTTTGAGTATATCCAGTTGGGTCTCAATTTTGTCTCTCTTGAGGAAAATCATTCTCACACGCCCAAGAAACCCTCAATGAATAAAGAAAAGAAAAATGGTAGAGTAGAATATTCTATTAACCTATTTCTTGAGCAATCTCTCGCGCAAAAAAGGGACAAAATGTTGGAGAATTTTGCACACATCCTTCAACGCCTATCGATAGCAACATGCACATCTTCATCAAGTATCCATTTGTTAGGTGGAAATATTGTCGTTTAATTCCATTGTAGTACTTCCCCAACTATTTAATTTGTCAATATGAGGTTCGTAGGCTTACGAAGCACACGCACTATATATGCAGGATTGAAGTAGAAGTAATCTAATCTAAATTGTTGAAATGAAATTAATCTAGGAAAGCATTGAAATACTAACTATGAAAGCGGGAAATTAATATAGGAAAGAAATACAACATGTGAAGAGTTGAACGACAATTGACATATGTGAGCTCACACAATAATGCTATCTCAAATTACATTACAAGAATAAAATGACAAATCATGAAACCATGACAAATCATGAAACCATGACAAATGAAATAATACAAATCAAAGCTAAGAGTCCCCTTCGAAGACTGCAAGCCAATCTAAATCTAATATTTCATCTCTAACTCTCCTCAAATGAAGAGAGAACACTCTCTTTTATACATGAGAGTCTTGAAGATAAGATAAGAGTCTCATAATTACAGATCCACTATTCTCTCAACCACTTTCCTATTATTACAAGATATGATCCCTTCAAATCCTCCACACATCTCTCACAAATATTAAATAAGATATGCCATCAAAATATCCATGATCTTCTCCTTTGAATATGCTTGAATGATTGTCCCAAATATTCTTCAAATATTCAAAGCTTGAAGATGAAATTCGAATTCGAGGCTAGGTGGTAATATTTGACTTTGTTAAAATATTCAAATATACCTGTACACATCATAAAACTCATCCAACCTTGAGATATAATGAAAATATGTTAATTTCTAATATTTAATCACAAATTCACTTATAATACTAAAATGAATAAAATGGAAAATAATAAGGAGAAACCCCAAATAGCATTATGGAAATGGTATGATAAAAGGTTTATTAGGACCATGAAATGTAAGGATTGGTGAAGCGAAAAGAGGATATAAATGTGACATTTATGAGTCCTAACACCATTTTGGAGGAACCTCTCCCTTCAAGGTACAAGTTAATTTTGATATTCCCATATTTGAAGGTCACATAAATGTGGATACCCTAGAAAAATGGCTAAATCTATTAGAAGGTTATTTCTCTGTTCAAAAAAATTTCGGCGGGGAAAATATCACCTTCGCACTCCTCAAATATCTCCCCCATGTCAAACATTGGTGGGAAACTTACTGGGAGAAAATTTCCATAGAGGAATCTGGAATATATGGGGTCGAACCCACTTGGGATTTTTTTTTATGCGGTCAAGGAACAGTACTACCCTATTGATAACTATGAATACCAGTACTTGAGATGGACCACACTGCGGAAAGAGAAGATCCAAAAAGTGTCAAAGTTTACAAATAATTTCCATACCTTGCACACCAAGATGGGTATCAAAGACTCTGAGTGACATCTGGTTCTGAAATACTATGGGGATTTGCATAGGTACATCCAAACTGAAATGGATTTCCTAAAAATCTCATCATTGGGAGTTGCCTATCGATATGCTATCAAAATCGAGCAGAAATTTAGGCACCGGAACAAATGGGAATTTAGGTCTGCAAATCTGCAACAACCAAAGCATGGTAAAGACATCCCTAACCAACAGCCTCTAGACAACCATCCCAAAACACAGGACAAGAAGGGTAAATGCAGATGAAGAATGACACTGGGAAGTGGTGTGACTTCCACAAAATCCCTTGGCACAACACCGATGAATGTCGCTCGAAATAGTGATCGATCGTTGAGGTCAAAGACACAAAGCCAAATCCTAATTTGGAATCTGATCCATAAAATGTTGAAAATAAACATATCATTGACGTAGACCTCACTGCAATTGTCATGACCATGACAATTCAACCAGAAGAACCAATAGATCCTGAAGAGGGGGAGTGCCTCTTCCATTCACAGATGTGGGTGAAGAGGACCCTATTGCATTATATTGTTGATAACGACAGCCAGAAGAACCTCATCTCAGATAAGGTCGTCAAACAGTTGGGGTTGTCGACAACACCACACCCGCATCCATACAACATCAGGTGGCTTCACCGGGGACGAGATCTATGTGTCAACTAGCAGTGTTTCTTGTCCTATGGCATCTAGCCCTTCAAGGATGAGGTAGTGTGTGATGTTTCCCCTATTTATGTATGTGATGTTGTTTTGGGCCAACCATATATGTGGAAACATCATGTTGTTTATGAGTCTAGACCTCGTAGTGTCATTATTACTCTGGGAGGTCATCTCTATAGGATTCCAGAGGTAGCTCTGACTACTGTTCTGCCAAAACAGTGTCGCAAGTTAATCTCTTATACTGCAAAATTCATCATCTTAACAGTTTGTTCAAAGGATGCACAAAACTCCACTACAACCATTGCAGCCTCAACACCTTCTATCTAGCAAAAACAGATTGCTAAAGAGAAATAAGATATTGTTTCTTCACCTACAATGGTGCCTCCACAATGCCCCATCAAACCCAGAGACAACAGGTTTGTGGAACAAGTTCAACCTCGCCAACAAAAATTTCGTGACAGCCTTCCACAAACCGAGCAGTGAAAATTCTCCAACAAGGCATGCGGCTCACCAAGATTCAAATTCATAAAACGTGTTCCCTTCTTCCCTAGGTATTCAACGCAATGGATACCATTTCTTCCTAAGGGGGGAGGATTGATCCAAGTGTATATTAGTGGCCACCCACCTGTTTCATATTCCAACTGGCTCATCTGGACAGTTTTCAATTCAGCACGTGTAATATACCAGATATAAAAAGTATGCAGAACAGAAATAAAATGCTAGAAATGGCAGAATAATAGTAATATAACCAGCATAATCTCCACAATAAAACAGAAATGATATAAGAACAACAACAGAAATAGCACTTTGATTCAGAAAGAAATGTTCACGGGCCTCTTCGAGGGGGCAACCTCCAGTCGAGCAGCACTCTATTACAATAATCTCCAACCTATGGTTTTCATACCCTCGACCCTTATTTATACTAAATATGTCTATCAAGAGAAGCATCTAGAGGAATATCCTTCTAGAAGCGGAAGCTTCTATTAGGTCTTCTTGCATCTGCCTTATTCTATTTTATTGAAAGGCCTTATTAATATTGACCTTTATTGCATATGAATATATTGCAATACTTATGTGCGAGTTAGGACCCTAACATGTCCACCCCCTTAAAAACGGCCTTGTCCTCAAGGCTTGAGATGTGGAAATTGTTGCAGAATGGTAGTTGGTTCCCAAGTGGCATATGTTGGAGTTGTATCTTTCACTGGACTAGCACTTCCTTGGTGGTTCTCTGACGCAAGTGATGCTCATGCTGGTCCAAAACTGCTTCTGGATGTAGCCAAATGGATCCTTCTTCAGCTAACTCGGGAAGGTTGGTTTGAATTTGGCACCTAGTTCCAATCACCTTCTTTAAGCATGAAACATGAAAAACAGGATGTAGCTTCGAATGAATAGGCAGAGCTAACTGATAGGAAACTTGTCCCACATGCTTGAGAACTATATAAGGACCACAAAATTTGGGCGCTAGATTTTGACAATGCTCGGCCTTGAGGGAAGTTCGCTTGTATGGTTGCAGTCGTAGAAACACCTAATCACTTTCTGCAAATTGACATACAGAGTGACCTTGATCTGCTTGTTGCTTCATGCAATTTTGTGCCATATCCAAGTTCTCTTTGAGGGTACAAAGAATATCCTCTAGAACTATAAGTGTGATGCAAGAGCATCACCAACAATAAGAAAGCGCGGAGGTGGAAGACAGCTGGGACAAGCGCCAGCGCATTTCAGCACATTGCAAAAGTGTTTTGAGATGTTTTGAAATAAATGTGTGGATGTTGATGTAATAGTTAAGAGGAAGAAAAATTATATATTGTAAACAGATCTTGAGCGATCCACTCTCATTTGTAGTAGGTGAAGGCATTAATACATAATTAATGTGAGTAGGTAGATTTAAATGCAGATTAGACAGTTTAGAGCGTAGGAGGGAAAACCGATTATAGACACCCTCATCTTGTATCATTGTAACATTATCATGATCAATCGAGCATAGAACACAGAGAGGTGAAGAAGCAGAGAATTGTATTTGAAAACACCCATGTACAGAAGTCCTGAATTAATACATGAAGCTTTGATTCAGATTTATGGTGTTGTGACATTCTCTGTGTATGCATGTTGAATGTTATGCTTAGTGTTGTTTTACTCTTTCTGTCATGCATTTGTTGTTTATGCTATGTATGTATGATTTCTTATTGAATGTATGAAATCTAAAGAGAGGGAGAGTAAGGAATTAGTTTCAATTGTTTCTCTATCTGAGCAAGAGTTCCTGCAAGGAGTGCAGTGGAGTGTCTGCAAGGAGTGCGTTGACAGGTTCAAAGTCCAAATCTCTGAAATCTCAGGAGAGATACAATTATTCTCATTCTCACAAAAGTGCAAGTTAAGCATAGGAGCCATGAAAGGTGTGCACAGGCTAATAAAGATATTAGAACTTGTATCTAAGGCAGAGTGGTTGAAATATTGTTGTCGTAAGGAGTTGCACAGAGTCAACCAGTTCAAATACTTAGGAGTATTTGAAGAAGTGTCGCAAGGAGTGCGTGTACAAGGTATCCCCAAAGTACTTGAATGTTTTTTCGATCAAGCTCAGGAGGGATAGGGTCTTCGAAGTTGTCGAAGAGAAGCTCAAGAGGGCTAGTGCCTTGAAGTGTTGAAAGGAGGCGTAGTGAAGTTATTTTGCAGGTGGACAAGTTCCATGAAGGAATACCTTGTTCATTTCATAGGAGTTGTCAAAGAGGAATTGGACGGTCAAAATTCTCCATGGAGAATTCGCAAAGTCTCAAGAGCCATCGGATCTTGCAGAGGAGCAGGGAAGTTATGGAAAGTATTCTTCAAGTGCAAGCTCAGGAGAAATCGGATCGTAGGATTCAAGTCGACAAGGACCATTGGATCACTCATGAATTCTCACTTTGGGGATTCGCGAGTTGAAGGATCGAAAACCTTGCATCAGGATTCATGAAATCATGAAGTGCGAAGTCCCAATAGGGTGAGAGGTTCTGTTGTGGGGCCAGCATTGATAACGAGTTAGAATTCACCATTTCAGCGTTTCGGAAGATAGGAGGTCAAGACTTTTATCCCGAAAGTCCCGAAGTCGCGAGTTGTGATAAGGAGTATCAAGGAGTTCAGGATCTCGGTACTTCAAGTGTCGGGATACAAAGGAGGCAGCGCTTAGGGAGCAAAGTCATGAAGTGCCGAAGCTGGGCATGAGAGACATGTGGCATAACCACAAGGCGGGCCCAGATGATACATAGGTGGACACGCATCGCTAGGAGGAAAGGAGTCAACGCTCTTTTGACTTCTCACTTCTCGGGGATTCGCGGGATAAGAGTATGGGAGCTCAACACTGAAACTCATGAAGCGGCGAGTAGTGGGAGGTGCTAGTGTTAAGCCTAGCCAATGGTCACGCGCGGAGGGTGCTGACAAGGGGAGGAGCCATACCCATATCGGCACTTTGGGTATCATGAATTCAGAAGACGAAGAGTTGAGAGACTTGGAAGGAGAAAACGCAAAGTCGTGAACTCCGAAGTTCTGATATCGCGAGAAATATGACCACATTGTTTGGTCAGAGGGAGATTGGAATTTGATGCTTCGTGTTTGATCGTGTGGATCAATTCATAAGGACCTGTGAAGAAGCACCATTTTATGTGCGTGGGATTCCCCGAAGAAGAATCAAAGAGTCAAACCGACTCAAGGGTAGGAATTAGAATGATCCTGCAGCGGACCTTGACCCGAGGGCCGATAGAGGGTTGGGGGTCTGCATCAAAGTGTTTGGTCAACCACCTAGACCTTCGAGGTACTCGGTAAGTATGAGAGAAATGAAGGTGGCTTCTTTCCATATACCACTTCAAAAGGAGTCATGTGTGTAGTTGTATGGTAGGAAGTGTTGTACCACCATTCAGCTAGGGGTAACCATTGAGCCCACTGATTTTGCTTTTCAGAGGAAAAACACCTCAGATATGTTTCCAAACACTCATTGACAACTTTCGTTTGACCATCAGTGTGGGGATGATAAGTTGTACTGAGATGCAATTGGGTGCTCTATAGCTTGAACAGTTCTTGCCAAAAATTGCTTGTGAAAGTTGGGTCACAATCAGAAACAATAGAGTGTGGCATGCCATGAAGCTTGAAGACCTGGTCCATGAAAATTTGAGCCACC
>JZKD02S0287335.1:36706-48271 GCA_000966675.3 Picea glauca | reverse complement strand
TATTAGGTCTTCTTACATCTGCCTTATTCTATTTTATTGAAAGGCCTTATTAATATTGACCTTTATTACATCTGAATATATTGCTCTACCTATGTGTGGGTTAGGACCCTAACAGCACGTCTCTATGTAATGGGAAAATTTCTTTTTAATTGTGGGTTATGAACTTACAGAGATGTCCTGAAGCCCTACATAACATCCAGGTGGATATTGGTGGTCATCCACCTATTTCAACGGGCTTATTTTGAAATTTTTCATGTTAGTACATCTTTTTGTACTTCCAGAGCCATTTTGGGGCTCTAAACAGTGTTTTCTTGGCTTGCTACAGTCAAATTGTAGATAGAGTTAGATTTTGATGGCATAATGTGTAGTCCTCGAAAATACCTTTCCAATGAGCAATCACACGCCTAAAATGAAGATCGTATGAAAATGTTACGACCCAGGGAAGTTAATGTACTACCTTACCCCAATGGGGCCCACATGACTTTTGGCGTTCCATCTCCTAGGGTTCAGTTTTTGGATGTCTAGGTTTTGGCATTCATGTTATCATGAAAAGGCCTTCAGAGCCTCATTGTAATCATCTTCTAGCGAATGAGTGTAGCCATCACATCTCTTCTTAGAGATAAAGCTGCCACCATTCTAGCGAGTCTTACACTCTTGTCCATATTCCTTACTCAACTTGGGGTCCCATAACCACACCTCCGGGGCTACATGTAGACTACATCAAATGCACCAAACTAAATTACCATCAATCTCGATCAATGTCAATCAATTGTCCAACATATTTAGACCTCTCCAAGTGTTGACATCAATTTCAACCAACTCTCCAACATAAATTTATATTATTTATTTTTGGTGAGATAACGAGTTATTAAATTTCCATTTCATTTGTTGTATGCATGTTTAAGGTGCCTCTTGATGTTTATGACTCTTAAAAATTATTAATTTGAATGGTGGTTTGATTTGTCAATACATAGATTTCTTATTCCATACAAGAAAACAAAAAAATGCATTAGCTTGTATGTAGAAATTAAAATATAATTATTTTGTTTGCTTGAATTGGGACATTGGAATGATATTTTTCAATTTCCATTTAAATCTCTTTGCAAAAATCCCTTTCTATACAAATGGGAAAAAATGGAAATACATACCAATTTGATTTTTTTTTAATGCCTTCAAAAATTGTGTTTTGATGTCATTATAAATGAAGTGTTGAAGTGGAGATATGTTAATGTCAAATATGTGGCAGCAATGCAAACGGGATTTAATGCCAGTTAGAAAATGTTGTTGATCTTTGAATTGGAGCAAGTCTTATTCTTTTCATATGCTATAAATGAACCAAGCGGTATTAGAAGATGTTATAGATGTTTGAAATGGAGGGAGTCTTATTCTTGTCATATGCTATAAATGAACCAAGTTGTAATATTGAAAAAAAACTTTATCATGAATTTGATGGAAGGTCATGTTTTTTTAATCCTTTTCAATCAGAAGTATTGAAATACTACTTAAATTGTTATGATGTTGCAATATGGACAAAAAATATCATTGAAAAGTACATTTAACAAGTACTTTAAAAATATTATATTGATATAGGGGGCTCTGAATTCACATGGGACAAATCCCACTATCGTTTGCAAATAACAATCAAAGTGGAAAGTATCACAAAAAATCGTAAAAAAAGGTTAAGTGATGTGTGGCCCTAATATGGATATAAATACAACAAATTAAGTGTATTGCTAATAGATACATTGGAGCCTTCTTAATTCATCGAAAATCAATGACACCACATGTGATAACAATCTATTTAGAATGGGAGAAGAAAGATATGTAGCTAATGAAGGCTATATTCCCCTTTTTTAAGACACTTCATTATATCAAAGAGAAACATGAATACATTTGAATGTTCAATAGAACATCAACTACATTGTAGTATGTGAAAATAAAAAATTTAAGAAATTAGTTTACATGTTCATTTCAATTTTCAATACCAATTTGGACACAATTTCAGCAATCAATGTGTATGTTTTTATATATTTTTAATATATGGAAATTGAAAATGATATCAGTATACTTTTTTTTTCTTTATTGCTTTTAGGTTAGCCTTTTTACATTGAGGCATAAATGATTTATTAATACATAGCATTTTGTAAACTGGTATTCTCAAATTAATTATTTTGTGATTGTGGTCATCTCATCATATAACCATCAAAGCACAAAGTTATTTTATGAATTTTATTTGACTATATGCATTAATATAAGTGTATAAATGTGATATGTAATATTTAAAAAAAAAAACTCCAAATCTTACCTAGAAATGTGATATGTAATATGTATTATAAATGTGATATGTAATATGTAATATTATCATTTGTTGTAGAGGTGTTACCTAGAAACTATGTTCTTCATGCTTACTTTGATGGATTGTCATGAATGCATCTACTTCCATTTTTCATTCAATAATTTTCAATATGTACTGCTTCGTAGAGTCTATTGCACACTTGGCTCACATGTCATTATCCTTATGTATATAACTAGAGAACTCATCCTTCCACATATTCCATCTACCCATCCAATTTAGTATGTTGCAATGGGTTTCTACAGTGTCTTGATTGCACCTCTTCAAATTCCTCCATAGATATTTGAGCGCCATCATTCAAAGAGATAGAACCAAACCAAATAAAAAACCATACCTGAAACTAGAGCCAAAACCATATACAATATTAGTCAAGACCAAAATCATAGAAACTAGAATTGTGTACAAGGTGTCATCCAAATTTCCATCAAGGAAAACCAAAACCTCCAAACATAGCTCAAACTGGGGCAAACCCACTTTGAATGCTCTCCATTCCATTATGATAATTACGCATTATGTATCAAAATATAGAAACTTTAACCCATAGTTGGGACAACACGTATCGTGCTCCAAAAAACAACCATAGGTAATGCCAAATTCTTGAGCTCACATGGCACAACTTTGTTTTACAGAAAGGTCAATAAATATTCCCAACCCCTGGTATCAATTAAACCTGCATTCTTCCCACACTATAGTCATCATACCCTTCAATAAATCTAGTGTCAAAGTGATGATGGAGGCATTAAGGTATGAGCATTGGTGGTATAAATCCTCATCCCATTGATTGTGCATGTTAAGGCATGTGTCAATTCAAGAGGTCATCACCATAAAAAAATATACACTTCATGGTGATTTCCTTCCAATTATACTATCTTATATTGCCTATAAAACATTATCTAATAATATCAATCTCGTCACTACATTGATCACCCCAAATATAGATAGAGAACCTCTTGTAATATTGCATTCCCTAAATATAAATAGAGAACCTCTTTTAGTCTTGCATGTAAATATAAATAGCGAACCTCTTGTATGATTACATGTAAATAAAAATAGAGAAACTCTTACAGTATCTCACATTGTAATTATGTGTGCAACTTCATTAGGTTGTCCCTATATAATATATATTAAAGTGTCACAATTTTTATATTGCCCATAAAATAATATTTGATAATAGCAATCTTCCTGCTACTTTCATCACCCTAGATATAGATAGATAACCTCTCGTAGTATCACACACAAATATGTGTCCAACTTCATTGGATTATCCCTATATAATACATCTCAATGTATCATTGTTCTTAAGATTTGACAAATTTTATATTTTCATAAGCTCATCATTATTTATGGCCTACTTAGCTAGTTTTAATTGAGACTGTTGGCGATGGAAGTCACTTCTGGATTGCTTGCAGGAGCAGAGTCCGACGCCCATCAGTTTTATGTCACGGTGGTTTTTAATGGGTGATCAAATGGATAGAGACTCGGGAAGATATTACTCTAACTCAGAGACTGTGTTTGGCATGTGAGAAACAAAGGAGGTCTTGATCTAACTTCAGTCAGCGGGTTGATTAAAAGGTGAACAGGTGGAAGACTTGATAAGAAGAGTGAACAAACTACTTCAGGCAAGAGGCTTTCAGTAATTCGTAGAGGAAAAAAAACGAATGCGAGATCCTCTGGTTCAGGGCTTCAAGATACTGAAAAAGGGACTTGACTGGATTCTCCAATTCCAAGTCATTCAGTGTTAGGAAAATCATAAGGATTGATTAGAGACAGTGCGACTGTTACAGTGATCAAACTCTACATCATCCTATAATAGCTACAACTCAACTAGATTCTCCAATTCCGAGCTGCTCTAACACAGTTTGAACAAAGACATGAAAGAAATTGACATTCATAAGGCAAGAAGTCTCAAGAGTTCATACATAACCAAAGATAACAGTGCTTCATTAAAGCTTTACAACTGGGAGCTTTGCTCAACCATCGATAGATACAAAAAATGGCGAAAATGCCTACATATACTCAGAACAACAACGGCAACAAAATCGAAACGTTTGCAATAAAAACTTTGCGTCTGCATGGCTGCTGAATATCTGCACCTGCAGTCTCTGAATGATCGTGCATCAATGGCAGACGCAATCGAACTCCTGGCAGATCCTTGGATGAATCGACGTGCTTTAATTCGGTGTCGAACTTTCCCATTATGGCGGAGATGATGTCTAATCATCACCAACTACCTCAATAACTGCTTCATGGGGATTGAGAATGGCCTGGCCAACTCAGCACTTTCGGAACGTGGAAGGCCCCTTGCGCTGCCACCTAGATTGGTTGATCGGCCTGCTGAATACGCGTGGAGGCCAGCGCGAAGGGTGGGACGCGTAATGGGGGTGGTGGCGCCAAAACCATGAGGGTGAGATAAGGAGTGATGAGGTGTGAGGGAGGTGACAGGGGAAGATACATGGTCGAAGGCGATAAGCGGAGGGGGCAGGTAATGAGATACAATGGGCACACTTTAATGGAGGCTGACGTGGAAAGGATCGGGATGCATGGCAAGTGGTGAGTGAATGATGAGATGGGGAAGGGACCACCTGGACTAAAGAGTGGAGAAGGACAGATGACACATGGCAATAGGGGAGAGGCGGCTGCGGAGGATGACATAATAGGGGGGAGGGCCCACGTTGGTTAAAAATAAAGTAGCTGAGAAGGATGGGATCGCACGAGTGTCGTTGATCCGGGCGCTTAGATCTCAGCTATTGGGAAGTTGCGCGCCCGATTCCGGACCCCTCCTCCCCTCCTCTTAAAGGTAGAAAGGCAGGGGGGTCCAGAATTGCCTTGAGCGTCGTTGATCCGAGGGCTCCGATCAAGACCATTGAAGAGTTGCGCCCTCGATTCCAGACCCCCCCCCCTCTGCTTAAAGGTAGAAAGGCGGGGGGGGTCTGGAATTCGATACGCGTCGTTGATCTGGGTGCGTGAAATCCTATCATCGAGAACTGATTTCCATTTAACAACATTCGCATTTGCATCCCAAACTTAGGACAAGTGGGTTTTTAACCCGTTCCTTGGCATCCTAACCCCCCTTACAAGAAATGTCGCTAACATAGACAATATTTCCTTTTGAATATTAAATATTTACTCTGGGGTGGCAGGTGGGGGTGGGGTAATCATCTCCCTAAGAGGACAAGAGCAGACAACATTTTCATGGAGTTTAGGAATTGCATCGAACAACCAAGTCGAAGCCTATGCCCTATGGAAAGGTCTTGATTTAATCAATCCAAATAATTTGATTCCCCTCACAAGATGGGGCTTTACTGGCATGAGGGATCTCGTCCTACCCTTTTGTTTCCCTCTTCACTCAGCATACTTGGAGAGGACACATAGAAATAAGGTTTCACATCTGGCACGAGGAAGACAAGATGGGGTTTTGTTGGCATGAGGGATCTCAAGACAGGCATGTGTTATCTCAGGTGGGAGGAGCTTTCCTTCTGCATTCTCGGTACAGTACTATGTTGTAGTTGTAGTCTGTGCATTCATAGCCAAGTCCATTCTTAAGCCCTCACTGGCACAGCCTGTAGGAGTTCCTGATATGAATAGACCCCCTGCGATAGAAGAAATAGAGGGAAATAGGAACGAGGCCCATTCTCCATGTTAGTTTTTTTGCATGCAATGTTTTTTTGTTTTTTGTAATGGCGTTTTCTATCGAATTTACAATTCCTTGGCATGTTTGATAGGAAAAATTGGTCTAAAGCTACAAGCTATAGCAGGAAATTTGATGGTAGAGGAATTAGTAGAAATATTTTTACTCTTGGAAATTTTTTGGATGTTGTAACTACTCTCATGTGGGTTCTCCCATAGTTTTTGATTAATATAATATTTTCCCATTTTGATTAAAAAAATATATTAAAGATTTACTTAGAATACCAAAATAATTATAATTGAGAAAACAGTTTGAATTGGATTGATTTATCCAAATATAATGGAATATATCAAAAAAATTACAAAAAGTTCAATGTTAATGAAGTCCTTGTAATACATTTTTTCAAAATTTATTGTAATATGTGTTAATTTAGCTTTTTTTCTCCTAGTGATGATGATGAAGTTTAGGAGAAAGTGACTCTCTTGGTAAATTCCATGTATGTTGTAGGATAAATTGGTAAATGCGGACATAAACTAATCTCTCTAGATCCACCTGGATCTAGAACAAAACAAGACAGGACGTGGTGCTTTCCTTAAGTTACAATCATTGAATTTACTACCAAATAAGGAATGGATGGCATGCTTTTAGATATCGCTTCCTTATATCTTTGTTGTCCCTGCTTCACTCCGGTGCTCTTGTGAGATCAAATCTGCAATGACACAAACCAACCAAAGTGAAAGCAACAATAGTATATTCAATGACAACCTATGCATGTGATCAAGGAGTCATGCAATAAAATGAGAATGATTTTATGGGAAAGAAACATGTCACTGTATTAAAGAATGTGGACAAAAGATACAACCAGATTCCTTGATGTTGTCAAGTTCCTTCCAACAGTTCCTTGCTTCCCACACACTTATTTCTCCAAGGATTCTGAGACCGTAGATATAATAGCTACTCACAATATATATTTACAAAGCAAAGCTCAAATCCATTCTAACCAAGCTAACTATCTTAAGCCAAATCCAACTAACTTTCTCCATGAGAGCTCCTCTCCTTTTATAAGTTGAAGAGGATAAGGTGAGGAGGTTAGGATGATCCCACTAAATCATGAAAGCGAGTAAGATCCAAACCATTCAGAGGCCACCTCACCATAGAATATTCTCCTTCTAGAAGCATCAAGAAAATGCTCATTTTTCCCACGTACGAAGGCCGTCGCACCCTAGCTATAGAGAAACCTGCAGAAACTCCGCAACCCAGCTATAGAGAAAGGTGTGGAAATCATGCATTTCCGCACCTTGCACATAGAGCAGCCTGCGGAAATCCTCCAAAATAGAGTTTTTACAGAGGAAAACACAACTTCTTCAATCAAGGAAAGTCCTTCTCCCTTCTTTCTTCAGGAATTCGAGCCACTGACCGCTCTGGATGCAAAATATAGGTTTACATCATTAACGATCATAGGGATGAAAAAAATAATGTGTAACACAGAACCCCCCAAAGTATGAAGTTAGAACAGAGTGATAGTTGAAATACTTTGTCAAGTGTGTGTAGGGAACAAGGAACACGTCGATCGGAAACTTGCCAACAAACAAGGAAATACAGTACAATAATATATCATCACTGAGGTAGGCATTCCCATACTCATAATACAAATGACTCAAAGAATTAATGTCGACATGCGAAGATCCATGTCAAGTAATACAGGTCATGGCACCAAATTCTACCAGCTTCTCTCTGGAGGTTATTGTAATTGGTTGATGCATCTGACCAAGTACATGTTGAGGGGGCAAAACAGTAGGACCAGTATTTCTTGAGAACCCTGGAAGTCCTAATTCAATGACTTCTGAGTGTCTTAACTGCCAAGTAGGTGTCCAATTTGCTTTGAAAATTTGCCAAGGTGTATTCTCATCATAATAAGTACTAATTGGCTTTTGTTGTTCTTGATCAAAACATTCAACAATGACCATACAAGTTAAATAGCCAATATGCATACTACTTTCATAAATAAAAGGAATTTCAACCTTGGTGCAAGGATTTTGGTGGATTTCAGGAAGAGTAATGAAATAACCAGGGAGTCCATTAGTGACACAGGAACCATGGGGTGTGACCATCGAAAGAAATGGTGTCCCTAAGATGCAGTCGATGGGGGAATCAGAGATATGAAATCTCATTCCTATGCTGTAGTTCTTGATTAGGACATTTTCCCTTGGTACTTCATATTTGAAATCAATGTTGTGGTTACCAAGACCAGTAGCACAACCAAAACTCTGGGCCCAATATTTTGCAGGTATTTTGTCTTTGTGTAACAGATTGATATCTGACCCTGTATCAATAAGAGCTGTTAAATGAAAATTTTCATGGAAGATCTCTATCTGTACCTAAATATAATATTTCTGATAAGAAATAGGTAGGACCTGCATTCCTGGTATCCCTTCTAACTCTTCTGCAGATTTTTCATGCTCAAAAGGAGCATCTTCCAATGGTGGTGGAATAGAATTTATTCTTTCTTTGAGAAGATTTATTTCTTGTCGAGCCCAATAGTCTATAGGATACCCATTTTCAACTTCTAAGTGAAGTTTTTCCAAGTCTCTTTTGAGGGCGCCTATTTATGTCTTCATCTTGGATACGTCTTTAGCCAGATCTGTCACAGAAACATCTTGCAGTCTGGGCTCTCTATTAAATTTAATATATGTTTTAGTATTCTTCTCAAATGAAGCATCTAAGAAGAGAGGCTGTCTCTTAGCTGTTTCAGTAGATTTTCCTTTTTGCTCAGCTTTAACAGCTTTGATATAAGCTTCAAGCAAAGCAAATTTCATATCCCCATCTGGAAGGATTTTGATTTGGGCTAGCATTTGGGCTTCATTATCCCCTGTGTAATTATGCATACAAACTTTCAACTTTTCTATAGGAGGAGAACTATTGTAGGAAGTATCAGACTCAGCTATAGAACTTGTACATACACACTGGTAGGGATTACTACAATTACATACATTATTTACAACTATTTCAGCAGTAGTGGATTCATCAGACCTTTCTTCTTCTGAAGAGGAATAACAGGTTTCTTTTATAAGCTGTGCCTCCAATTTTGGATGATTGAAAGGACTAAGGGGGCATTGATTTGTTTCGATGTTTATTTCTGATAAAATATTCTTTGTATTCTTCTTCAGAGAATAAATCCATGATAAAGTCTAAAGAGTGATGATGAAATAAATACATCCTAGCATTTTCTGAAATCTCGGGATTGATTCCAACCAGATTTAAGCCAAAAATTTTCCACCATTGTAGAAGCCAGTCTGGTTCTTCCCAATCCCTGAACTCATGTGAAAACTTTACCTGGGTATAAAACATACACTGTGGATCCATGCCATTATGACTCAAATCTGAACATAGCCACCAAAAATACAGTGTGGATCTATGTGTTAAAGACTCAAATTTGAACATAGCCACGAGACATACAATGTGGATCTATGCAACAGTACAAACTGAATATACTCCAACACAACCTGAATCTGTCAGAAAAGATTCAAGGTCTTCATCTTCACCACTCTATAGTATGAATCTATCCATGCGAATACATGTGTTGAAGTCGAACATGGTAGAAACCACTTGATTACCAGTCATTAATGAATATCGTTAACAAGTGCGAGGGAAATCACCATTAATGTCAATGACTCCCAAGGTACTCTAGTACAATCCAATGGGTGTGAATTAATGAGCTGAAGTCGAACACTCAGTGGAATCTCTCAATCAGGGGTCAGTAATGAAAACCCATTGTCGAAAGCGAGGAAACCTACCATTGAGGCATGCAAGTTCCAAGGTACCAATTAGTTTCTAAGTCTAATTCCTAGATAATGAGTCGAAGTCGACAGGAAAAGACTCGTCACAGAAGGGCCTTAATGTATCCCCCATCAATGACACAAAACGAGTAACAAGATTTGAAGTAGATCATAGTAACAAATGATTCAGGACTGACTCAGAGATGGTTGACGCAATAGAAGGCTTAAGGACTACAGAAATGGTCGACGCAATAGAAGGATTTTTGGGTTGAACTTCTCTTTGAACATATTGACGACAAGACAACTGTCTTGGAAACATTGACTCAACAACAGGGATCACAGACCAATTTTTAATTTTTTAAAGGAGTATGATTAGGAGACAAGCGGATTTTCCAACCTAGACACAAAGCAAGTGAAAGGGTGTCATGTTCAAAGGTGACTCTTCCATAGAATACAGGTTTAGACACATTTCTTTCCCAATTTTCCCCCCACCATTTATGGCGAGTACCTCTTTATTTTTACGCAAGCTTGAGGAGGATAACATATGATTGTAATGTAAGCTCATCCTTTGGACGAGTCCCTCGGAGTATGCTTAACGAACCCTAGGAAGGAGTGATCTGGTCTCGTATGGACCTTTCAATGTTTGTTTAACGAGTCCATAGAAAGAAAACTCAGGGGTTTTTCATGTTTAGAGAGTCTGAAAAACACTTAAAGAGAACTCTCTCAGTTCTTTTTTTGTAAAGTAGTCTGATGAGATAGAAAAAGAGATAAACTATCGCTCAACAGACATGTTTTCTAATACTTTAACGAATGTGAAAAGAACAAGATCGCTCGACAATATTTTCATGTTTAGAGAGTCTGAAAAGGAACTCCAAGGGGTTCTTTTTTCGTATAACCTTTACGAGCTCGAAAAAGTGATAAAAGTTTACTCGGTTAGATTCTCATCGATTTACAAGCACGAGAAAGAACAAAGACTAAGCTCGGTAACTTATTCTCATGTATTTACGAGCATGAGAAAGAACAAAGACTAAGCTTGTGATTGTTTTCATTTTTACGCAAGCTTTAAAACAAAACAAAACTATGCTTGGGATAGATTTTATTTTTTTTACAAGATTAAAAAATAAACAAAAATATGCTTGGACCTGGTTTCATTTTTACACAAACTTGAACCAGAGGAAACTATGCTTGAGGTAAGGTGGTTTCATTTTTACACAAGCTTGAACCAGAGAAAACTATGCTTGTGACTTCCCAACACATGGTTCACGGATTCACATGGTTGGTACTTAGCCCCAAGCTTAAGAATCTAATGGCTCAACTTCAGCATTAGAGGCTGGAAGCATTTCCCCCCAAGCTTCATTTCATCCAACTGCAAAGGATAATGAAATGAAGTTTCAAATACTAGACGAAGGACTTGACTCAAACAGAGAGGGGGAACAATCTGCTTCATTTTTTAACGAGTTGACACAGGAACAAGAACTATGCTTGGGAATCTAGGTTCAATCCCCAGATCTTTGTTTCATTTTTTAACGAGCTTGACACAGAAACAGAAACTATGCTCGTAACCTCTATTTCATTTTTAAACAAGGTTTCCATAGAGAATACAAAACTATCCTCGTAGCTGGTTTCATTTTTTAACGAGCTTGAAATTAGAAAACAATGCTCAAAGATGGTTTCATTTTTTAATGAGCTTGAAATCAGAAAACCATGCTCAAAGCTGGTTTCATTTTTTAATGAGCTTGAAATCAAAAAACCATGCTCAAAGATGGTTTCATTTTTTAATGAGCTTGAAATCAAAAAACCATGCTCAA
>JZKD02S0287335.1:11894-23597 GCA_000966675.3 Picea glauca | reverse complement strand
CAGTGTGGGCTACGTCCACCAGAGAAATTGCCAGGTCCTTCCTTTATTATTATCCAGCAAAATGAAGGGATACAACCTACATCAAAACCCGTTGTAACTTCCTCTTCTTTCTCTCGCAGTATCCTCTCTCAGAATACAATATTCACCATCCTACATAGCCGCAATACATTTCCCTCATAAAAGAGGGTTGCCTTCTAGGGAAAAAAACCCTAACATAATCTCAACCATTAGATCTGCGACCTTATAATGAACGGTCCAGATTTACAATGAAATTACAATATACTTTTTCAAGGCAATTTTTTCTTCCGGGGCTTCGCCCCCGAACCCCCACTGGGGGCCCGCTTGCCCCCAGACCCCCCAACCGAGGGGATAGGCCCCCCGGATCCCGCAGAGGGGGTAGCCCCCCTCTACACTCCCCCGTGTGGAAGAGTGTACATACTTCTGGGGTGTAAATACTTCATGGGGTATAAACACGGTTGAAAGCAAGGACCTTTGCATCAAGAAGATAATCAGGCTCCACAACCAACAAACATCATCATCATCATCATCATCTAGAACACTGACTGGCACATCTACAAATCATCGAATTTTTTTCTCATCATCAATATCATCATCCACAACATGGAGTTGGAGCATCATCATTAGCAGCATGAAGTTGAAACATCAATATCAATAGCATGAAGCTAGAACAAAAATATCACCAACATGAGGTTGGTACATCATCATCAACAACACAAGGCTGGTAAAACATCATCAACAACACGAGGCTGATACAACATCATCAACAACACAAGGTTGATACAACATCATCATCATATGGCAACAAAATGAGGCAGGTGCAACAAAAACATTTTTTGGTACTCTGACAGACCATCTTTACAGGCCCTTCAGGATCTGCTCAGGAATCAAGAGATTCCCTAGGATATAAAATCCTAGCGAAACTACAACGTGGTACTCTGACATATTGTTCTTACCGAACCTTTGGGATCTGCCCAGGAATCATAAGATTCCCTAGGATATAAAATCCTAACAGAGCTACCACTATTGACCACAACTGGCATATACATGCACAGGTACTCTGATAGACCATCCTTACTGGACCTTCGGGATCTACCCAAGGATGATCAATCCCCTAGGATATAAAATCCTAATGGAGCCACGTTGTTGGTTAGGATATAATAGTATCATCAACATCACTCCCCCTTTCGAGGGAGGTCCTTTCAGACTATACCAAGCTTGTCTTAGAAGTACTCAAACTTCACATGAGATAGAGGCTTGGTCAACACATCTACAACCTGCTCATTTGTGCCAACATATTGGAGCTTTACAACTCCCCTCTGCACCATATCACGAATGTAGCGATATTGGATCTCTATGTGCTTCGACTTATCATGGAACACTAGGTTCTCTGTCATCTTTATACAACTTTGGTTATCACATAGAATCACAGTGGCTTCAATATCCATATCAAATAGACCTGTCAACAACTTATGAATCCATATGGATTCACAACTAGCGGAACATGTTGCAATGTATTCTGCTTCTATCGTGCTGAGAGAAATATTGGATTGCTTCCTACTTTTCCATGAAGTCATGGTTGACCCCAGACATCCCAAAGTTCTCTTTCTATCAGAAACACTTCCAGCCCAATCTGAATCAGTATAACCATACAGTCTGAAGTCATGATCTCTAGTATAAGAGAGACCATAATCCAACGTACCCTTAAGGTATCCCATCACATGCTTTGCAGCTACCAGGTGAACACGTCTGGGCTCTACTAGATACTGACTCAAGGTGTTCAAATAAAAGCATATATATGGCTTGGTATTCATCAGATACATCAACAAACCAATAACATGTATGTATAGAGTAGCATGAACCAATTCTGACAAAGTATCAACCAAGAGCTTCAATTTTGTTTCCATGGTTGTGTTCATGGATTTACATTCCAACATGTCAAATATCTTAAGTATTTCAACTGCATACTTCCCTTGGTTAAGGAAGATCTTCTTTGGGCTTTTCCAAACCTCAATACCTAACAAATAATGCATCAGGCCTAAGTATTTCATCTCAAACTCTGCAGCGAGCTTCTTCTTACAATCAGTGATGAGATTTTCTTCTCTAGTTAAGAATAAATCATCTACATACATCAACAATATAACTGACTCATAATTCATAACCTTGAAGTAAAGGTTAGAATCATCTTTACTCTTGGTAAATCCCAAGCTCATCGGGAAACTATCAATTATGCCATACCAAGCTCGAGGAGCTTACTTCATCCTGTACAGATCGTTCTTCAACCTACAAACGTGAGTCTTTCTATCTTCAACTTCAAACCCTTGTGGTTGTTCTATATACACTTCTTCTTCAATAACACCATTTAAGAAGGTTGTTTTCACATCCATCTGGTGTAAATTCCACTTCATTTTGGCTGCAATAGCTATGATGGTTCTGATAGAAATGTATCTAGCTACAGAAGAAAAAGTCTCTTGATAATCAATACCTTCCTTTTGAGAAAACCACGAGCCACAAATATTTCTTTGTGTTTCTCAATACTTTCGTTTGTTGCATGTTTTATCTTGTATATCCACTTGGAAGATACCACATCTTTGTTCTTTGGTCTGGGAACTACTTCCCATATTTCATTCTTTATAATGGACTGGTATTCTTTTGTCATGGAATCCACCCATTCTTTCTTGTGAATGGCTTCTTCAAAGCAAGTGGGTTCCTTTTCTATGAGATCACACATCAAATCCATATAGCTAGAGAATGGCTTAGGTTTCTTTCTTTGTCTCATGGTTCCTTTTGGGGCACCGTACTTCTCTCCATCTTGAATAAGTTCTCTCACCCAAGCTGGAATTCTCTTGTGAGAGATCATCATATGGGGAGGTTCTTGAGATTCTATCATATCATGATCTTCTAGAATCTCATCATCAGGGTTAACTATAACTTCCTTCAAGAGTTATTAACCTCTGGGAGCTACAAGTTCTTCTTCATATACTTCTTCAAGATGGCATTTCCTTCATCTCTTGAGTGCTACATCTTCATCAAAGTTTATGTATCTATTGATTTCAATATTGTGGTAACCTGGTATGTAAATTCTGAAGGCCTTAGAGACCTCACAGTATCCAAAAAATATTCCCTTCTTTCCTGAGGGATCCAACTTAGTTCTTTTTTCTTTTGGAATGTGTACAAATACTGGACAACTAAATATTTTGAGATGGCTTACTTCTGGATTCTTTCTGGTGAACATTTCTTCAGGGGTTTTGAACCCAAGTGCACTATGGGATAATATGTTTTGGACATAGATTGTTGTTCTTGTTTCTTCAGCCTATAAGTTCATTCGAAGACATTGATCATGAATCATAGTCTTCACTACCTCCATAATTGTTCTATTCTTTCTTTCTGCTACACCATTTTGTTGAGGATTATAGAGAGTAGTGAGCTCCCTCTTAATCCCAACATCTCTGCAAAATCTTCCAAATTCATTTGAGTTGTACTCTTCTCCATTATCTGACTTGAGTATCTTGATTTTTCTTTCAGAGAGGTTTTCTACCAAGGCTTTGAATTCCTTGAACTTTTCGAGTACTTCATCTTTTGATTTCAAGAAATAAACCCAAGTCTTACAAAAGTAATCATCAATAAATGCTACATAGTATACATACCCACTTAGAGAGGTTGATGGCATTGGACCGCGTACATCTGAGTGGATGAGCTCCAAGATTTCTTCTTCTTTACTGTCACTCTTTGGGAAAGGATTCTTTATGTTATTTCCTTGTGCACATCCCTTGCATACACCTTCATGATCTAGTAAACCTGTAAATACCTTGATTACATATGGTAAGGATTTGTAGTTTATGTGAGCTAGTATTCTATGCCAAAGTTCACAAGGACTTTTAGTAGAGTGAGTTAAGGCTACATCTGAGTGACCTTTTAACTTGTACAAACCTCCTTCTTTTGTATCAATAACAAGTGCATATTCTATAGTTTTTCCTTTAGGCCACATAAGAAATTCACTATCTATGAATGCAACCCTGAAATCTTTCTTATCTAGGGCTGAGATAGAAAGCAAGTTCTTTGTCAAACTCTGTACATAGAGCTCATCCTTCATTCTCATCAGAGTTCCTGAATCCAGCTTGTAGGTGGATTCTCCCATTCCTTTGATAGGGTATTGATAATCATCTCCAAGTGAAACTTTCTGAGGGAAGTCCTTTTCTGTAAGGCTAGAGAGAATGTCTTTCTGACCTGTCATGTACTTAGAGGCATCACTATCTATGAACCAAGTATCCTCTCTAGGTATCACAAATCTTGAGAGAGAGAAAAAAAACATAATATTCAATTTCTTCTTTGGACAATTTCTTAGGTGGCTCATCATTTTCAACTGCATGGGCATGATATCTTTTGTTATTTATTTTATTGCATTCTTCCTTTCTGGTAGGACAGTTCTTAGCAAAGTGTCATGTCTTATCACAATGATAACATTGATAAGAGGAGAAATCATTTTCCTTTCTTTGACCCTTATGATATTTCCATAATATCTTTGGAGGGTGAGATTATTTATGAAAGTGGGTCTCCTTTTGGAAATGATACCTTCTCTTTCCTCCTTTAGAATGAGCATCTAGGGTTTGATCTTCATCCTTTAATGGTATGGCTTCTCGTTTTTCCACTCTTGCTTTTTATTGAGCACATTCTTCTCATAGACTATCAAATTAGAGTTTCTATTTTCTTGCATAAATAGTTTGGATGAAGGCATCTCGATGTCTTGTGAGACCATTAAGAGTTGTCATTATGAGTTAATCTTCATCTAAGTTGTCTCCAATTGCTTCTAATTGTTCCTTGAATTAAGAAACTCTAGAGAAATAGTCTTGAACTGTTTCTCCTTTTTGCATCTTTGTATTCTTGAGTTGGGTTCTCATATTCATCTTTCGATTGATGTTCTTTCCTTCATACATTCTAGTTAGGGCATCAAATATATATTTTGGAGTATTCTTACAAGACACTTGAGGTATCAAGTGGTCTTTAATGGAATCTGCAATTATTATTTTGGCCCTAATCATATACTTCTTATGCGTTTATTTGGTTGCTTCTTCTTTGGGTTATGGTACATTTTCTTTTATGAATTTCGCAAGGTCATTATCTTCAAGAATGAGTCCAATTCTGTACTTCCAGGTTCAAAAACTTTCCACACCTTCTAACTTGTCAACAAGCTTAGCTCTTCCAGACATCTTGACCTGGATCTAGAAAAATGACTAGAAAATGAAAGTGCTCAGAAATTGAATATGAACTTACCAGGAGATGCGTTGGGCTGAGGTGAGTTGGTTGGAGCTGATTGTTTCAAAAAATTCCAAGTTTTACCCCCTGAAACTTGACCTGTGCACTTTTGGACTAGTACTATTTCTTGTTTCTTGGTTTTCTAGTTTTTTGGTACCAATCAAAACTAGGGTTTGACTTTTTGGAGAATCTAGCCACTAAAAAGGTACGCTCAAGATTTCAAAGGGTGTGTTAGGGTAGGGCACACTTCCCTAAATGGTTTTTGGTAAGAAATTCCTCTCCAATTAAAATCCCTAATTTCCTTGTATGATAATAGTGACGTTTTTATATACCCAGTGAAAGGTGCTCTATTCAGTCAAGCTCTGATACCATGTTAAGTTTTAATCCATTTAAAAAAATACAATCACTTAAAGAAACACAATCATAAGGTACACAACATTTTATCCGGGGAAACCCTCATGGGAGAGAAAACCCAGCAAAAACTTCCTCAATAAGATATTTCCAATACAATGCCAAGACTAAGACCAAAACACTAAAGATAATCCAAGATTGAGCATGTGCCTCTCTTCTTCTTCTTGTAACTACAACTACATTCAAAATATGTGCACTTGTTGAGTGATTGAGTGAGTGAACAAGTGAGGTGCCATCCTCACTTATAAATACTAGTTGAGGAGGTGCTAGGGTTATGTCTCTTCACCAAGTAGGGTCGACTTCTTGCAATAGTGGTTAAAACCACTTTATTAAACCCTAGGGGCTGACTATACAAAAACCACCATATAACTATGGTTTGATCAATCCATAAAAGGGGATTTGGTCTTATACAAGACCCGACATGATCAATCCACAAAAGGGGATTTGATCTATAAAATAATAAATCAATTAGAATTAGAATATTCTTCGAAGTTACAATATTTCAATAGGTTGAGCCAAAGACGAGACCTTCACATCAGCCAGCAATGCCACCTATCCTACAACATCAAGCCCTTCAAAAATAAGGTATAGTGAGATGTTTCCCCACTCAAATTTTGTGATGTTATTTTAGGACAACCTTATATGTGGAAACATCATGTTGTTTATGAGTCCCGGCCTCATAGTGTCATTATCACTATGGGGCTTCAATCCTACAGAGTATCCGAGGTAGTTTCGACTATTGCAATTTCATTGATCTCGAAAAAATAGTGTGGAAAATTAATCTCATTGACCACAAATTTTATCATCTTCATGGTTTGGTCAGAAGGGGAACAAAAGGTCACTACAACCACCATATCTTCAACACAAGATCTCTTATATCTCTACACAATAGAAACATGTGGACAAGCTTGTAGAGGAATACAAAGACCTCTTTGCTTCACCTACAGAGGTGCCTCTACACTATCAGGTCAAACATTCCATTGACTTTATACCTAGTGCATCCTTATCAAATGGTCCAATATAAATGCACTCCCTTCTAGAGAATGAGGAAATGAAGTGCTAAATTCATGAGCTTATCCGAAAGGGCCACATTTGATCAAGCTCCTCACCTTGTGGGAGACCAATTGTGTTGGTGCATAAGAAAGATGGGACATGGTGACTTTGTATTGACTATAGAACCCCAAACAAAATCATTGTCAAGAACTGATACTCAATCCCTAGATTGGCGATCTTCTTGATTAGCTTAAGGGTGGAAAGTTCTTTATTAGATTGATCTAAAGTCAAGCTACCACCAGGTTCCGATAGAACTAACTGATGTATGGAAGACAACCTTAAATTCTAAAGAAGGCCTTTTTGAGTGGTTGGCCATGCCTTTTGGCTTGACTAATGCTCCAACAACATTAATTAGGATGATGGATGATATCTTAAAGTTGTTCACAAACTCTTTTGTGGTCATATATTTGGACGACATCCTCATCTTCAATTGGATTTGGGCATAGCATTTGCAGCACATCCAACAGGTCGTAAGCACTTGTGAAAACACCATTTATATGCTAATTTGGAGAAATACTCATTCGACATGCAGAGGATTCCATATTTGGGATACATCGCGGATGAGCATGGAGTGCATGTGGACCCAGGAAAGATCCAAGTTATTCATGATTGGTCAGCCCCAGTGACCCTAAAGGAGCTTCACAACTTCTTGGGCCTTGCCAACTTCTACCATAGGTTCGAGTTGGGTTCTCTCATACCACTTCACACTTAAGTCAAGTGAACAAGGGTGGAACCAAAGCCAAGTTTTTCTATTTTGAGCCACAACATAAAGCGTTTCAGGATCTGAAATGCCACCTCTCTTTTTCACTAGTTCTCACACTACAAGACCTTCAATAACTGTTTGATATTGAGACAGATGTCTTTGACTATTCTATTAGTGCAGTTCTCACTCAACAGGGACATATAGTGGCCTATCATAGTTAAACACTATCTGACATTGTTCGAAGGTACCCCGCCTATGACAAAGAGATTAACTTCATTATGCAGACATGTCGACAGTGGAAGAACTACATTTTGGGAAAGGAAATGATCGACCACACTAATCATAATCCTCTGCAATTCATGCAGACACAAGGGAAGATACAAATGATTTCCACCAGAAGTGGTCCACATACCTACAACAATTCCACTTAAACATCAAGTACATGAAGGATAGCACCAATCAAGTTGTTGACTATCCAAATTATACACCCAAATTTTGTAGGCAGGCATTGACGGCCAAGAAGTTCAGATGGGGGGGGATGTTGCAACCATGTGTGGATGTAATCAGAATCCGTGCATAGAGACTGTCCACTTCCCTGATAAGATCAGTGAACATTGTACTAATTTTAGTTTATTGAGCCTACATGGTTGCAAGGGCCACAAATTTTGTATCATACTTCTTCTACAATGCTTGGTGATCCTAAACCTACTTTTGATAACATGTGTGTTTTTTATTATGCATAGCAATGTCCACCTGGTGTTGGAGTTGTAGTTGTGCATGAGCATGACTGAGTGTTTGGTGTCGCTCACTCAACTCAGAAAGCAAGGTATTCACATAGTCTTGCACTATTGGAGTTGGAATCGGTTCCAATAGAATACCATCATTATTAACATTTACTAGAATTGGTGTTGATGGGTCAAATATAAGAGCTTGTACGAGAGTATTGGAACTACTCCCCGAGGTCAGTGGTTGTGGTAGAGTGTCTTGTGAGGATGTTTTTCCCCCGAGTTTCTAACATAGATGGTCGACGTTACAAATAGCCTCCGAGTATATTTGTTGTTGCAACAATAGTTGTCTTTTGAGCGCATTTATCATTGTTGCAACACCTGGTGCCATCTAACTGGGACCCTGTTGTACTGGGAGACTGGTAGAATGAATGGTTGGACTAGTTCACGGTCGTTTCACACTTGATGGGGTGGACTATATGGATTGTTGCTCGAGATGAGACGTGGGTCTCGAGGGCTCTTAGACATGGTATCATCCTTGAAACCCCCCTTAAGGGGGAACATGTGTTGTGCATGCAGCCACGCGGCCTCAGCCAGCTTGCAATCCTGATTGCGCTTAGTGCATGGTTTGAGAATCTCCATTTCTTCATTTGGAACTAGTTTCAAATGTGTCAACCATTCAACGATGCCTTCTTGGATGTCCTCTTCTATGACATAGAATAGAAGTAGTGCCATTGAATCCCTCTAGTCATCACTGGGATAGATGAACATGTTATGAAAAGTACATTCAAACAAAATATATATACCTTTCCATAATGGTGGGAAAGATGTGCATCTACGAAGCAATTGCCTGAATCAGTTTTTGGTACCATATTTGAAAAGATTCATCCTAGGAATTTTGGATGGCAGTGTCCATGTTTTCATGTAATGGAAGAAATCGGGGAGAGTCAAAGAAATGTCCCCTCCCAACAATCTATTCAAAACTTGGAGAGGGCCTCCATAGCACCATGGCGAGGAGAAGTAATATCCAACTATAATGAAAATCTTTCCCGGAGTCTTAGGCATCTAAATAGTCATCGATGAACTCATTGAGTACATACTAAGCCTAGTCCATCTAGACACTTTCTAGGCATTTCTCAGCTACGATGACCACCTCAAGTGGACACTCCTCCTTTGTACATTTGTGTGGGATCTTACATGCGGTCAACTGAGTAGCAAATCTAACCGGTTGGGAATTGATTTCCAAAATTATCACCCCACGCATTCCCCAGTGTGTATTTTTCGTGCCATAGACTTCATGTTGGGAAGAATATTTAGTGGTTAAATCTTTCTTCGACACTTCACCATGCATGGGTAACTCGATAACCCATCATATTGTTGATTTTTTGACCGTATATCCCCACCCCCCTAGCCACAAGTATCCATCGTGGAGGTGGGTAAGTAAAAATAAAACACAAATGGTTACCATCCTTCTATGCCCAAAGTGACAACAATCGACCAAAGAGAGGATGTTAGCTTATCAAAGAGGCTTGGCCCAATCTTGTGTAGCAGTAATTGTTTATGGTTTGCACTATGAAATATTCTTGCATAATTGTGAAAGTTCGGGGCCGAGAACTGATCGAGGTCTCAGACGTCATAATTGATGAATTTCACATCCTGCACTTTTCCCATCCAGGATCCCATGAAACTTACATGCCAAGTAAATGACGACTTTGGTATTTGTCGGTATTGGGAAGTCTTGGATTTACTTTTTCCCGGTGGCCAACTTGACGAAGCCATTGCAACTATTTTGGCTAGGATGTGTGGATGTCTAATGGTGGGTTGAAGAGACTGTATTTGTGCTTGCTTTCACTTCTACTGTTCTACCAAACTGAAATTGTGGATTCTTTCTTGTAGAAATAGGAAGGTCGGTGCTTAGCTGGCCAAATATTAATTCGAAAAAAAGGAAAGTTGTCAAGCAGGTACGGTGGTACATCTAGGAGGCATGCATGAGGTCGTTAAGAACTCAGAGTGTCGTACGGTATCCATTGATCCCTTATGGAACATCCATCCTATACCATTTCGGTCATCTCATCGAATATAAATGATTTGGAGCTTCATGAGGCGTCCCCATCGACATTCTAGATTTTTGAGACATATCATCCCCTTTGCACTCATGGTGCATGGCCACCTACTTTTACCGCCAAACATGTAGAATCTTTGGGTGGGGTTTTAACATTTACTATTGATTATTTCCTTAATAGCCTGTCCTTTAGGTATTGTATAACGAACACGTCACCTTTTTACTGCATGAAAAGACTCTCTTCCATGCAATTTCATCTCTCATTACTTTGATTGTGACAGTGACGTCTCCGTACATGCACAAGTCTAACTCTCTGTGGGCATCACAAATGCTTCCTGGGCACCCCTGCAAAAGTTCATCCTTGGTTAATTGATCGTAGCAACCCTTGGTGGGCTGCAATGCCTCTTCGCATGTGTCCATCTGGTCAATTTCGTCCATTGAGAGACCGGGATTGGCCTTTCTATATCTAATGGCATCCATTGACTACTCCCTACTTCTTTATTCTTGTGGGATTCGTATATTTGCTCAATGGGGTGTTTCAGGATTAATTCGTAAGTGCGGACACAAACCGATCTCCTTAGATCCACCTGGATCTAGAACAAAACAGGACAGAATAATACACCTTCCCTAGATTTTAAATTTTGAATGAGCTAGGAAGCAAAAATCATGTACGTACCTTATGATCGCTTCCTTGGGTCTCTATTGTTCCAAGCTTCGCTCCAATGCTCTTGTATCATCCAGACCACAAAAAAACAAACCAATCAAAGCAAAGACAATTCAATATATTCAACAGTTAATCTATACATATGATCAAGGAGTTATGTAATAAAGTGACATCAGCTTTATGGGAAAGGGACATATCACTGTATTATATTGATTGAAAGTGAAACTTACAACCTGAGCCTTGATGTTGCAAACCTCCTTTCGATGGCTCCTATCTCTGACACACACACTTGCTCATGCATGGAGAAAATCAACCACTTTTGATGACCTTGCTGGTGTCTCTAGCTGTTGTAGCATCAGTCCTTCATACAATCTTCCACTAGTTCTCCAATCAATCTCTTGCTAGTTTGCTTCTAACCTTTTCCATAAGCATTCTCTTCAATATATAGGAGAGAATAGATTAGTTACTTGGATAGGAATGATCCCAAGATATCAGGAAAACCAGTACTTAGATAACCATTCGAATGCCAACTCATCCTTCTAGAAGATTCCCTTCTAGAAGGCTCGAGAACTTCATCTTTTTCCTTCCTTTAGAAAATGTTCACACCCTGATAGTTAGGTACAGTGCGAACCCCTCGCACCCTAGCTTAATGCATCCTGCGAGAATGATGCATTCTCGTAGGCAAATATATAAGTAGCGTGCGAACCTTCCTTAAAAATATGATTTCTGGAAGCAGACAAAGGTAACTTTTCTCAGGAAAGTGTTCTTAGTGAAGAGCTTGATTTTCCATCATCATTACATCATTATGACAACC
>JZKD02S0287335.1:0-11884 GCA_000966675.3 Picea glauca | reverse complement strand
ACACTTAAAAGAGAACTCTCTCAGTTCCTTTTTCGTACAGTAGTCCAACGAGACCGAAAAAGGGTTAAACTATTGCTCGAAAGACACGTACTTCAAATACTTTATCGAGCGTGAACGTAGCAAGGTCGCTCGACGATCTTTTCATGTTTAGAGAGTCTGAAAAGAGCTTTAAAGAAAACTCCAAGGGGGTTCCTTTTTCGTATAACCACAGCGAGCCCGAAAAAGTGATAAAACGACGCTCGATCACGTTCTTATGTTTTTCACAAGCGCAAGAACAGATAAAAGGTGCTCGAGGTTTTTATGTAAAACCATAGAAAACCAATCAAAATCACACCACACCGGAGAAAAATTTGTCCATAATCATCCATTTTCCACACCTGCAAGTCATTACACTCATTTTCACATTAGTTATTAGGTTTAAATAATAAACAAACATAAAAAACCCTACTTTGATATAGTAAAAAGTAATTAAAATGAGTAAATAACTAAATTTACCATATCATTTCTCATTTTTACCATTGAGTTCCAAAAAACCCTCATTTTACCCTCTGCATTCGGTGTCGATTTCCGGGAGCTACGGGTGATCATTTGACGAGCCGTCAACAACATCTTGGTAGGTTCTTCATTCCTGATCTTTTCATGGTTTAAAATTTAGATTTCATTGGTTAAAAGTTCAGTTTTAATTCATTTTTTGGAACATATATGCGTGGAGACATTCTCGCAGGTGACCCATACGGGACCTGCGAGAATGACTCGTTCTCGCAGGTGGGCCTTAAGCCGCCTGCGAGAAGTTCGCACTGTGCATAGTATGGCACCTGTGAGTAGCGCAGAACTCAAAAATTTGTGAAACGTTTAGCCAATGGAAAATATCTATTACATGAATAAGATCATTAATCATCTTTATATGTTTCTTATGCGGGTAACTAGCCACAAACATGGTGCTCGAGTGGCGAGAACGAGAACATGAGGAGGATAACGCAAATGCCGAGAATCACCCTCCTACCATCGTTGCATTAAGAGACGGTGGTCTCTTAAAATACTTCCATATCCCGGGCATGAGAGCCCAAGTCCGATTATTGGAATATCTAGTCCGAATGTGGGATCCGGACCAGCAAGTTTTCATCGTAGGATCTCACACATTAGCTATTTACATCGAGGACATATATTTCTTGACCGGATTATCCAGGCGTGGATCCTATGTCAGTTTGACCGGCAGTAGAGCAGGCGGGTTAAAAATGAGTGAATATTGCAACCAATACTGCATACCTGAGGCCGAAAGAAAGAAAGGGAAAGTGGCCATTTGGGGAGTAACTGACTTGACTCTCTGCACTATTCTCTTTATGATTGCTCGGATGGCTGGAAGTGTCACTCCCCATATGGAATTGCAGAGCTATTTCCAGTACGCCATCGAGTGTACTGAGCCCCGGGTATTTAACTGGGCTGATGCAGTATTGCGCAATATCAAGAAACAGTTGACTAAGTGCAGGCGGGGAGATCTGAAACAGTTTGGATATGGTTCTTTGTTAGTGTCCTTCTTCCTAGAGAGGGTTCACGTGTTTCGTCTACAGGCTGAGTGGGACCTTCCTGGTCCTAGAGATCCAAGGATGCTTCGATGGTGTAGGCTCATGGCTAGACATGTGGCAGGACCAATCGTCAAATATGATGATATATTCTTTGACTGGTTGCAAAACCAAATGTTGATGGTGGACGACTATGCCTACGTCGGGTTGGATTTTCGAGGAGATCCAGATCTAGCACTACCTGAGGACGCTTAGTGGGGAGACCTCGGTAAGAAAAACACAAATTTTCTCTTTTTTTTAAATGTTTTAGAGTTTTTATCATATTTAAATGTTTTTATTTTATAAATTTATCCAAAGACTAACCCAAAACACTGTCGATGACACAGATGTTGGAGCATATAGACCTGCTGGCTCTTCTCCTATCCAACGTCAAGGAGAGGTAGCAGTAGCAGTACCACAGTACGCCGAGGATTATCTGACGGTGGAGCAGAATTTAGAGGGCCTGACAGCTGATATTCCAGATATGACTCTGGAAGAAATTCCACGACGCGATCAATGTCACACTGTAGGAGTTTCCGCAGCTATGGGTCGACTACTCCACAGAGTAGCTAGGGTTGTAGTGTGTTACCATGAACGTCATCTGTGACGTCACCATGTAGAAGCTATAAGCTTCATTTTTTGATATTTTGGTCTTCGGACAAACATTTTGTAAAAACAAACTCTTTTGATCGTTATATATATACAGACGGCTTCTACCGGTTTACTTTACATTGTGTAAATTGTAATGTGTTTGATTTATAAATGGTTCAAATTCCTATCCAATACATAATTAGCTAAAGCATCTGTTAATGTATTAAGACATCTAGGAATATGTTGATATTCAATGTGATCAAAATATCGTTCCAAGAGGCGAATCCACAAATATACCCTTAACAAAGTAGGACTTCGAATAGAGTAGACATTACTTAGCTGTAACACCACAAGCTGCGAGTCAAGTCGCACAACTGGGGTATGATGCATCTTCTGATATTTCTCCAATGTTGGAAAGCAGGGTGGTACATGGCCCCAATGTCTACAAATCTCACACCATTATGTCTGAGGCCCAGTTGGAAATGGGCTCAGTTCTCCCGTCGCCACATAGTTTCCAAGTACAGGAACTTGTCTCTACGATGCCCCTCAAACTGAAACATCGTACACCATATGTGCTCACAAGCAACTTTTACCTTTGCCATATATTGTAACTACATTGTCAGATTGGTCAGTTGCGACTACACTTGCGCCAATCCTGCCAATGTCTCTCCTCCTCATGGTGTAGCCTCCAAGCACATTGCAATTCCCATTGCTTCTTCTTGAGTCATCACCTTTTGTTGGGTGAGTGGGAATCGAATATGGGGAAGTAACCCCACAATAAACCATTCTCTATGCTACACATCTTGTATTTGGAACATCATCCTATCCAACAAAATCTTGAACCATTGGTCATAATCCCACATAATATCTCCTTGTTTCTACTTAATTTCCTTGATCTATGTAATATACTAAGGCTCTGACTTGGGATTTTGAAACTCCTTAAGTAGATCTCTTTTGATCTCAGTCAGGGACCTCAATTTTCCCTCCAATGCAGTGCCATTATACTTCATGTACCACGTCAAGGCTCTATCTCTTAACGTGATCTCCAACTGCGCAATCTTTGTTGCCTCATTTGCGATCCTCTTCATGGACAATGTCGCTTCACATGTGAACTAGTGCTCCTCTACATCATCTCTACCCATTCCATGGAACACAGGTAACCTCAGGGTAATATCTCGATTCGCCATCCTCATTATCGAATTATTTCCTCTGATCTAACTAGTAGGTGTTGGAGTTCTCAATACTGATACTCTTCTTGGTGAAGTAGCACTGGTTTTGCCTTATTATTCACTCATCGCTTCTCTTCTATCTCCTTCTACTCTTTCTCCTACTCCAATCACCTCGTTATCTATTGTTCCTTCTTCTTGATTACAAATGGGCAAGGGGGGTTGTTCAAAAGGGAGTTAACTCCATCTTCTTCTAACATCTCTTGTGAGGTAACCCAGATAGTTTCCTACCTGTAGCTACACAAGACCATCTATTATCGCTAACTCCTATCCCCCATCACTAGGAGATCCTCCTTCTTCCTCTCCTTCTCTTATGCCTCGACTCTACGCCTCATCTTCCTCCGAGGTTACAACACTCTATAACAACCAAGGGGATCAAACTTCGTCTTTTGAGCCCCTACAAATACTACTATTACTACTACTGGTATCCCCACCATACACCCTACTCTGAATGTCATGCCTCTTTGCGGGCCTATCTTTGTCTATGCTCCTCTCTGGCATATCACGCTCTTCCACACTTCCTCTTGGTGAGGTCTCCTTTCTCTTCATCCTGGGCCTGACCCCTCATCGTGTGCCCCTTGCTATCTTATTTCTACTTCTTTGTTCCACTCTCCTTATTAACTCAACTCTTCTTGCGTATCTTTCGACTATTTCTCTCCTCTTCTCCTATGGGTCCATCGCATTCCTCACCTCATCTCAACAACATATGTATCCTTCTTAATGGATCCATCTCCTTCCTCATTTTTCCCCTGTCTTTTCACCCCCTCTCCCTAGCACTAGGGGAGTCTACTTAGCCATCCTGTTGGGATCCATGTGCATCAACCCTTTATCCACGAACAACATCTTTATCTAGACAGGGATTTCTTCCAACATCCTTCTTCTAGGACCTTCTATCAACTTCCTTTCAACTTCACTAAAGGAATCGGTGTATCCCACATCAAATTCAATTATATAACATTCCTTCACTCGAGCAAACCATGAATCAATGGCTTGAGTCCACTCGTTGATCATTTCCTTCATCCTATCAACCGTGACTTGATCCCAAACTATCGACTCTAATGGCCTCAAAGCAAGAATAGTGGCAGTCTGCCTTTTCAGCCATTCATACAACAAATAGGGAAATTCAGTAAGGAAAGTCTCATGCATGTGAATATGGAGATGCCTATCCTTCCATCGCTTCACATTGAATCTTAGAACTTGGGTTTCCCATTGAGAAAATCATGTTCCTCTGTAGTTAACCAATCTTGAATTTCTTCCCACGATGGATGCCACAACATTTCTTGTCTTCATCATTCAATACAACACTTTCAGGTCCCAGCAACAGAACCATTTGTTGGGTCTTTTCATGCTTATGCAAGTCCTTCTTAATATTGGGTGGTTAAGACCCAGGGTTCGTCTAGATTTGACCAACAAAACTCCCAAAGAATCGACATATCAACCTTCAGCCAAGGCTGAAGAAGGTCTCACTCGATACATTATGAGAATCACGAAGACCATCTGGTGTTGTGTCGAGGATGAAGGATTAAACACATAGAGATCCATCTGAGATTGCATTCATGTCATTCACTGCAGCTTACTTAATAGATGACAAAATATAACAGAACAACACATTATTTTGACCCATAATTGACACACCATAGGTCCAAAATCAATACAACTTTATTATCATCTTCATTCAATCATGCATGGGCATACAATAATCAAATCATTCATTGACAACAACAAAGCTTTCCTTTCTTATACATTGCCCATTGTTTAATTGCATCACATCATCCACATCTCTTCAAACTCTATAGAGAGTACAGACTCAGACTTACAATTAGATAAATTACAAAACATCCGCTCAGAGTGAGCTCAATAGCACCCATACAACAACAACCCACAGACTGGTTCACTAACTAACTGTCTGACTAACTAACTAACCAACTAACCATCTCTATTTCTATTATTGTTGTTTCCTTTTATATCCTTCTTTACTCCGGCACTCTGTCTCTTTATTTATTCCCCACTCATTCCTCCATCTCCTAGTCCCATATGCTTTTGTCACCTACCTGCACTCCATGTAGTCTTTCTAGAATCGAGGAAAGCATAACTACCATTTCAGCTCATCGTCCTTATGTTAGAAAAGCAGGATCCTGGAGCAATAAAATAAAAACAAATGTGGAAATAAAACGCAAAAGATACATAATATAATAGAGACACAGATATATGTGGTTCACCCAGTGTAGGCTACGTCTACCAGAGAAATTGCCAGGTCTTTCCTTTTTATTATCCAACAAATGAAGGGATACCACCTACAACACACTCGTTGTAACTTCCTCTTCTTTCTCTCACAATCTCCTCTCTCAGAATACAATATTCGCCATGATTCATAGCCGCAACACATTTCCCTCATAAAAATAGGGTTTCCTTCTAGGGAAAAAAACCCTAACATAAATTCTACCATCATATCTGCGACCTTATAATGAACGATCCATATTTACTATGAAATTACAATATACTCACCCCCGAACACCCATCAAGGAACATTGTCCCTCGAACCCCCATCAGGGGCCCGCTTGCCCCTGGACCCCTTAGCCAAGGGGATGAACCCCCTGGACCCCGCAGGGGGGGCAAGCCCCCCCTGCAATCCCCTTGCGTGGAGGAGTGTACAATATTCTAGGGTGTACAGTCTTCATGGGGTATAAACACGGTTGAAAACAAAGACCTATGAAGCAGGAAGATAATCAAGCTCCACAACCAATACTTTATGCTCCACGTTCCCTTGTGATGTTGCAAATAATCATTCTAGGAGATTTCACGAAGATCCTTTTCTCGATTCTGGTGTGCATGCATTCTCTTCTTGATTTCCGATGCACATGCCAAAATTTGGACTAGTTCGCATTGGCAGAACTGGACTTTGTGCACATTAACAAAACTTTATTCGGCATGCATTTATTGACAATCCTCGTGCATTTGATTGAGTGTGCACAAAATTGGAATGAGCATGCACAACTTCGTTTGTGCACGCGTGTGATATTTACCTAAAAATTTGGGTGCCAACAATAACTCAACCTTGAATTCCTTGAGTAGGATACAATCAATCAAATCATGGATACACAAATGAAAGGAACCCGCCAACATAACATACATCTATACTGAGTCATCAAACCAAGGCATCTTCTTTACCAAGGCAAGTGGCTCACCAGGAGACAAATTCAGTAGAAGTTTCCCCATCTGATGAGGGAAATTAATGCAATGGAGACTATTGCTTCTTAAGGGGGGAGGACTAATGATCAAGGTGGATCTCAGTGGCCATCCACCTTTTCCACTAAATCAACATTTTGAGCCTATGGTTTTGATAACCATGATATTCACCCTTTTGATGGGGAATTGACTGTAATGCCATCTTCATTTATTAATTACAGACATCATGTAATGATTTCCTAGTAGTTTTATGTACATGCCTACAACATAGTGTTAATGCATTGGATCCCATTAGACCTCCTTAATTAAGCATGCTCAGGATAGAGCAGTACTAGGATGGGTGACCGCCCAAGAAGTCCTAGTGTTTTACATGCATATGGAATTTTATAAACTTGGTCCAATTTATCCCACATGCATCATGGAAATTGTTCTCCTCTCACTCTCTCATATATAATTGAGGTGAAGGAGGCCCTTTAAGAATGCAATGGAGGGTGATGTAAATCTTGTTGTGAATGAAGCGTAGCCAACATCTCTTTCTTTTCAGAGATAAGCTACCCCATCCTGCCAGTTTGTGTTCTACAATATTTTTCTCTCTTATTCATTAATAGAAGTTGGGGTTATATTGTATTTCTATGTTCTTTGCTATATTTTTTTTGTCTTGTTTCATTCTCAGCATAATCCGGATCAACTAATCCATGTGGATATTGATGTCCACCCACCTCTTCCACTGACTCAACAATTCTCTATCTTCTTGGTAGTTTTTTCTATGTTTTTTTTTAGTACCAAACTTTCGAGGGCGTTTTGAGGCCCTAAACAATGTTTTTTGGACATTCGGAGGGCCAAAGATTGTGAAGGTATGTTTTGGCCCCAGCCAAAAGTTGTAATCGTCAGATGGTTCTTTCCAACGAGCTATTGTGTGCCACAAACGAAGATTGTATGCAAAATTTATGCCTTTGGGAAGTTAACATATCAACTGACCACCTTGGGGCATGCAATACTTTTGGTGTTTCATCTTCTAGGGTTAGGGTTTTTGCCTCTTTGTCTTTCAGGATTCATGATAAAAGACCATTTTCAACCTCTTTGTAATCAGCTTGTTGTGAATGAGCATAACCGACATCTCTATCTCTTCAGAGATAAGCTACCATCATTCTAGCCAGTTTGTGTCTACAATATTCTAATATTTTATTCATTAATGGAAGTTGGATTTCATTGTATTTTTGTTTTCTCTGCTATAGTTTTGTTTGTATCTCATTTCATTTTCAATATAATATGGATCACCCATCCATATAAATAAAACAACCTTATTGGAAAATAGTAAAATTGGTGATACACATTGTCAAAAATATTAGTATTACAAGAAAGCTATTTCTGAGTAAAGGCTAAAGCCACATACAACTTGAGTGGGCATAATGGTTAAAGACATGTGTTTCCTTTGAGAAGGTCGCATGTTCAAATCCAAAGGGGTGTTGGGTATGTACATGTTTGTAGACTTTAATAGTCAAATCATTGCGCAAAGGGGATCCCTTATTCCACAAACAAAGGGGGTCTCATGCACCAATTTGGGATCCCTTGTCCCACAAACAAAGGAATCTCAAGGGGGTCTCATACACCAATTTAGTGTCTAGCTCAACTCTAACCTAACAATTAAATTATTATTATTAAAGCAAGATAAAAAAGATTTACATATTTAGAAATGAGATTTTGATGTTTTTAAAATTTTACAATAAGTATATTCAAAGTAAGTCGATGAAAACACTTATATATCTAATTATGATTCCAAATATCTGAATACACCAATTTAGTGTCTAGCTCAACTCTAATCTTAAAATTAAATTATTATTATTAAAGCAAGAGAAATAAGATTTACATATTTAGAAATGAGATTTTGATGTTTTTAAAATTTTACAATAAGTATATTCAAAGTCAATGAAAACACTTATATATCTAATTATGATTCTAAATATCTTATTTTCAATAAATTTGTATTTTATTGTTTGAAAGGTTTATATTTTACGATGATTTAATATTATTATATTTACATTATATTGAGTGTTTTTTAATTTAATTGTTTAAAAAATATATTATAATTAAATATATTTAAAATAAAATTATTTTATGATAAATAATTATTTTATGATAGGATTAAAGAGCTAGAAGAAAAACTAACCAACAATCTGACCCTCGGTAATATGGAAAACAAATTGGATATCAAACCCATCAAAGAGGAAATGAATAAGTTAATCGAAATGGACCATGAGCGTAACAAAAGAGCCTTGAACCTCATAATTTTTGGTATAAAAGAACAAGAAGAGGAGGATACGCTAGCAATATTAAAAGAAGAATTAAATAATAAATCACAAATTGATACAACTTACCTCATAGAAGCAAAGAGGCTAGGAAAAATAATTGATCACAAAGATAGATTGATCTATGTCAAAGTAAATTGTAATGACCATAAATATAGCATATTTAGTAAATCTTCGAGCTTAAAAGGGTCAAGAATATTTATACATGAAGACCTCATTCCCTAAGACCAAGATGAATTAAGGAAGAAAGTTCAAAAGGTAAAAGAAGCCAGGAAAGAAGGAAAATGGGCAATAATTAGAAATCGAAAAGTTATTGTTAGGGATAGAGACCAGAGGGATAATAATAAATAGGAATTTGGTACACTCGTGATCCTTTTTTGGAACTATCTTAGTTTTCCATGGTGCAAAGGTCCTATGATAAGTTGGATCTCGAGTGATATTGATATTATTTGTCTAGTTGAAACTTGGGAGCATGAGGAGTCTAAGGTCCCTAACATAGAAGGATTTGTCTTGTGGTCATCATGGAACAAAAAATCCCACCATAGAGGGATATGAGGCATATCTTGTTATATTAGAAAGAGCATTTCTCCTCGTATTCAACTTCATAAGATTGACCCTCTCAATCAATACATTTGGATAGAAATTTCAGACACCAATGCTAAGAAGATGTATATAGAAATTTGTTATTTTGCACCTATTAATTCTACTTTTTATAAGAAAAACAATCTAGATAACAATTGTCCCTATAATAATTTAGAACGAGATATTTATAATTTGAAAAATGAAGATAATATCCTCCTGCTAGGAGAATTTAATGCTAGGACTTCAACTAAATAAGCTACTCTTTTAAGTATTGATTCCAACCATAATCCTTTATGGCTAGATGAGGACCTTGTTTTATCTAATAGCTACAAAAGAAGCTCTGAAGACCTAATTGAGAATTTGTTTGGTACTGAGTTGGTCAAGCTCTCTAGCTCTCAAGACCTAATAATTTGCAATGGAGTAATGAAGTGGCCAAAATCCAACTAGATGACTTGTATTCATGGGCTAGGTAGTAGTGTCGTAGATTATGTGATATCTGATATCCCTGTTTCCAACCAAATAACAACTTTTGACCTTTTAAATGACCATGAGCCTGACTCTGATCATAAACCTTTAAACCTAACTCTAAACTTTTCCATGCATAGGAGCACCATTGAAGATAATTCTAATAATCAAAGGAATTTGTACTTTGACAAAAGAAAAATTGACCTTTTCTTAAAGGATTTAAATAGTAAATTCAATCTCCTAACTTATAAGGACAACATTGAAGAACTTTATCATAATTTTACAACTACCCTTTCCACTTCTATTAACAAGTTCTCTTCGAGGTGTCCTATAAAAATAATAATAGAATGACCAACTCTTGGTGTGATAAAAAATGCAAAATTTCTAGGAAATCCATTAGGAGTGCTTCTAAGGAGTCCTTAAAACTTGATAAGATCAATACGTACAAAGCCCTAATTAAAAGGAAAAAAATGTACTATATTAATAAAAGGCAAGATAAACTTTCACAACTGTATAAGTTGGATCCTAAGAAGTCCTGGAACCAAATTCTAAACCACAATACTAAAGAAAATAATAGGATTCCCTTAAGGGACTAGAATTCCTACCTTAAAAGTCTTTACGAGTTCCCTAATGCCATGGACACCATTCCTATTGTCCTTACAAAGGAAGAAGTTTTTTCTTTAAATGACATAGAGTTCATGGTTAAACGACTTGCAAATGGGAAAGCTAAGGACATTGAAGGCTACCAAGATGAAATTTTTAAAATTGGAGGGCCTATCCTTATCCCTCACATACCCAAGCCCTTCAATTTAGCAGTCAAGCAAGGTTTCCCTAAACACTGGACACAAAGCCTCATTGTTCCTCTTTTTTAAAATGGGGATAGAAACATTCCCTCTAATCATAGGACCATTATTATTAGCCTGATTTTAGCCAAGCTTTATGGAATTATGTTGGAAAAGAAGATTAACCTTTGGCTAGAAAGTCATGGTAAACGAGCTAAAGGCCAGACCGGGTTTAGGAGATATCATTCAACTGTGGACCATCTTGTTACCTTTAGGATCATTGCAGAGGAGTTTTGCAATACTAAAACCAATATTTTTTGTTTTTTTGTTGACTTTAGAAAACCTTTTGACATGGTTCCTAGGGAAAACCTTTGGAATAGGTTGGAAGCGATAAAAGTGCCTCTCGAGTTGAGGGCTACTGCAATAAGGATGTATGAGAACGTTATTGCTAAGTTTAAAAACACTTAGGGCTGGTCAAAAGAGATTAACTGCAATATTGGAGTCAAACAAGGTTGTCCCTTGTCCCTTACCCTTTTTGGCATATACATTGACAAGTTAGAAGATTGCTTGGAAAAGCAGGTTGTGTCGGCCCTACTCTCACTGGTATAGTCATCAATCTTCTTCTTTATGCCAATGATATAGTTCTTATGGCAAGGAGTCCCCATGATATTGAAAACCAACTAAGAATCCTCAATGATTTTTTCTCCAATATGGGTATGACTGTTAATATTGATAAGACTAAGGTCATGATTATTAAATCCAATAAGATCACTTATGATACCTTCGTATATGAGAACAACAACTTGGAGGAAGTGACTTCATACAAATATCTTGGAATTGTTATTCACCACAAGCTCAATTGGAATTATATCATCGAGAAAATGATTATTGGGGGATGGAAAGCTTGTTATGGGCTTGAAAACAATTGTAAATCAACTGATCTTTCGAGTTGGGATAAGAAGAAACTCCTCTTTGAGACTCTTGTTACACCTGTTATTCTTTATGGATGTGAATTCTGGGGCCGTAGTATCTCTCGTGAATCATGGAGAAAGATAGATCAAATACAAAAGAATTTTATAACCTATAATCTCAAAATTAAAGGAAATATGCCCTATCCCATCCTCCTCTTAGAAACAAGCCTCTCCTCCATTGAGAGCATGGCTATGACTAGATACCTAATGTATAAG
>JZKD02S0287313.1:0-12693 GCA_000966675.3 Picea glauca | reverse complement strand
ATAAGATAGCAATGGTCTCTTGTAGATCATCCTTTTTGTGGATCAATGGAGAGCTTCTTGTGAGAATATCTTTTGGAGTATTGATGGAGAGCTTCTTGTGAGAGCTTCTTGAGAACTTTTGGTGTGGAACACTTGAGAATATTGAAGATATATAGGTGACTGAGGTAACCAAGGATATACAAGCTGAATTTCAGAATGAAGGTGAAGAAAAGAGGGCTAGAATTGAAGGGAGGATAAATTCTTTTCATGATGCTTTGTAAGGTATGTTATTTACAGGTTATCTCACCATTTTCGATATAACTTTTTTTCTATAATGATTCAGACTATGGGATTGATATGAAATTGAGAAAACATATCCAAGTATCTATGGTAAAAAATTCATCTTGTGGGTCGTTGTATTTTGGGAGTTACACTCCGTGGAAAATAGAGTTTGTGGCTAGTCCTGAAACTAGTCAAAAACAGGTGTTTCAGGTAACAATGTCATAACTTATTCATAACAGATTCAAATTTAGTGAGACCACATGTGTTGGTTAGGGTACATTCTTTAGTATGTTTTTTCATAGTTTCATATCAATTCAATGAATATTTTTTGTGGGGCCCTCTCTACAAGGTCACTCTCTAGAAAAAGTCAGAATTCAGCAAGGTATGCCATTTTTGCTATAACTCCTTTTATGAGAGGTTCCAAGTAGTGCCACATGGAGGAATTGCATAAAAAACACTGAAGAACATTGTATATCAATTTCAGATCTTTATTCATTACAGGTACAAATTTATGATTATTTCAAGTTGGGGTTGTTGACTAATCCAAAACTAGTCATGGTTGATACAAGTAGTTGATGAGTTGGCACATACATGAGGTGTATAGTTGATGAAGTTGGTACATATTTATGAGTAGTTGAAAAATTATTGGTATATACTTGGTACATGGTTAGATGCAGTTGTTTATGGTACAGGTTGATTACAGGTTGTTTGGCATAGGTTGGTGCATAGTTGATGCACTTGTTTATGTTGACAGATTGATATCTATTAAGGATTGTTGTCTCATCTCAGTTAGTGATGAAAATGTAAGCTAAGTATTTCATATAGATCTTGTTCTCTTGTAGAGTTGTATTCTATTCAGTTGTTGTTGAAAAACCCTCGGATTAAAGTCCATAATAAAAAGAAAAATTGTACATACATCTTGTGTTCTTTGTGTTCCTTGTGGAGATGATTTGTTGATGATGTGTTTATGATATATGTTGCTGATATGTATTCACATCTAACTGATTATAAATGACAGCAATGGGTAATGAGAAAATATTGAATGTTAACTAAGAAGTTTTTGTGTAAGAGGGAAGTTTTGGGAAAAAGATCCCCACACTCATTCACCCCCCCCTCTTAGTGTGGTAGGTGTGTCCAACATTCCCTTCGAAAATCAGGACTTCATGTTTCACGAAGTTGAATGGTTGCTCACTCCTCTGCTCCTGATCCTCGAAATTTCCTCTGGAAAATCGATGGTCCAGATCTCTCCTCAATCAACGACTTAGATTGAATTGCGAATTCAGGTTTCACGGGTTTCCAGAACTCTTGTCTTTGATTATCTGAGTTGTGAACTCCCAATAAAACTAGATCTATGGCCCACGATCTTCTTTCGATTGACAATTGCGATCAAGTCACAAAATCGGGTCTAATGATAGATTAAGTCAGACCCAACCAGCACTAATGTTACAGTTTTATTAAGGGACGAGGTTCATTCAGAAAAATTGTCCCGTCTTCAAGTTTTAACTTCTGTTGAACTCCATCTTATCACAATTAAATTCCTCAAATTCCCTGCAGGACTTTAACCTTCACAGTCTCCGGATCTAGGATAGTGTCTTACGCGAAAAGGTACTCGGGTTCCAACTTGCAACGTTAATAAACTTAAACCCAGATTCTATTGAAAATGATACAGGTCTACCCTAGCACATTATTATCGTGGTAGTGTTTATACCAGACTCATATAAACAACTAGTTAAAATTATCTTCAATCCTTAAAGAAAAGGATAGAGGGGAAACCCCTACTGGAGATGATTTCCTAAAGATATGATCGCAAGTGTTATGCAGAGTTTGAAGACTGGTTTAAATATTGGATGGACTCTGCAATAGGTAACAGGTTTAAGTAGTTAAAACCCTGGACATTTGCTCCTGAGATTATCAAAGGAAGAGAATTGTAACCTTTTGCTATATTTCATACAATCGGCTTAAAAGGAAAATACTTGCAATAGTCGAGAAATAGATTTCTGTGTGATCGATGTTCATATAGCTCAGAAAACCTATATAGGTAACAACACATATACATATATATATGTTTCAATTGTGATATTCACTCAAAAATTCCATTTGGTAATTGTATAATTTAAACATCCTTGATATCAACCACATATCGATCCGATAATTGTCTTTCTATTGTAGACAATAGATTATATCACAGGAATAGGAAAACTTTCATACTTTCACCAACAACGATACACATAGCAATTTCCTTAACTCTACTCAGGAAATTTCCATACATTTATCAATAGTTAGCACATACAATAGTCTTCTTAGCTCTACTCAGGAAATTTCCATACATTTATCAATAGTTATCACATACAACAGTCTTCTTAGCTCTACTCAGAAAATTTCCATACATTTATCAACAGTTAGCACATACAACCGTCTTTCTTGGCTCTACTCAATGAATAAATTCAATTGTAGAGTCTTATTCAATAATTCATTTCCTTCTACCCAATAAGAGGATGTATTTTATCAGTCATTCATCAATAGAACATTTGATCAGAACTAAGTAACAACAGTCTACCAATTATTAAACATCGAAACATTCAATCCCGGGAAGAGTAGAAGAACATATATGAACAAATTGTTGGGACAAAAAATGGAACAACCAAGTTCCACCTAACCATAGAATAGAACAACCAATCTACTTGTTTCGTTCACCCCCTATCCTGACCATGAATCCACGAGGGCGAACCTCGAAACTCCTCTTCGCTATAATCCTCTTTCAGATCTGAAAATTCTCCTTGCCTCACACTCGAAAGTAGTGCTCATAAGAAAAAGTGACGTCCTTCTTTCGATCAAAAGTTCTCCTTTCCTCACGCTCAGAATTAGTGCTCGTAACAACAAGTCCATCTTTTTCCCCGCATACTAGGCAACGTCCTGCCTCCTCCCATATGCTATATATGAAAAAACATCTTGTGCCTAGGTCTTTTCCCCTTGGGAATTTTCGTAGCTTCACAAATCCCTGATTTTCGGGTTGCCAATGGAAAAATTCTTGATTTTCCACTTGTAAAATTCAGCGCTGAAGTAGTTCAAGCGTGTTTCCTTTTCATAGAGTCATGGTCAGCTGATTTCAACCTGGCTATTCCACTTGTCTCTCACCAATAAATATAAAAATTATTTGTTTCTTACAAGTGTCATAGTCAAAGAGTTGGTTGGGAAAATCAAATCTTTGCCCAACAATCATAATAATAAATTACAATTAACTAAATTCCAAATTCAGAATTACCAAAAATGGCAATAATTTTCCAATTTCGAATTTACTAAAAATGAAAATAAATTCCTAAGTATTTTCAGACTTCAATAATAATTTATTTTTTGGGATATTACACTCATGTATCTAAAACCGAGTCCTTTATCATAGATTCCACCATTTTTGTGAACATGATTAAAAACATTAAAGTGGAAACTAACGATCTTTTAGTGATATTTGACGTTATTTTTATTTTTACAAAGGTCCCAATTGATGAAGAAGTTCAAGTCGTCAATTATATTTTACATTTCACCGCTAAGCTTCTTGAAATTTGTTTAAAATCTACATTCTTTAGTTTTTAGGGACAAATATAAGAGCAAACATGTGGTGTAGAAATGGTGTCTCCTCTATCTCCTATTGTGGTGAATTGGTTTATGAATTTTTTTTGAAGAGAATTACCTTGCTAACTTTCCCCTCAAACCAAAGTTGTGTATTGATGACATATTTGTCATTTGGCCCCATGATGAGGAGAGTTTAAATAAATTTCTAGATCACCTTAATAATCAATCGAAGCACATCAAATTTACTATGGAATTTCATGAAAAAAAAGTCTCCAATTCCTCGATGTTCTAACCATGAAAAACCCCGATGGATCCTTGGCACATAAAGTATTCAGGAAGAAAACTCACATGGAAAAATACCTACATTCTAGCACCCATCACCATCTTGCACAACAATTTTGGGTCCTCAACAGTTTAGCAACAAGGGCTCTTAGGATATTTGATGACAAACATTTCAAATAAGAGAAACTCCGTCTTCTCAAGGTTTTTAAGGATATTAGATATAAGGAACACCGAGTTTTGAAGGTTTTCCAAAATGCATCTAAATAAAGTCGCAATAAAGATCGAGCTCAACACATGGTGGGTGCAAGCTAATGATGGTCTCTCATGACATGTTAGTGGAAATGCAAACATGGAAAAACAACAATATGTAAACTTAGAGGGATGATTCGAGGTACTTTCACAATGAATTTGAATATAGTGTAGAAAAATGAACTGTAGGAAAATGAATAATCTTTTCAAATATATAATTTTTGTTTATAGAAATTGTGTACGACTATGTAAAATTTGAGTTTTCCTAACAATGTTATGTTAAGGTGGTTCTTTCGGATTCATTGCATCATTATTTTATTATTCGACGTTTCATACCAAACAAATGTGGTCCATCATCAGGAAGAGTTTTAAGATATGAAGGAAATCTGAAAATCATCAAGTGTATAAATAAGAAAAGTTTTTTAGTAAAGAGTTGATTTATTAAAAATATATAAGATCTAAAATATTATTAATCAATTAATACTAATCAATTTCTAGAATCCGTCCTTGTGATTAGTGTTGGGATCCAATTTTGACTGATCTTCCAGCCATCATCTCTGTTTAGATTGTTTGGTTGCTTTTCATTTCGATGGCTTCCCTAAATTTTCTATTGTGATAGTGATCTACTTTGGCAAGAATTTTGGCTTCTTCAATACAAATATGATGTTTTGTTTTAACCGAATGTTATGCCAACGCCGAGGGACAAGTGCGATTGTGGTTGATATTAGTGGCATGTTCTTGAATTCTAATTCTAAACGATCGACTTGTTTCCCCTATGTATTGTTTACCACATGAGCAAGGGATCATATAGACACCCTTTTGTTCAATGGGATCAATAGGGTCTTTGACCGACCTAAGGGAATTCCTGATAGTGTTTATGGGTTTGAAAGTTGCCCTAATATTTTTCTTCTTCAAAATCCTAGCAAGCTTGTCTGTTGTTCCTTGTATGTATGGTAAGAAAACTTTGGACACATCATTATTTGTTTGTGTCTTACTTCTAGGTCTTTTAGAGGCATTTTGGAAGGCTCTAAGCACTTGATGTTTTTTATAGCCATTATCCTTGAAAACCTTGAGGAGGTGGTTTCTCTCTTCTTCAAGGTGCTCATCATCAGAGGGCCCTGGTGGCTAGGGTGTTGAGAACCCCTAATTTTTGGAGAGGATGATGATGGGATTCAACATGAAGGTATTGTTCGGCGTGAGTTTTCTTCATATAGACTTGGTGGGCTAAGGATCCATTGAGTCTTTTTGTGACCTTGACATCCAGAAAGGGAAGACTGCCTTTACGGACAGGATACAACCGATACAGCCGATAAAATCCGACATTTTTGAGCGGATGTGAGTGCAATTAGCGAGAAGGAAATCTGATGTAACTTTCTTGAAAAGATGTAGAGACACCGATTTGATTCCTAATTTTGCCAGAAACGTTCATAGACTTCGCAATAAGATAAACAATCGTATTTTTCACAAGGCTAGCATTTCATTTTTCCGGGATGAAAATCCATAAAGCAAGGTTGAAATTGGATAACATGTCACGTAAACTACTTGAATAGCATACTACTCTGACAAACATAATCGAACCATCTCTTTGGGAAACAATAGATACCTTCTCATCCTTAAAGTCATCGAAATATGAGGAAATCTCTGTTAGTAAGCAATGCAACAAATTCACTCACCTCGAGAGCACACAAAACCAGTTCCGGATGCATAGCATAAGGAATAAACTCGAATGTGACAGGCAACATCACACTGATAAACATCACATTCAACAAAACATGCACACGCTCTCTGTTGAAACAATCAATAGCGTCGGGCCACCTCCACAACACAAAGAGAATTCTACAAACCCCAATGGTAAACTGCTTACACAACCACATAACAGAAATTATATTATTAGTAAAGTAAGCACTGCCCAGAAGAATAACCTTGACGAAATTATGACCGAATTAATTAAATACAATGATAACGATAGTCCCCAAGTAAAAGAAAAATTAGGGTTTGTTTCTAAACAGAATTCCAGATCCATTGTTCAGAAAACTAATCTTAATATCACGAATAACAATGATGAAAACACCAAGGTCACGAACAACCGTGATATAAAAATCCATGGTATGGATGTTTCAAATAATGACAGCGTAGGTAATAATGGCAATAACGGTATTGTTGTCAGCCACTGTGAAAAGAACGGTAACAGTAATGACAACGTAAACGCCCCGGACAACAGTAAAAATGGATAACACAATCCCATTAATACCAGTTCCATCTGCGATTTAAATTCGATTGCAAACAACTATGATAAAAACATCAAGAGCATGGAGATTTCATATATTGGCAGTGTATATAATAACAACAATATTGTTTGCAGCCACAGTGAGAAGAATGGAAACAGAGATGGCATCGCAAACCTCCCAGATAACAACATTATGAAACCTACACGAAATGGATCGCTCAATCCAGTTGCCACCACTGCCAGCAGTAATAAAGGTATGGTCTACTGTTTAAATTCGATTACGGACGCAAACAACCATGATATAAACAATGAGGGCATGGACACTTCAAACAATGGCAGCGTATGTAATGATGACAACAATGCCAACAATGACAGCGTTTGCAGCCACAGTGAAAATGACGGGAACAGTTATGGCAATGTATGCTTACCAGGTAACAGTGTAATAGATACCACAGAAAATAGAAACCAGGTTGTAACTTTGGCACGCAAAAGCAATAGTAACCATGCTACATCTAATGAACGCAAGAATTTAATAGTCAACCTATCAAGCCAGTCCATCGACGAATACACCACCAGGTTACTTGAGAAGGGTCTGAACTTTGCTATTGTCCCTCGCAAAATTCCTGTCGAGGATATCCTTTGTAGCATTGAAAATGGAATTAAAAACCTCTAGGATAATGTTAAAGAAGAAATCAGGCAAGATTGCTCAGTAACTTAGTAGTCCTAAAAGCAGACAAAGGGGGTGCGGTTGTCATTATGAACAAAGATAATTATATTGAGAAAATGCTAGACCATATCAATAATAGTGGGAGTTATAAGAAACTTAATAAAAATCCACTAAAAAGGATTGCAAGGGAAGTCTCTAATGCCATTAAATTAAGCAACATAAATGAAGTTAACAAAAAGAAATTTCTTGATAGTTTCCCTTCCATCCCAAGGATCTACGGGCTTCCCAAGATTCATAAAGAAGGAGCCCCTCTTAGACCTATTGTCAACACAATAGGTAGTCCTACTTATCAACTTGCAAAATATCTGGCTCATAAACTCAAACCCTTAGTTAGCAATACGATCTCTTTTGTTAAAGATTCCACCTTTTTTTGTAAACAAGATCAAAGATATCAATTTGGAAAAGGATGACACCCTAGTTAGTTTTGATGTTGTTTCTCCCTTTATTAAGATTCCCATTGATGGAGCTTTGGTGGTCATAAAAAAAGTCATTGGCCAAGGTAGTGCTGACTTAGTTGAAATTTGTTTAAAATCCACATTCTTTTGTTTCCATCGGACATATATGAACAAACATGTGGGGTTGCTATGAGATCCCCCCTCTCTCCTATCATAGCCAATTTATTCATGGAGGATTTGGAAAGCAAAGCCCTTATTTCCTCACCCTTTCAACCCAAATACTATAATAGGTTTGTCGACCATACTTTTGTTATCCCCATGGTTATGAAAAATTAAATGAATTCGCAAATCACCTCAATAAACAATCGAGTCACATCAAATTCACTATGGAGGTTGAAGATAAAGGAAATCTTCCCTTTCTGTATGTCAAGGTCACAAAAATACTCGATGGATCTTTAGCCCACAAAATCTATAGGAAGAAAACTCACATCGAACAATACCTTCATGCTGAATCCCATCATCATCCTCCCCCAAAATTAGGGGTTCTCAACACCCTAGCCACTAGGGCCCTCATAATCTCTGATGATGAGCACCTTGAAGAAGAGAAAAACCACCTCCTCAAGGTTTTCAAGGATAATGGCTATAAAAAATATCAAGTGCTTAGAGCCTTCCATAATGCCTCTAAAAGACCTAGAAGTAAGACACAAACAAATAATGATGCGTCCAAAGTTTTCTTACCATACATACAAGGAACAACATATAAGCTTTCTAGGATTCTGAAGAAGAAAAATATTGGGGCAACTTTCAAACCCATAAACACTATCAATAATTCCCTTAGGTCGATCAAAGACCCTATTGATCCCATTGAACAAAAGGGTGTGTATATGATCCCTTGCTCGTGTGGTAAACAATACATAGGGGAAATATGTCGATCCTTTAGAATTACAATTCAAGAACATGCCGCTGATATCAAGCACAATCGTACTCGTCCCTCGACATTGGCAAAACATTCGGATAAAACAAAACATCATATTTGTATTGAAGAAGCCAAAATTCTTGCCAAAGTAAATCACTATCACAATAGAAAATTTAGGGAAGCCATTGAAATTGAAAAGCAACCAAACAATCTAAACAAAGATGATGGCTGGAAGATAAGTCAAAATTGGATCCCAACACTAATCACAAGGATAGATTCTAGAAACCGATTAGTATTAATTGATTAATAATATTTTAGATCTTATATATTTTTAATAAGTCTTCTCTTTACTAAAAAACTTTTCTTATTTATACACCTGATGATTTTCAAATTTCCTTCATATCTTAAAAATCTTCTTGATGATGGACCACATTTGTTTGGTCCGAAACGTCGAATAATAAAATACTAATGCGATGAATTCGAAAGAACCACCTTATCATAACTCGAGTAGCAAAATTCTCAGAATTGAAATGATGTTATGTTTTTTTTCATGCTGAATATAATACATATGTTTCCGTTAGTTCTAGTGTTGAGTATCTAACGATGGATTTTCCTTTAAAAATTTGTAGAATTTTAGAGAACACATTGTTCTTATGCATCACTATTTTTTCGAAATTTATAATGTTAATTTTATATAGTTTTTGAAAATTATGAAAGTCATTATATCCTTGAAATTCCAAGGCATTCCATTACTGTTGGGTATATGGGTCTTAACATTATCAAACAAATTTTATTTTTTTAGATTATGTGACATACCCATTACAAAACAACACTACAAAAAATCGCTTTGATACCAATTTGTAATGTACCCATTAATAGGGACTCAACAATATGATCTGGTAATGTTCTCAACCCTGAGCTGGAACATGCCCTGTAGCATTACAAAATATGACACCATTAAATTAAATACTATTTTTTGCATATTAACAGAGTTCAGTGGTAAATAGTAACAACATGTATGCAACAATAACAATTCATGTAGATTTTAACAATAGATAATCCATGATAGAAAACCCATAATTGCACACACACAGTAATTGAAATAAGCATATAAAAGACACTTATCTCAGGAAAATAAACACCAACTACATGCATACCTTCCATGTTCCTCCCATCCTTTGACCGCGTTGCTCATAACTCTCACTTGCGGGTCACCCCCGAGCTAGGGATAAACTCTACCAGGGAAAAGGGAAAACTAAGCCAGTCTAAGGTATGATAAGCAACATAATTATTCTATCCAAGGTGCTAACTGCTACAAATAGCCTACAGTCTCTCATTCCCCTCATGCATGTCCCACCTCATGAAGTGTTCCCCTTCTCTGCTCAACAATCCCTCGACTACCCCACTTCCCTTCCAAGGCTTCAAAAACATGCCAGACAGGAAGTCTCAGAGCCTTGTAGCTATTTCTGAGTACACTAGGGAACAAATCCAATTAGTCTCTCTCCCAAAGAACTACTCACGTGCCTGACAACCTGCTTCTTCTGTAATACGTCTTGAAAACCGCTTCTTTAATCCATCTCCCGTGCTAATAGTACCAGCATAGGTTCTTCGTCACAGTCTAGTACCATCCGACATGACTCATAAATTCCTTCGTGCAGGAACAATCCATACTCACAATAATGCATAGTCCAAATCATCCCCCCTTTCTACACTATATCCACAAATATATATATGCATGTGTCTTTTAGGACACTTGGCACTCCAAGGGAATCCCTTGTCCCTACTTTTGGGACTTAGGATATATAATAATATCCATTATTTTAGCTTTAATGAATAATATTATAATATTCCAATGGGATTAATCCCCCTAGNTGCAACAACAATGTGTTTTCATTAATAATATGAGTGTTTAGATATTACAAAAATAGGCTCACTGGCCTTTAACATCCAGGCTCTTCGGCCTAATAATCACATAATCTTTCTCACCTATAACAACCTATAACAACCTGTCTCACTAGCCTATAACACATTTACATTTTTATGTACAAATGGGGTTCGACCTAGGGTTATTACATTCCTCTCCCCCTTATTTTTGCACTGTCCTCAGTGCATAACGCCTTACACGTGTAATTTTATTTTACAATTTCGGCTCCCCAACCAATAATAAACATATAGGCTCTCTATCCCAAAATCACATAGGCATTCTAGCCTAAACAAATTACATAGGAACTTTGGCCCCAATACCACATATACATAGGCACTCCGACCCCAAAAAACCATAAATAAAAATGAACCCTAGCCCAAAACATATACATAAGTTATTGGTATTCTCCTACAGTTATCCCGACCTTTCCACCAACTCTCTTCCTCTTGACCTTCCCAACCCAAGGAATGCACCATTAGTTTATCAAGGATAAACCAAGGGATGTACCATCCGTTTATCAAGGATAACCCAAGAAATGTTCCATTCGTTTATTAGGGTCTCTCTGGCAAAGGTAGCTAGAAATATCACTGTTGAGAACTCAAGGGACTCACTGTTAGGAAGAATATCAGTAAAATATCCAACAAAAACCTTTTTGTTGTAGTGCGACTCACATAAGAGTGTTCATGCTTGACAATCTGGTTATTCGACAGTGCAACTCACACTAGATTCCACTCTTCATGCCTGGTAATCTGGTTCTTCGTTAGTGCAAATCACACTAGAGTTCACACTTTAGGCCTGACAACCTAGTTCTTTGACAATGAAACTCACACTAGAGTTCACTCTTCAGGCCTGACAACCTGTTTCTTTGATAGTGCAACTCACACTAAATTTCACTCTCCAGGCCTGACAACCTGACTCTTCAACAATGCAACTCACCCTTTAGGCTCGTGCATCCCTTTCACTACTATACAATTCCTAAGGCGATCCATCATTTTCCAAGGTGTTCTCACACAAACAAATTCCAACTTGTTTCTAGACTTCCACCAGAAACATATAACCTGTGGCAATCATCCCATTTGCATTACATGCATACAATTAATATGAGACATTATCATATAATTGTAAAATTTCAAATCTATTTTACACAAGAAAACAAAAATTCCCAAACATGAGTCTTTTTGCTCATAATTGTTTGGCTCTTGCAACAATATATTTCAGTCTTTTTTATGGGATACATCATCGCCATATCCAGACCATTCTTCCCGCAATTTCCTCATCTTTCTTGCAACCAAACAAGATTGTTAACACTCATGCATATTTTTTAGCAGTTCATGAAATGATATCATAATTATATCTACCCAACAATTCAATCATTTCCAATCATTATTCACATTAAAATGGCATTCTACTATTCATAATATTATCTAGAATAACACTATCATTCATTGTACATGCATTATCAACACATCAAGCTTTTCATAATGCAATCAAACTTTATCAATAAATAAAACCAATGTGCCAATAATCCTGGCCACATCTACACAATGCATCATTGCTTTGATTTTGGAATACCATATGTTCATGTCATGTATTCCACCATGTGAGTTGGAAGGTATAGTCCATGCCTCAATACACCATCCAAACTCTTCCCCACAACCCATCTGATCCTTTGGATACCTTCCTCTTCAACCCATACACAACACTAGGAACATCATCCCTTAGTTCTATTTAGTGTAGGAAAAAAAAAATGCAGTCCAAACCTCAATTACATAGGGAATAACCATCATGCACTTGGATTAGAACTATAGACTTTCCATATCCAAATTCATCACGACCTCACACATGACCATATCAAATGACATTCATTGTTACAATAAGAGTAATGTCTCCCGACTTATCTCGATTATTAATTCATAACCAACATAACATAATATGAAATTAAAGTTCCCATAAATGCATTCAAGTAAAAAATAATATTTGCATGCTCAAGGCCTCCCGCCTTTTCATTGATTCAAATATTTATATTAGAATGAGGGAATTCTTACCTTCATTCTGTTCAACACTTGTACATTATAACAACCCCAAATGCATACCTGCATGGCTGTTATCAATTTACTTGATGCCAACTGATGTTTTTTTTTTTTT
>JZKD02S0287302.1:0-20211 GCA_000966675.3 Picea glauca | reverse complement strand
GATGATTTTGTGAGACTAGCAGAGAATTGGTTAAAGGTCCCTGCTCAGACAGAAAGGGATCGGGACATCATACCCTCTGTAGAATTCATTTACTATTGCAAGTGTGCTAGCCAGATATTTGGTTAAAGTGTTCCTGCTCAGACAGAAAGGGACTACAACACCTTTTCTTCTGTAGATTTCCTTTGCCTTTGCAAGTGTGCTAGCTAGAGATTTTGTTAAAGTGTTCCTTCTCAGACAGAAAGGGACTACAACACCTTGTCTTCTGTAGGTTTCATTTACCTCTGCAAGTGTGTTAGCCAGGGATTGGATTAAGGGTTCCTACTTAGAAAGAAAAGAACCAAAACATCCTGTTCTCTGTAGACTTTCCTTGGTGTTAGCTAGAAACTGGGTTAGAGATCCATGCTCAGAAAGAAAGGAATCAGACTGCCCTGTTCTCTGTAGACCTCAACCCTCACAAGTGTGCTAAAACAGAAGTAAGGCTCATGGCTCTTGCTCAAAAAGAAAGGAACTAAGTGGATTTGTTCTCTATTAGATAGAGTTAATTGTTTTTTGCATTATTGTTTTCATGAAAAGAGTGTTAATGCTGAAGTCTCTGTTTGAGAGTAAGGGTCCTGTTCTCTGATTGCTGAATAGTTGTTCTTTCCCATTGCAAGTGTTATTTTAATGCAATCCAGGATTCTTAGATTGATCTTTAAGGAATTGCAATAGGGAGGTTACTTTCCTGTGATTTAATTCAGAGCTTCAGTTCATTCAAGCAAGTATAATTAGTATAAATTTATTTACTACAACACTAGGTCGCTTTTGGAATTGAGCATATACAGTGCCTGGCTATCTTTGAAATAAAAGACTTCCCTGGGTTGATAATTTATGTTTCACTTGGTTGTTTAAAATTAATTAAGCAATTATAGTGACCAACAGTTGTGAGACTTCACGGCCTACCCAGGAGCATTGTCTCAGACAGAGACACAAAATTTGTTGGTCACTTTTGGAGGATGTTGTGGAAGAAGATGGGGACAAATTTGTCCTTCAAATCAGCTTATCACCCTCAAACAAATGGGCAAACTGAAGTGGTAAATAGAAGTTTGGGGAATTTATTAAGGAGTCTAGTTACTGAAAATGATAACCAGTGGGATCAGATTCTGCCACAAGCATAATTTGCATACAACGACTCACCAAACAAGAGTACTGGAAGGAGTCCATTCCAAATACTCTATGGAATGCAAACCAAGGGAGTGTCTGAGTTGAGAGACTTGGAACAGGGTGAGATCATGAGCGCTGGAGCAAAGGATTTTTCTATGGAGATGGAGCGACTCCATAGCCAGATCAAAGGACAGTTGGAGAGTTCTAATCAGAAATACATGCATAGAGCTGATCAACATCACAGGGAACTTCAATTTGAAGTAGGAGATCAGGTTTTAGCACATCTCAGGAAGGAAAGGTTCCCTAGGGGAACATACAACAAGTTGGAGATGAAAAAGATAGGACCCTGTAAGATCTTGAGGAAGTTTGATGCAAACGCCTATGAGATTGAGTTGCCAGATGGTGTGGGCATTTCATCCATATTGAATGTTTCAGACCTGTATCCATACAGGAAATATGACACAAAAGGGCTAGAAGCTCAAGGAAAAATTCAGTAGGAGAAATAGATGCCTGTGGCAGAAAAGCCACAAATGGAGAAAATTGTTGATCAGAGGATTGTCAAGAAGACCAGAAGGAAAACCTATGTTGAGTATCTGTTCAAATGGAACGGACACCCAATTGAAGATGCTAGTTGGGAAAATGAAGCTACTATCCAGAAGTAGGGAAAATCAATAGAGGAGCTCATGGACAGTAGTCGATGAATTTTTGTCAAGGGGAGTATGATGTAGGAGCATCATTGGCAAGCATGTAGAGGCAGGACCACTCAACACGTGAGAGTTCTTCCAGAACTTCAACGTTGGCAGTCGCAGTCGATTTTGAAATCCACCTTAACTCAACACCAAAATTTACCTTTGGAGGCACGCTTGAACTTGTACCAATTTTTACCCTTTGAGACACATTTTGAAAATCACAAGCAGAGCATGAGTTTCCACTACAGTGCTGAAGTGCGACTGGACTAAGATAGCATAGGATAAATTTTAGAGTAGGAAATTTAGCAGAAGTCCCAAAAAGCTTCAAAAATCCATTGTAATCAGAATATGTGGTAGTAGCCATTTCAACACTTGTGAATAGAACATAAGGAAAAATTGATCCAAATGCGTGTGTGGGAATGTTATTTGCGATTTTCCTATTATTTCTATTTTCATGAACTAGTGAATGAATCTCCACAGAGGAGAACAAAATTGTGACTATTAGTTTCAACTTCAAGTGTTTCTCTTCATTTGAATCTCTGCAAGGTGTGCATTGAGCCAGAGAGGAACACAAGGAAATCGTGAGGAATTTCTCTATGAGAAATACCATGGATCTAAGTTATCGAAATCCCTTAGATGCAAGGAGTGTGTGGGAAATCAAAGTTTGAACCAGACAAAGCTCAGGAGGAACAACATGATAAAAAGTGTTATCGAGATCCAGGAACCCATTTCCTGGAAGAAGCAAAGTCCGATCCTTCGAAGACTTAGAAAATCTTCTAATTTTGAAGCGAGTAAAAGCTCAGGNTTGTTTAAAATTAATTAAGCAATTATAGTGACCAACAGTTGTGAGACTTCACGGCCTACCCAGGAGCATTGTCTCAGACAGAGACACAAAATTTGTTGGTCACTTTTGGAGGATGCTGTGGAAGAAGATGGGGACAAATTTGTCCTTCAAATCAGCTTATCACCCTCAAACAAATGGGCAAACTGAAGTGGTAAATAGAAGTCTGGGGAATTTATTAAGGAGTTTAGTTACTGAAAATGATAACCAGTGGGATCAGATTCTTCCACAAGCATAATTTGCATACAACGACTCACCAAACAAGAGCACTGGAAGGAGTCCATTCCAAATACTCTATGGAATGCAACCCAAGGGAGTGTCTGAGTTGAGATACTTTGAACAGGGTGAGATCATGAGCGCTGGAGCAAAGGATTTTGCTATGGAGATGGAGCGACTCCATAGCCAGATCAAAGGACAGTTGGAGAGTTCTAATCAGAAATACACGCATAGAGCTGATCAACATCACAGGGAACTTCAATTTGAAGTAGGAGATCAGGTTTTAGCACATCTCAGGAAGGAAAGGTTCCCTAGGGGAACATACAACAAGTTGGATATGAAAAAGATAGGACCCTGTAAGATCTTGAGGAAGTTTGATGCAAACTCCTATGAGATTGAGTTGCCAGATGGTGTGGGCATTTCATCCATATTCAATGTTTCAGACCTGTATCCATATAGGAAATATGACACAAAAGGGCTAGAAGCTCAAGGAAAAATTCAGTAGGAGAAATAGATGCCTGTGGCAGAAAATCCACAAATGGAGAAAATTGTTGATCAGAGGATTGTCAAGAAGACCAGAAGGAAAACCTATGTTGAGTATCTGTTCAAATGGAAGGGACACCCAATTGAAGATGCTAGTTGGGAAAATGAAGCTACTATCCAGAAGTAGGGAAAATCAATAGAGGAGCTCATGGACAGTAGTCGATGAATTTTTGTCAAGGGGAGTATGATGTAGGAGCATCATTGGCAAGCATGTAGAGGCAGGACCACTCAACACGTGAGAGTTCTTCCAGAACTTCAACGTTGGCAGTCGCAGTCGATTTTGAAATCCACCTTAACTCAACACCAAAATTTACCTTTGGAGGCACGCTTGAACTTGTACCAATTTTTACCCTTTGAGACACATTTTGAAAATCACAAGCAGAGCATGAGTTTCCACTACAGTGCTGAAGTGCGACTGGACTAAGATAGCATAGGATAAATTTTAGAGTAGGAAATTTAGCAGAAGTCCCAAAAAGCTTCAAAAATCCATTGTAATCAGAATATGTGGTAGTAGCCATTTCAACACTTGTGAATAGAACATAAGGAAAAATTGATCCAAATGCGTGTGTGGGAATGTTATTTGCGATTTTCCTATTATTTCTATTTTCATGAACTAGTGAATGAATCTCCACAGAGGAGAACAAAATTGTGACTATTAGTTTCAACTTCAAGTGTTTCTCTTCATTTGAATCTCTGCAAGGTGTGCATTGAGCCAGAGAGGAACACAAGGAAATCGTGAGGAATTTCTCTATGAGAAATACCATGGATCTAAGTTATCGAAATCCCTTAGATGCAAGGAGTGTGTGGGAAATCAAAGTTTGAACCAGACAAAGCTCAGGAGGAACAACATGATAAAAAGTGTTATCGAGATCCAGGAACCCATTTCCTGGAAGAAGCAAAGTCCGATCCTTCGAAGACTTAGAAAATCTTCTAATTTTGAAGCGAGTAAAAGCTCAGGGGAAAGAATGTCGTCAAGCGTTGGATCACGATGGAGAATCCTGCAGGCCGTCTGATTTGAGGTAGGTGCACAGGATTTAACATTGCATAGATCTAGGAGGGGAGATCTTGAAGATTTGAATAGACGGTGGAGATCTCTCGAGGAGAGTAGTGAAATCTCATGAAACATTGGATCGAGTGGAGCTGTAGGGATGTTAACAGGGAGACCTTTCAGCACTCGACCCTCATGATAAATAGTGGTCATAAATTCCCAATAGATCTGGGTCGTTGATCACTATACACGATTTTGGATACTGGGGATACAAAGGGTAAGAGTCGGGACTCTTGACCCACGAAATCCTGAAAGGACCCAAATCGTCAGATCTTCGAAGGCCTAGAGTTGTTGATCTACAGTGAGGGGATATTTCATGATTTTGGTGACTGGGTGAAGGAGCGAGCATATTTCGCGTAGGCGAAGACGCGAAACGCCAAAATAATCATGGTCGTTGGTCCAAGAGAGACCTGAGTTGTAGATCTCGTGTCGTCGGGATTTTGACGTTCGTGACTTGGAGGGGCTAGGCACCTTGTATCATAGGTTCCGATACGGTGAACCGTGACACGCTTTCATGGTAAAAATTTTGGTCATGGGTGTGTGGTCACGTGAGTTGGGAAAGGGGAGGAGATAACCTTCGTTAGCCCTCATTGGAGTTTCGGGACTTGGAGGAGCCAAGGACTCGTTGTATTGGAAAGCTCGAGGCCATGAAACTCAACACGCCTTTTAGACCAAGCCCATGGTCATGCCCACAGTCACAAGGAGTGGAGAGTGTGAGTCTAGCACTTGGTCGTACAGGAGAACAGAGAGAAGGACCTATGGATTTGAAGAGGGAGGTTCCATCTCGGAACCAGAAGAGCCATTTTGGCCCTGAACCAGAAGATCCTGATCGTGAGGTCGCACAACCCTCAGGAGGGATAGGGGGTCTGCACCACTTTCCAAAATCTGGTAAAACCCAAATCACTTATTCAGTTATCTTGTCCTTCAATATATTGAAGCTCCTATCAGCCTCTTCTATCCATTTGAAAGACTGGTGTATTTTCTTCACTGTATCCATCATTTGAGCACTAACCCCACTAAATTTTTTGATGAAATTCTGATAAAAACTTGCTTATCCATGGAATCTTCTCACCTCAAAGGTATTCTTTTGCGATGACCATTCTCTGATTTCTTTCACCTTTTCGGGATCCATATTCAACTCATTTGTAGAAACCAAAAAACCCGAATATATGAGTTATGTCTTCATGAAAGAGGACTTTTTCAGATTAATCAACAGTTTCTCTTGCTGCAACCTCTTCATCACCAACATCAAATGTTTCAAATTCTCCTCTTTAGTTTTTCTAAATATTAGTATATCATGCAGATATACAATCATGAATTTGCCAATGAAATCCTTCAACACTTCGTTCATCATCATCATAAAAGTACTCAGGGCATTTTTCAAGCCAAACGACATAACAAGCCACTCATATAACCCCTCATTTGTCTTGAATGCTATTTTCCACTCATTTCCTTACCTCATCCTTATCTGGTGATATCCAATTTTCAAATATATCTTTGAAAAATAGTTCACTCCACTCAAACAATCCATCAAATCATCCATTCTTGGCAATGGGAATCTGTATCTGATGGTGATCTTATTTATGGATCTTGAGTCTGTACACATTCTCCATCCTCCATCCTTCATCAAAATTAATACAGTTGATACTACACATGGAATCACACTTTCTCTAACCAATCCTTTCTCTAACAGATCCTGCACCTGTCTTTTCAACTCCTCATTCTCTTGAGGTGTCAACCTGTATGTGGATTTGTTTGGCAGGATTTCTTCTGGTATCAAATGAATGTGATGACTGATACTTATAATAGGTGGAAATGAGTTTGGCAACTTATCCACTACTATATCCGCAAAATTCTATAATAGTTCTTGAATTTCCTCAGGTAAATCCTCCATCGAAGTACTAGTAAGGATAACCCTTGGATTCCTTACTACAACAAACTGCATCTCTTGTTCCTTCTTTACTTCGTTCAGAAGTTCCTTCCCACTCATAATAAGTATACTCGTTCTAGCTCCATCCTTCACCTTCTTTTCTTCAATTGGTGGTAACATGTGTGTCCTACCATTCTTCTCTAAGGTGTAAGTATTTATCCTCCCATCATAAATGACATTCCTATCATACTTCCATGGTATTTCCAACAAAACATGACATACATCCATGGGAATCATGTCACAAAGAATTTCATCAGTATATCCTCCTATCTTAAATTCAACCAGGCATTGTTTAGTTATTGTTACCCGATGACCTTTCTGCAACCATGAGACTTTATACGACATTGGGTGTGTAGTATTCTCTATAAATGTGTTAAACCTACACATAATATATCTATCTAGAAAATACCACACACATTTGTAGAGAGAAATTCAGAAAGAATAAGCAAGAGAGAAAGAATGGAAGAATTCTCATTAACCGTATTCCACACTAAAAAAATGAATAATTTACAATAGATATAGGATACATGAGTAAATAATGAGACATAGTGGAGGTATAGAGTGATCTGGACACACACCAATAGTTACAGGAGTGAAATTCCACCTATTCTATTCTCTTAGGGAGTTATAGTAGTGAACTGCCACATAGCTGAGTTAACTAGTCAACTAGTCTTCAGTTAACTGACTGAACAAAGAGTAGTGAGGAGTTAACTCAGAAAATCAAGGATAATGCGCCATTCTGGTGATGATCAAAAATCAAGTGTGCATTAGCTGGCGATGATCCCAATGTTGCATGGTGACAAAAAAATGAAACATCTAAACTCAACTCAACTGGTCAAATTGAAGTGTCAATTGAAAGTGAATATTCTCCAGGTGGAATATTCTCTCCTAAAATATAGGATACTCAATAATGACTAATTATGAATAATAAAAAAGGAAAAACCTTAGGAAAACTAAATCCTAGGTGTGCGTGAAGTAACTCCAACACCCTCCTTGAACATCACTATGGTGAAAATAAAGAATGGGTCCCGACAACGAGGCGATGTTAGGTGCCCAAATACAAACGATACACTGAAATAAACGAGGAAAGAGGGAAAACCTCATGGGAACCCCCCCCCTCAAAATACAATGCATAAAAAAATAAAATGAGAAGGAACAAAGAGAATTTTCTCAGAAACTGTGTCCTTCACTCCAAGAAGACCTCACAACTATACATGTTTGTGCTCGTTGAAGATTTTGTTGAAGATGTAGATGTCTGCACAGATCTGATGAAGTAGATGCATCATTGATATGTCCATACATATTCACTTTCTCTTCTCATAATGAATAAGATCTGTTGATAGCCTCTCCAACTAGGGGTTCAACCCCATGTTCCATGAAGAGATGCATCATGAGATGCTCATTTGTCGAAGATTATTTGGTTCTACAGGGCATTTTTGGCCCCAACACTTCTTTTTGTAAATGAAATTTACGCATCCCTGCGTGGGTCAATAATGTAATAGGTCTGCATGGGTCATAGTCAGGTCAGTTACCTTGGGATGGGTTCATTGGGAGAGTTCCTTTCATCGAGGGTTTTTTATCCTCAAGTTATCAATTGGGCTTTTTAGCCTTATTGATTTCCCTTGAGTTTTTCCCTCACACCTACAATAATTCCTCCAAAGTGGTGAAGGGTGTTCTAATGGGCTTATCCTATGGTAACTATTGTTTAGGGATGATGTAAATGACCATGCATGACCTCTTAGAAAGTTTCGTGGAATTCCGTCGAGTCTAGATTTTTTTTTTAATTAATTAATTTTTAATTAAATTTCCCTAAGTTTGAAGGTTTAATTATTTAATTAATTAATTTATTTTGAGCAAAAAATGTAAAAACTAGGTCCTTGGACTTTTGATAGGGGTATTTGTGCTCAAAAGAAATGGAATGAGACCCCAAAAATCATAAGTCTAGGATAAAAGATGTGCTAATGATCTTTTCATGCTTTAATGGTTAAAATCATCTAGATTTAGATCTCTTTCACACATTAATATTTAATCTAAGCCCTTGGGGCATAATCTACTTGGATGTTCTAAGCCATCTTAAGATATATATTGTTTACATGCTCTAATCCAACACACTAAATGGTTAATGTTTTGATGGTATAATAAGTAGTTTTCCTTTTCATGCTATCTCATACTTAAGGCCATTTTCCATCACTTGAGTTAATGTGTTGTTGGATGCCTTGATAGTGTAGGCACACATCTAAGTTTTCAAGTTTTCTCTTCACACTGAATTCTTTCTCTTTTAATGCTTTAAATCATAAGATAAGTGGTAATAAACTTGAGTTTCATTCTTTCTTTGTCAAGTTGTTCTTGCCCTTGTTCATTAGCATTTTTTCATAACAAGCTCTTCATGTTAATGGTTTANGGACACCCAATTGAAGATGCTAGTTGGGAAAATGAAGCTACTATCCAGAAGTAGGGAAAATCAATAGAGGAGCTCATGGACAGTAGTCGATGAATTTTTGTCAAGGGGAGTATGATGTAGGAGCATCATTGGCAAGCATGTAGAGGCAGGACCACTCAACACGTGAGAGTTCTTCCAGAACTTCAACGTTGGCAGTCGCAGTCGATTTTGAAATCCACCTTAACTCAACACCAAAATTTACCTTTGGAGGCACGCTTGAACTTGTACCAATTTTTACCCTTTGAGACACATTTTGAAAATCACAAGCAGAGCATGAGTTTCCACTACAGTGCTGAAGTGCGACTGGACTAAGATAGCATAGGATAAATTTTAGAGTAGGAAATTTAGCAGAAGTCCCAAAAAGCTTCAAAAATCCATTGTAATCAGAATATGTGGTAGTAGCCATTTCAACACTTGTGAATAGAACATAAGGAAAAATTGATCCAAATGCGTGTGTGGGAATGTTATTTGCGATTTTCCTATTATTTCTATTTTCATGAACTAGTGAATGAATCTCCACAGAGGAGAACAAAATTGTGACTATTAGTTTCAACTTCAAGTGTTTCTCTTCATTTGAATCTCTGCAAGGTGTGCATTGAGCCAGAGAGGAACACAAGGAAATCGTGAGGAATTTCTCTATGAGAAATACCATGGATCTAAGTTATCGAAATCCCTTAGATGCAAGGAGTGTGTGGGAAATCAAAGTTTGAACCAGACAAAGCTCAGGAGGAACAACATGATAAAAAGTGTTATCGAGATCCAGGAACCCATTTCCTGGAAGAAGCAAAGTCCGATCCTTCGAAGACTTAGAAAATCTTCTAATTTTGAAGCGAGTAAAAGCTCAGGAGAAAGAATGTCGTCAAGTGTTGGATCACGATGGAGAATCCTGCAGGCCATATGATTTGAGGTAGGTGCACAGGATTTAACATTGCATAGATCCAGGAGGGGAGATCTTGAAGATTTGAATAGACGGTGGAGATCTCTCGAGGAGAGTAGTGAAATCTCACGAGACATTGGATCAAGTGGAGCTACAGGAAGGTTAACAGGGAGACCTTTCAGCACTCGACCCTCATGAGAAATAGTGGTCGTAAATTCCCAATATATCTGGGTCGTTGATCACTGTACACGATTTTGGATACCAGGGATACAAAGGGTAAGAGTCAGGACTTTTGACCCACGAAATCCTGAAAGGACCCAAATCGTCATATCTTCGAAGGCCTAGAGTTGTTGATCTACAGTGAGGGGATATTTTATGATTTTGGCGACTGGGTGAAGGAGCGAGCATATTTCGCGTAGGCAAAGACGTGAAACGCCAAAATAATCATGGTCGTCGGTCCAAGAGAGACCTGAGTTGTAGATCTCGTGTCGTCGGGATTTTGACGTTCGTGACTTGGAGGGGCTAGGCACCTTGTATCATAGATTCTGATACGGTGAACCGCGACACAATTTCATGGTAAAGCTTTTGGTCATGGGTGTGTGGTCACATGAGTTGGGAAAGGGGAGGAGATAACATCCGTTAGCCCTCATTGGAGTTTCGGGACTTGGAGGAGCCAAGGACTCGTTGTATTGGAAAGCTTGAGGCCATGAAACTCGACACGCCTTTTAGACCAAGCCCATGGTCGTGCCCACGGTCACAAGGAGTGGAGAGTGTGAGTCTAGCACTTGGTCGCATAGGAGAATAGAGAGAAGGACCTGTGGATTTGAAGAGGGAGGTTCCAGCTCGGAACCAGAAGAGCCATTTTGGCCCTGAACCAGAAGATCCTGATCGGGAGGTCGCACAACCCTCAAGAGGGATAGGGGGTCTGCACCACTTTCCAAAATCTGGTAGAACCCAAATCAGTTGTTCAGTTATCTTGTCCTTCAATATATTGAAGCTCCTATCAGCCTCTTCTATCCATTTGAAAGACTGGTGTATTTTCTTCACTGTATCCATCATTTGAGCACTAACCCCACTAAATTTTTTGATGAAATTCTGATAAAAACTTGCTTATCCATGGAATCTTCTCACCTCAAAGGTATTCTTTTGCGATGACCATTCTCTGATTTCTTTCACCTTTTCGGGATCCATATTCAACTCATTTGTAGAAACCAAAAAACCCGAATATATGAGTTATGTCTTCATGAAAGAGGACTTTTTCAGATTAATCAACAGTTTCTCTTGCTGCAACCTCTTCATCACCAACATCAAATGTTTCAAATTCTCCTCTTTAGTTTTTCTAAATATTAGTATATCATGCAGATATACAATCATGAATTTGCCAATGAAATCCTTCAACACTTCGTTCATCATCATCATAAAAGTACTCAGGGCATTTTTCAAGCCAAACGACATAACAAGCCACTCATATAACCCCTCATTTGTCTTGAATGCTATTTTCCACTCATTTCCTTACCTCATCCTTATCTGGTGATATCCAATTTTCAAATATATCTTTGAAAAATAGTTCACTCCACTCAAACAATCCATCAAATCATCCATTCTTGGCAATGGGAATCTGTATCTGATGGTGATCTTATTTATGGATCTTGAGTCTGTACACATTCTCCATCCTCCATCCTTCATCAAAATTAATACAGTTGATACTACACATGGAATCACACTTTCTCTAACCAATCCTTTCTCTAACAGATCCTGCACCTGTCTTTTCAACTCCTCATTCTCTTGAGGTGTCAACCTGTATGTGGATTTGTTTGGCAGGATTTCTTCTGGTATCAAATGAATGTGATGACTGATACTTATAATAGGTGGAAATGAGTTTGGCAACTTATCCACTACTATATCCGCAAAATTCTATAATAGTTCTTGAATTTCCTCAGGTAAATCCTCCATCGAAGTACTAGTAAGGATAACCCTTGGATTCCTTACTACAACAAACTGCATCTCTTGTTCCTTCTTTACTTCGTTCAGAAGTTCCTTCCCACTCATAATAAGTATACTCGTTCTAGCTCCATCCTTCACCTTCTTTTCTTCAATTGGTGGTAACATGTGTGTCCTACCATTCTTCTCTAAGGTGTAAGTATTTATCCTCCCATCATAAATGACATTCCTATCATACTTCCATGGTATTTCCAACAAAACATGACATACATCCATGGGAATCATGTCACAAAGAATTTCATCAGTATATCCTCCTATCTTAAATTCAACCAGGCATTGTTTAGTTATTGTTACCCGATGACCTTTCTGCAACCATGAGACTTTATACGACATTGGGTGTGTAGTATTCTCTATAAATGTGTTAAACCTACACATAATATATCTATCTAGAAAATACCACACACATTTGTAGAGAGAAATTCAGAAAGAATAAGCAAGAGAGAAAGAATGGAAGAATTCTCATTAACCGTATTCCACACTAAAAAAATGAATAATTTACAATAGATATAGGATACATGAGTAAATAATGAGACATAGTGGAGGTATAGAGTGATCTGGACACACACCAATAGTTACAGGAGTGAAATTCCACCTATTCTATTCTCTTAGGGAGTTATAGTAGTGAACTGCCACATAGCTGAGTTAACTAGTCAACTAGTCTTCAGTTAACTGACTGAACAAAGAGTAGTGAGGAGTTAACTCAGAAAATCAAGGATAATGCGCCATTCTGGTGATGATCAAAAATCAAGTGTGCATTAGCTGGCGATGATCCCAATGTTGCATGGTGACAAAAAAATGAAACATCTAAACTCAACTCAACTGGTCAAATTGAAGTGTCAATTGAAAGTGAATATTCTCCAGGTGGAATATTCTCTCCTAAAATATAGGATACTCAATAATGACTAATTATGAATAATAAAAAAGGAAAAACCTTAGGAAAACTAAATCCTAGGTGTGCGTGAAGTAACTCCAACACCCTCCTTGAACATCACTATGGTGAAAATAAAGAATGGGTCCCGACAACGAGGCGATGTTAGGTGCCCAAATACAAACGATACACTGAAATAAACGAGGAAAGAGGGAAAACCTCATGGGAACCCCCCCCCTCAAAATACAATGCATAAAAAAATAAAATGAGAAGGAACAAAGAGAATTTTCTCAGAAACTGTGTCCTTCACTCCAAGAAGACCTCACAACTATACATGTTTGTGCTCGTTGAAGATTTTGTTGAAGATGTAGATGTCTGCACAGATCTGATGAAGTAGATGCATCATTGATATGTCCATACATATTCACTTTCTCTTCTCATAATGAATAAGATCTGTTGATAGCCTCTCCAACTAGGGGTTCAACCCCATGTTCCATGAAGAGATGCATCATGAGATGCTCATTTGTCGAAGATTATTTGGTTCTACAGGGCATTTTTGGCCCCAACACTTCTTTTTGTAAATGAAATTTACGCATCCCTGCGTGGGTCAATAATGTAATAGGTCTGCATGGGTCATAGTCAGGTCAGTTACCTTGGGATGGGTTCATTGGGAGAGTTCCTTTCATCGAGGGTTTTTTATCCTCAAGTTATCAATTGGGCTTTTTAGCCTTATTGATTTCCCTTGAGTTTTTCCCTCACACCTACAATAATTCCTCCAAAGTGGTGAAGGGTGTTCTAATGGGCTTATCCTATGGTAACTATTGTTTAGGGATGATGTAAATGACCATGCATGACCTCTTAGAAAGTTTCGTGGAATTCCGTCGAGTCTAGATTTTTTTTTTAATTAATTAATTTTTAATTAAATTTCCCTAAGTTTGAAGGTTTAATTATTTAATTAATTAATTTATTTTGAGCAAAAAATGTAAAAACTAGGTCCTTGGACTTTTGATAGGGGTATTTGTGCTCAAAAGAAATGGAATGAGACCCCAAAAATCATAAGTCTAGGATAAAAGATGTGCTAATGATCTTTTCATGCTTTAATGGTTAAAATCATCTAGATTTAGATCTCTTTCACACATTAATATTTAATCTAAGCCCTTGGGGCATAATCTACTTGGATGTTCTAAGCCATCTTAAGATATATATTGTTTACATGCTCTAATCCAACACACTAAATGGTTAATGTTTTGATGGTATAATAAGTAGTTTTCCTTTTCATGCTATCTCATACTTAAGGCCATTTTCCATCACTTGAGTTAATGTGTTGTTGGATGCCTTGATAGTGTAGGCACACATCTAAGTTTTCAAGTTTTCTCTTCACACTGAATTCTTTCTCTTTTAATGCTTTAAATCATAAGATAAGTGGTAATAAACTTGAGTTTCATTCTTTCTTTGTCAAGTTGTTCTTGCCCTTGTTCATTAGCATTTTTTCATAACAAGCTCTTCATGTTAATGGTTTARTAAATGGTGATGAACTAAATCGTTATTCAACTTGCTTTTACATGCTTTACATGTGTTAATGTGCTTCATTTTCATGCTTTATAACACATCTTTATAAGCTGCAAAAAGTTTCGGTTTTGGCATAAAATCACCAATTTAAGGCAACTAAAAGTCACTAAAACACTCTTTAATACACCTAAAAGTCTAACCAATTGATATATCAACTTAATAGAYTTAATAGGGTATCTTAAACCACCATCTTCACCATCTAAAACGRGGATTGAGGAGGGCCACAGAAGGTGCTAGGCCGGGGAYGGTCTCACGACATCCTTTCCAGGAAGTACTTGGTTCTTTGGGTTGACCTGTGAAGCCAGAGTAGGCCTCGTTGCCTCACTTCTTGAGMATCCAACAACCATTTGGAAAYCARGGGAAGATATTTTTGATTAAACACCTAGTTAKGGTAATTAAACTTTTTTCAAATCTTAAAACCCTTAATATACTAAGCAACAAATAAACCTTGGCTCAATTTGATACATATTAAGGTTTAATACTTGCAACTTAACCTTTCAACCTCATAATACAAGTAACGCATTGTGGGTAAAATAACTAAAGGTGTTAAGTATTGTGGAACACTTGTGTTTTAAGCTTCTAAATCTTCTAATTGTCCTTGTGAATCTTCAAGTGTTGATGTTTCCATTGAGGAGCAGTCCAATAGAGTAAGTGATATTGGGGCATGCTTAGGCTTAATGTGTTGAGGATGCTCATTCCTTGATCTTCTTTAATATTTTGTACATTTAAGCAAACATGGTTAGCTTGTTGTATTGTATTATTGTGTATATAGCATTCTTTATTGTAAGAACTTGTATCTAACATTTTTGAAGAGTAAACATTATTTTGTAATCTTTGTAATCATATTGTAACGAAAAACCCTTTAACTTTAGTTGACCCCTTGCCCAACCTTAGGAACTAGTCTTAGTTGACCTAGGGAAAGTCTTGCTTGAGATATAAACCTTTGCATCTTGCATTGTGGATTTTGCATCATAGGTTAGACTCCCCCTAAACCTTAACTAATTAAAATCTACTCCTAGAACTTAAACTCTAAATCTTATCTAGAAACTAGGGTCTACCCCCCTTGGCTTCCCTAGGAGTAAGACTAAACGGAAGAGGTTCAAGCCAAAGTGACAGTGTGGGATTTGAACCTAGGCATTGTGCCTCCAAGGACACACTAAGTGAGCAGGACTTGGCTTACGTTTGCAAGTGTGTATAAGGACGACAACATCTTTGGCGCCGTTTCTAGGGACAAGTCATTTTTCCTTGGTCAAGATGACTTAACTTATTTTTTTAAGAACTAAACAATAAAAAACATTTTAGTCCCTAAAATTATTTGAGCTTGCATTGGTTAGCTTTGTGTGGTTCCTTTCCAAGTGGCGACTCCATCGATTTTTTTTTTCAAGTATACTGCAAGGAGAAATCCTTGTGGGATGCTTGAAAGTCTTGGAGAAGGAGCACTCACTGATATCCAATTCTTGTTCCAACTTAATAATTTAACTTTTGTTTTCTTTCTTATTTTTTCTTTGTTTGATGCTCTTGTTTGCTTGATAAACTTGGTCATTTGGCGACTTCACTCTAAAATGATTTGACAAAGTGTTCTTCAAGAAGGAACTCACAACTTGTTTGCTTCATCTTTGAAATCAGAAAGGTTTTTGGATGAAGCTAACATGTTTCCCTTCTTGTTGGATCCTTGGTAATCTTCTGGGTCCCATTTTTTTTCTTTTTCAATGAGCGAACTCACGAAACCTTTTGATTTTTCATAAATAGTTGGTTATCCTACTGATATACCTGAAGATGTTGTTGACAATGTGCTTAAATTTCGTGAGGGTGGTGATGCTTGTGCTCATGTCAAGGACTTTTGGAAATTAATTGATGGTTGGCATAATCCACCTATCTATGAGGATGGTCTTATGAAATTGTTCTCCTAGACTCTTTTGGAGGGCCAGGGATCTACTTGTGATTGGTTTCTTCTTCATGAAGATAATTCGATCAAGACCATATAGGATTTTCTGCATGAATTTTTGGAAAAATTTTGGGAGGATCGGGATGAAATTTACAATGAGTTGATTGATGATTTTATGGAAAAATGGAAGAGGAAAAATCTTCCAGATATAGAAATGATCAGTTCAGATATAGAGATAGATACTCCACTAGATCCCATTGAAGAGCTTAAGGAAATAATTTTGAACATGCAGTATGCCCATACTAAACATCTTGAGGCTATACAATTGGAACACACCAAACAATGTGAAGCCATGAACGAACAAATTACAACCATGGAAGATCAATTGGGGATTAGGGAAGATGAATCTATGGAGACTTACATTGAATATCTAAACCCCTTTGAACTTGAGCTTGACAATGAAAAAGATGAGGAAGATCATGGTGAAATTCCAGATGAATACATGGATGAGTTAGCCAATCGTTTTGAGGAAGTAAAGGAATTTGAGTTTGGAAATGTTAAATATCTAGATAATTCAAGTCCCCACCCTCATCCCAAGGAACCATTCTCTTTGAAGGAGAACCTTGACAACCTTGAGGAAAACAATGTAATGGTTCCTGCGACGTGTTCATTTTCAACCTCTCAACCAAAAGATGAATTAATGCAGAATTATGAGGAAAAGGAAGGCGAATTCAGTTTATCAATGTCATATCATTATGAGTATTGGTTGGCCTTCCACCATGATGATGATGAGTAGAAAAATATAAAAATATTACATGGATTGTCATATCCCAGTGTTTGGTTGGNGGTAATTAAACTTTTTTCAAATCTTAAAACCCTTAATATACTAAGCAACAAATAAACCTTGGCTCAATTTGATACATATTAAGGTTTAATACTTGCAACTTAACCTTTCAACCTCATAATACAAGTAACGCATTGTGGGTAAAATAACTAAAGGTGTTAAGTATTGTGGAACACTTGTGTTTTAAGCTTCTAAATCTTCTAATTGTCCTTGTGAATCTTCAAGTGTTGATGTTTCCATTGAGGAGCAGTCCAATAGAGTAAGTGATATTGGGGCATGCTTAGGCTTAATGTGTTGAGGATGCTCATTCCTTGATCTTCTTTAATATTTTGTACATTTAAGCAAACATGGTTAGCTTGTTGTATTGTATTATTGTGTATATAGCATTCTTTATTGTAAGAACTTGTATCTAACATTTTTGAAGAGTAAACATTATTTTGTAATCTTTGTAATCATATTGTAACGAAAAACCCTTTAACTTTAGTTGACCCCTTGCCCAACCTTAGGAACTAGTCTTAGTTGACCTAGGGAAAGTCTTGCTTGAGATATAAACCTTTGCATCTTGCATTGTGGATTTTGCATCATAGGTTAGACTCCCCCTAAACCTTAACTAATTAAAATCTACTCCTAGAACTTAAACTCTAAATCTTATCTAGAAACTAGGGTCTACCCCCCTTGGCTTCCCTAGGAGTAAGACTAAACGGAAGAGGTTCAAGCCAAAGTGACAGTGTGGGATTTGAACCTAGGCATTGTGCCTCCAAGGACACACTAAGTGAGCAGGACTTGGCTTACGTTTGCAAGTGTGTATAAGGACGACAACATCTTTGGCGCCGTTTCTAGGGACAAGTCATTTTTCCTTGGTCAAGATGACTTAACTTATTTTTTTAAGAACTAAACAATAAAAAACATTTTAGTCCCTAAAATTATTTGAGCTTGCATTGGTTAGCTTTGTGTGGTTCCTTTCCAAGTGGCGACTCCATCGATTTTTTTTTTCAAGTATACTGCAAGGAGAAATCCTTGTGGGATGCTTGAAAGTCTTGGAGAAGGAGCACTCACTGATATCCAATTCTTGTTCCAACTTAATAATTTAACTTTTGTTTTCTTTCTTATTTTTTCTTTGTTTGATGCTCTTGTTTGCTTGATAAACTTGGTCATTTGGCGACTTCACTCTAAAATGATTTGACAAAGTGTTCTTCAAGAAGGAACTCACAACTTGTTTGCTTCATCTTTGAAATCAGAAAGGTTTTTGGATGAAGCTAACATGTTTCCCTTCTTGTTGGATCCTTGGTAATCTTCTGGGTCCCATTTTTTTTCTTTTTCAATGAGCGAACTCACGAAACCTTTTGATTTTTCATAAATAGTTGGTTATCCTAATGATATACCTGAAGATGTTGTTGGCAATGTGCTTAAATTTCGTGAGGGTGGTGATGCTTGTGCTCATGTCAAGGACTTTTGGAAATTAATTGATGGTTGGAATAATCCACCTATCTATGAGGATGGTCTTATGAAATTGTTCTCTTGGACTCTTTTGGAGGGCCAGGGATCTACTTGTGATTGGTTTCTTCTTCATGAAGATAATTCGATCAAGACCATATAGGATTTTCTGCATGAATTTTTGGAAAAATTTGGGGAGGATCGGGATGAAATTTACAATGAGTTGATCGATGATTTTATGGAAAAATGGAAGAGGAAAAATCTTCCAGATATAGAAATGATCAGTTTAGATATAGATATAGATACTCCACTAGATCCCATTGAGGAGCTTAAGGAAATAATTTTGAACATGCAGTATGCCCATACTAAACAACTTGAGGCTATACAATTGGAACACACCAAACAATGTGAAGCCATGAACGAACAAATTACAACCATGGAAGATCAATTGGGGATTAGGGAAGATGACTCTATGGAGACTTACATTGAATATCTAAACCCCTTTGAACTTGAGCTTGACAATGAAAAAGATGAGGAAGATCATGGTGAAATTCCAGATGAATACATGGATGAGTTAGCCAATCGTTTTGAGGAAGTAAAGGAATTTGAGTTTGGAAATGTTAAATATCTAGATAATTCAAGTCCCCACCCTCATCCCAAGGAACCATTCTCTTTGAAGGAGAACCTTGACAACCTTGAGGAAAACAATGTAATGGTTCCTGCGACGTGTTCATTTTCAACCTCTCAACCAAAAGATGAATTAATGCAGAATTATGAGGAAAAGGAAGGCGACTTCAGTTTATCAATGTCATATCATTATGAGTATTGGTTGGCCTTCCACCATGATGATGATGAGTAGAAAAATATAAAAATATTACATGGATTGTCATATCCCAGTGTTTGGTTGGATAGAAGAAGGAGCATGGTTCTTGGCTGGTTCTTCCTCACAAAAAGTTACAAGTTGATAAAACTTGGGAAGGGGTCTTCTGTGAGTCATCCTGGGAAAGGATGTTTCAGACACTTGTGGATTCATTCCATCCATTGTATGGATGGCTGTAATGTATCTCTAACCCTTCTCCTTATTTCATTTTTGTATTGTTTCATTCATTATGATGACATGTACTCAGAATTTTTTTCTGTATCATAGATTTCATTTTGTAAAATTATAGATGTTGTACTTTAGTTATTTCATTATGTAGATTTTTTTTATAGCATTTTTTTATTTCATTATGTATATATGTATTCTTATGTTGGTTATTAGTGAGCACTCTGCTTTGTAGGTGCTAGATTCGCGTATGCTCTCCGTCTCATTTGAGAAGATCGAACCCACGTCCCCATGTGGAGCCAGATGTTGACTACCTCTCCAACTAGGGGGTCAACCCCATGTTCCATGAAGAGATGCATCATCAGATGCTCATTTGTCGATGATTATTTGGTTCTACAGGGCATTTTGGGCCCCAACACTTCTTTTTCTAAACATAATTTTCACACCCCTGCGTGGGTCAATAATGTAATAGGTCTACATGGGTCATAGCTAGGTCAGTTACCTTGGGATGGGTTCATTGGGAGAGTTCCTTTCACCGAGGGTTTTTTATCCTAAAGCTATCAATTGGGCTTTTCAACCTTATTGATTTCCCTTGAGTTTTTCTCTCACACCTCCAATAATTCCTCCAAAGTGGTGAAGGGAATTCTAATGGGATTATCCTCTGGTAACTATTGTTCAGGGATGATGTAAATGAACATGCATGAAATCTTAGAAAGTTTCACAGAATTCCGTCGAGTCTAGATATTTTTTTTTTAATTAATTAATTTTTAATTAAATTTCCCTGAGTTTGGAGGTTTAATTATTTAATTAATTAATTATTTTTGAGCAAAAATTGTAAAAA
>JZKD02S0287269.1:6708-20211 GCA_000966675.3 Picea glauca | reverse complement strand
ATATATATATATATATATATATATATTATAAATTCTAACAAATTTTATATTAAATCAGAATTTAATTAATCACTAAATATTTTAATAAAAATAATAACAAAATAGAAAATACATATAAAATATTTAATTTATATTTAATTTAATAATTATAAACTTTAACCAATCTTAAATTAAACCACTAAAGGTTTTTACTCATCATAGAAACCCCTTTGAAGTAAAACCTCCCTTTAACACCCATTATATTGGCATAGTAATGTTCATATTTATGTTTAGTGTTGGCATTTTTGAGTATGGTGTTGGACGAAAGGACAAGGCATTTGTATGCTGGCTTGTGTCACAAGTTATGAAGGTGGGTGGGAACGAGGTTTTCAAAAACCTGCAACTTTGATGGCTAGTCTCTAATGGTGTTGTAGGTAACTATGAGTCTGCTTAGTTATTTTCTAGCTGATGGCGGGTTTTCCTTTTGACGTGTAGATACCTCTAGGTGACTTCTTTTTTAGCAGAGTTTCTGCTAGCTTATATGGTGCTCTTTATAACTATTTTCTTCAGTTTTTGTCTGTCGTTAGTGTGTTTGGATGGGACGCCACTATCTACCTGAGGGGATCGGGCCATTAAATGGTGATGGTGTCACTTACCTACCATACTACTTCCTAGGATTTGACAGTATCTTCACCTGTCCTACTTTTCTAACTTGCCTTAACGACCTTTGGAGTTGTTCACTACTTCTCACTGGTCTAGGGGTCTTGTTGGAACTCTTCCCCGAGGCGTTTTCATTACGGTTTCTAGGTGGAGAGGTGAAGAACTATTGAGTGGGCTCCGATGATGGAGGAGGCCATAAGCGCACTCATGAGTGCGTCTAATGAGGAGGTGTGGGTAAGAGCGGGGTTATTTGAAACATCTACCAAGCATTTACTCCAGCATCGACGTGGTAAGGAGACTTTATTACCCTCATTACCGTCGCCTTTACCAACTCCTCCATCCTTACCTAGCATCGTTTCATCGCATGTTTCATCACCTGTTGTGTATACTCCGATCCCTAGTGATCCTTCCCATGTTTTACAGATTGTGGATACTAACCCTGGCCCGTGCTCTTTTGGAGGGTTTTCTAAGAGTCCAAGATTACCTGAGAGAAATAAAGTTAAGTTTGGTTCGCAGAGACCATTTGCTAAGAAATCGTGGCCTCCGAATAGAGCGATAAGGAAGATGACCCTCAGGGATGATTTGGGGCTCGAGGAAGCTGCTCACCTAGCACTGAACGCTCTAGTTGGGCTATATTCATACCAGCGAAGGTGGACTACTCCACTTTACACCTAGTTAAAGAGCCATTGGCTTCTTGTTGTGGGTTATATACCAGAGGTATATTACCTTCCGCGTGGGTGGTTTGTTTTCGTTTTTCACTCGCCTGAGGATGCAAATAAGATACTCGCGGGCTTATGGCCTTTTGATGGTGGCAACATTATGTTAAAGTGATGGAGGTTAGATTTCGGCCCTGCATAGGATTATTTCCAGTTTAGGCATTTATGGGTTCTTTTACCTGGACTCTCGTTAAACTTCTGGAGCTATAAGACACTTATGGCAATTGGGAATTCTATTGGACGGTTCATTAGTGTGGATGAACAAGCACTTGGAGCTCTAGATAGAAAAATGGGCAAGATATTGGTTGAGATGGATGTACACTCAGGGTTGTTGGAGACCCTTGAGATTCATTAGAGAGATCAATTTTATTCACAGAGATTGGACTACATGGGCCTTCCCTTTCGATGCACTTTGTTCTGCAGGACGGGTCACTTAAGAGATTTCTGCAGGGGATTTGCGACAGAGGAGGAACCAGAGGACTACTGTCCTCGAAAATTGCAAAGATGTGATTCACCGGAGGCAACTATAGTGGGATTCGACTCTCCTCAGTTTGGGATGATGGATGACCCATCAACCTCAGATACAAACTCTCTAACAGGTAAACTCAGACTATTTTGTCTTGTATTATATCATTCGTTGACCTCGTTGGAAAGGTTAGTTCTGGATGCTTCTGTATTGGATATTGGGTTGTGTGTTCAGACTCTTATTTCCCTGCCGACCCCTCAGACTGACACCGTGGACTTAGATCCCACTAGTACTAGCAACCTGGGAGAACTGACCCTACTAGTTACTCTTCCTTCACCTTCGCGGGAAGTGACTAGGAGACCCCCTTGGGATACTTGTTTGCCTTCTGGGACGGCTTCACCTGCTACTGTTTCTTTTATTACTTCGTTGGTTACTTTAACGATAAAGGAAGGGGGGAAGGATACTCCCATACTTTCGGGTTTTCGAGAGGAAGAACCCAATGGCCATACACTGGCGAAAACTTTGGATAACTTAGTTCCACTTCTTCGCAAGGTGAGGGATTCCATTCCTCTTGATAGCTTTATCGGTAACTTTGTTATCCCTCCTCCAGTTGCTTCAGACTTGTCCAAAAAACTGGGGGATGGATTTGGGGGAACTGGGTCCATCTATGCGTGATCTAGAGGCCTAGGATTTGAGACCTAGCATATCCAGACGAGGAGTGCGAGGAGGAAAGAACATTATCTCATGTCTTATTTGATGCTGCCACTATTACTACTGGGTCTGATACCGGGGTGCTTAGAGGATTAAAATCCCTAGCACGGGAAAAAATATGATCCTTCTCTCACTTAATGTTAGAGCCCTAAAAACTGCCTCCTTGTGTAGACTCTTCACTAAAGTTAAGCCTGACATTATTTTCCTTCAAGAGACTTTGGGTGTGGAGGATAAGGCCCGTCTTTTTATGTAGAAAATTGTTCCTAACTGGTATATGTGTGGGGTTAGTTCAATTGGCAACTCGGGTGGTCTACTGGTGACTTGGGACCCAAACAAGCTTGCACTCGACCCTACTCTGTGTGGTGGGGGCATTTTTCTCTTGTTAGAAACTCAATGTGTTTTAAATTTACTAAATGTTTACAGCCCTTGTTTTGAAAGATTTTCATTTTGGGATCGTTTGGTATCTAAAGGGTTATTAGCTACTAAAAGTTTGATAATTGTAGGAGACCTAAACTTTACCACAGGTGCGGATGAAATTTAGGGCACAACGGCTCACCTGGATAGACAGGCAAACTATTTTCTTGATTTGATCAAGGATAATTCGTTGGTTGATTTGGCTCCAAATGTCTTGGTTCCTACCTAGAGAAATGATAGAGCTAGGGGTGCTTTTATTGCTAAACGTTTGGACCGCATCCTTGTTGCGGAAGGTTTTTTGTCTGTGGTTGGAAGGTATCGCTCTTGGGTGGAGCTTCCTTACATTTCAGATCATGCTCCTATGATCGTGCAGTTTGATTTCTCTTAGACAAGGGTGGCCTATCCGTTTAAGTTAAATCCAACTTGGTTGGTGGAGCAGGATTTTGCTCAGATTGTGAAAGAGGTATGGGGGGAATCTATTTTTCTGGAGGAAGTGGATATCCAACTAAGATTAGTTTGGAAATTGAAAAATTTAAAGTCTAGAATAAAAGCCTGGGCACACCATACTAGACGGGAAAAACTTCGCAAGTTGGAAACTCTAGAGGAGGACATCGGTAGGGGATTTTCGGAACTGACGAAGGCTGGTTTTGACACTACTGCTGAAACACATATGAAAACTCTAGAATCAGAGCGCAACGACCTTGTAAGGATTGAAGAGGAGCACTGGCGNGTGGGAACGAGGTTTTCAAAAACCTGCAACTTTGATGGCTAGTCTCTAATGGTGTTGTAGGTAACTATGAGTCTGCTTAGTTATTTTCTAGCTGATGGCGGGTTTTCCTTTTGACGTGTAGATACCTCTAGGTGACTTCTTTTTTAGCAGAGTTTCTGCTAGCTTATATGGTGCTCTTTATAACTATTTTCTTCAGTTTTTGTCTGTCGTTAGTGTGTTTGGATGGGACGCCACTATCTACCTGAGGGGATCGGGCCATTAAATGGTGATGGTGTCACTTACCTACCATACTACTTCCTAGGATTTGACAGTATCTTCACCTGTCCTACTTTTCTAACTTGCCTTAACGACCTTTGGAGTTGTTCACTACTTCTCACTGGTCTAGGGGTCTTGTTGGAACTCTTCCCCGAGGCGTTTTCATTACGGTTTCTAGGTGGAGAGGTGAAGAACTATTGAGTGGGCTCCGATGATGGAGGAGGCCATAAGCGCACTCATGAGTGCGTCTAATGAGGAGGTGTGGGTAAGAGCGGGGTTATTTGAAACATCTACCAAGCATTTACTCCAGCATCGACGTGGTAAGGAGACTTTATTACCCTCATTACCGTCGCCTTTACCAACTCCTCCATCCTTACCTAGCATCGTTTCATCGCATGTTTCATCACCTGTTGTGTATACTCCGATCCCTAGTGATCCTTCCCATGTTTTACAGATTGTGGATACTAACCCTGGCCCGTGCTCTTTTGGAGGGTTTTCTAAGAGTCCAAGATTACCTGAGAGAAATAAAGTTAAGTTTGGTTCGCAGAGACCATTTGCTAAGAAATCGTGGCCTCCGAATAGAGCGATAAGGAAGATGACCCTCAGGGATGATTTGGGGCTCGAGGAAGCTGCTCACCTAGCACTGAACGCTCTAGTTGGGCTATATTCATACCAGCGAAGGTGGACTACTCCACTTTACACCTAGTTAAAGAGCCATTGGCTTCTTGTTGTGGGTTATATACCAGAGGTATATTACCTTCCGCGTGGGTGGTTTGTTTTCGTTTTTCACTCGCCTGAGGATGCAAATAAGATACTCGCGGGCTTATGGCCTTTTGATGGTGGCAACATTATGTTAAAGTGATGGAGGTTAGATTTCGGCCCTGCATAGGATTATTTCCAGTTTAGGCATTTATGGGTTCTTTTACCTGGACTCTCGTTAAACTTCTGGAGCTATAAGACACTTATGGCAATTGGGAATTCTATTGGACGGTTCATTAGTGTGGATGAACAAGCACTTGGAGCTCTAGATAGAAAAATGGGCAAGATATTGGTTGAGATGGATGTACACTCAGGGTTGTTGGAGACCCTTGAGATTCATTAGAGAGATCAATTTTATTCACAGAGATTGGACTACATGGGCCTTCCCTTTCGATGCACTTTGTTCTGCAGGACGGGTCACTTAAGAGATTTCTGCAGGGGATTTGCGACAGAGGAGGAACCAGAGGACTACTGTCCTCGAAAATTGCAAAGATGTGATTCACCGGAGGCAACTATAGTGGGATTCGACTCTCCTCAGTTTGGGATGATGGATGACCCATCAACCTCAGATACAAACTCTCTAACAGGTAAACTCAGACTATTTTGTCTTGTATTATATCATTCGTTGACCTCGTTGGAAAGGTTAGTTCTGGATGCTTCTGTATTGGATATTGGGTTGTGTGTTCAGACTCTTCTTTCCCTGCCGACCCCTCAGACTGACACCGTGGACTTAGATCCCACTAGTACTAGCAACCTGGGAGAACTGACCCTACCAGTTACTCTTCCTTCACCTTCGCGGGAAGTGACTAGGAGACCCCCTTGGGATACTTGTTTGCCTTCTGGGACGGCTTCACCTGCTACTGTTTATTTTATTACTTCGTTGGTTACTTTAACGATAAAGGAAGGGGGGAAGGATACTCCCATACTTTCGGGTTTTCGAGAGGAAGAACCCAATGGCCATACACTAGCGAAAACTTTGGATAACTTAGTTCCACTTCTTCGCAAGGTGAGGGATTCCATTCCTCTTGATAGCTTTATCGGTAACTTTTTTATCCCTCCTCCAGTTTCTTCAGACTTGTCCAAAAAACTGGGGGATGGATTTGGGGGAACTGGGTCCAGCTATGCGTGATCTAGAGGCCTGGGATTTGAGACCTAGCATATCCAGACGAGGAGTGCGAGGAGGAAAGAACATTATCTCATGTCTTATTTGATGCTGCCACTATTACTACTGGGTCTGATACCGGGGCGCTTAGAGGATTAAAATCCCTAGCACGGGAAAAAATATGATCCTTCTCTCACTTAATGATAGAGCCCTAAAAACTGCCTCCTTGTGTAGACTCTTCACTAAAGTTAAGCCTGACATTATTTTCCTTCAAGAGACTTTGGGTGTGGAGGATAAGGCCCGTCTTTTTATGTAGAAAATTGTTCCTAACTGGTATATGTGTGGGGTTAGTTCAATTGGCAACTCGGGTGGTCTACTGGTGACTTGGGACCCAAACAAGCTTGCACTCGACCCTACTCTGTGTGGTGGGGGCATTTTTCTCTTGTTAGAAACTCAATGTGTTTTAAATTTACTAAATGTTTACAGCCCTTGTTTTGAAAGATTTTCATTTTGGGATCGTTTGGTATCTAAAGGGTTATTAGCTACTAAAAGTTTGATAATTGTAGGAGACCTAAACTTTACCACAGGTGCGGATGAAATTTAGGGCACAACGGCTCACCTGGATAGACAGGCAAACTATTTTCTTGATTTGATCAAGGATAATTCGTTGGTTGATTTGGCTCCAAATGTCTTGGTTCCTACCTAGAGAAATGATAGAGCTAGGGGTGCTTTTATTGCTAAACGTTTGGACCGCATCCTTGTTGCGGAAGGTTTTTTGTCTGTGGTTGGAAGGTATCGCTCTTGGGTGGAGCTTCCTTACATTTCAGATCATGCTCCTATGATCGTGCAGTTTGATTTCTCTTAGACAAGGGTGGCCTATCCGTTTAAGTTAAATCCAACTTGGTTGGTGGAGCAGGATTTTGCTCAGATTGTGAAAGAGGTATGGGGGGAATCTATTTTTCTGGAGGAAGTGGATATCCAACTAAGATTAGTTTGGAAATTGAAAAATTTAAAGTCTAGAATAAAAGCCTGGGCACACCATACTAGACGGGAAAAACTTCGCAAGTTGGAAACTCTAGAGGAGGACATCGGTAGGGGATTTTCGGAACTGACGAAGGCTGGTTTTGACACTACTGCTGAAACACATATGAAAACTCTAGAATCAGAGCGCAACGACCTTGTAAGGATTGAAGAGGAGCACTGGCGACAGAAAAGCTGTGCCACTTGGCTGAATTGTGGAGACCATAATACAAAATATTTTCATAAGTTTGTTAGTGCGAGAAGAAATCAGAAACATATTTGGGAAATAGAGTCGGATAATAGTCGGTCATTCAGAGGTCAGGAGGAAATCAAAGATGAGGCTACTAGACACTTTAAGCAGTTATATGCATTTGAAGGATCCTGCGTCTCGATTGAGCAAGCTAATCTATCTAGATAATATCAACACTTTGTGATAGAGGATGACAATTTAATTTTAGATAAACCTGTTACAAAACAAGAGATTTGGGAGATTTTATGCCACTTTGCAAAAGACAAAAGTCTGGGCCCGAACTACTGGAATGTGGAATTTTTTACCCATTTTTTCAATCTGTTGGGTGATGACTTACATAATCTGGTTGAAGACTCAAGGAGCAGAGGTAAGACAAAAAGGGAATTAAATTCCACCTTTCTGGTGTTGATACCGAAGGAGAACTCCCCTCGAAATTTTGGAGATTTTAGGCCCATACCACTATGCAACCTATGTTATAAAATAATATCAAAAGTGATTGCCAACATAATCAAACCAATTCTTTCAAGAGCTCTTTCAATAAAACAACTGGGATTCTTGAAGGGTAGACAAATTTTGGATGCCGTGGGGACGACACATGAATGTATCCATAACATCCACTCAAAAAAACAAAAGGCTCTGATCTTAAAATTGGATTTGAAAAAGGCGTATGACTGTGTTAGTTGGGATTTCCTCCATTTAATACTGGCTCAAACTGGCTTTAGTGCGACTTCAAGATCTTGGATTATAAGCTATGTGACTAGCGCATCCTTTGCAGTGTTGATAAATGGCGAGACTTGAGACTTCTTCAACAGTGAGCGGGGACTTCGCCAGGGGTGCCCTCTTTCGCCCTTATTATTTATACTTGTTATGGAGAGCCTTAGTATTTTATTGAAAAAAAGGAAAAAGATGGGAGAGTTGACAGGGGTTAAGGTATCTAGAGTAGTCAAAATATTACATCTCATCTTTGTTGATGATGTACTCAGTATTACCAAGGCCTCCATTGAAGAATGGCAGTTGATAAATATTATATTGGATCAGTTCTGTAGCGCTTCGGGCTTACAAATCAACATTAGAAAATCTACTTTCCACCATTCGGGTCTGGAAGTTGTCAATCTGACAAGTCTTAAGGACTTATTTGCTTTCAATTTCTTGGATTTGATGACAGGATTCAAGTATCTAGGCTATTTTATCAAAGCGCAGAAATCAACTTTCGAAGATTGGAGATGTCTGCTCAAAAAGTTTGATAAAAGGATCAAGCACTAGTGTAACCATTGACTAACTTTGGGAGGATGATGCATCTTAGTAAATGTAGTATTGGAATCTCAGACGGTTTATTGGATGACACTCACGACGGTTCCTACCTCTGTTATTTCAAAAATTTGGTAGTTGATTTATGATTTTCTTTGGGCAGGGGGTCGTAAAGACCATGGTATACATCTATGTAACTGGATCCAAATTGCCAAATCGAAAAGACTGAGAGGATCAGGCCTCAAAAATCCTTTTCTTTTTAACCGGGCGCTCGCAACAAATTCTCTGTGGAGGGTTTTGATGGAGGATGCGATATGGCATCGTGTGATCAAAGACAAAAACCTTCCATATAACTCAGTGGCTACTTGGCTTAGATATGCTCAGGTAATTCAACCAGTGGCATCTCATTTTTGGAAAATCCTGATGAAATCATTGCCCCTCATAAACTCATTGGCTAAGCTGGAAGCCTAGAGGGGGTGACGCGATCCTTATTGGACTAGATAAGATTCTTGGAATTGGATCAAATTCCTTCCTGTCTCAGGAGCTTTTACTGGTGTTAAGAAATCACAATATTTGCTATCTGTATCAAGCGAAGATGAAATCATCAAGGGGATATATTATTGACCAGTGGAAGTCCAGTGAGGAACTGGGCCTCACTGGACACTTAGCTCTAGAATGGGTAAATTATACTAGGGCGCTCATCTGTTCGGGGATTCATCTACAACAGGGCGAGGATATATTACTGTGGACGGGAGGAGATCAATCAGGTTCTCTGTCGACTGTAAATGTTTATAATTATGTAGCATCCAAGCTTTGGCCTCTGCAACTACTGAATTGGCGCAGTCTGATTTGGTCCTGGGATTTGGCATACAAGATAAAACTGTTTATTTGGTTAGTAATGGAAGGTAAGATTCTTACATGGGATTCTCTTCAAATAAGAGGCTGGAACGGTCCGAGTATTTGTACTCTTTGCTTCAAGGACGTGGAGTCCATCACTCATTTGTTCATTGATTTTCATTTCACTCGTTCTTTGTGGAGTTATTTACTTGACCTTTTTAAAATTACTACATCCTGGGGTGGCCGATCCATAAGCAACTATATGGAAAACTGGATAAAGACGACAAAATTATTTAAATCCCTCCCGATCATTGTTTGCTGGCAACCATGGTTGGAAAGGAACATGTGTATATTTGATTGTATTTCTCCCACATTATTGAGGGTCAGTATTCAAGTTAGGGGAATGGTGGATATTGATAGCAGAACAAACTATGATTAGAACCATCTCAGGATCAAGAAGACTCTAGAGCTTACCTTGGATACTATTTGTTGGTTCGATGGAGCTGCTCAAAACCATGGATTACATAGTGGAGCTGGGGGCATTATTAAAACCATAGGTAACTCTACCTATATGTGGTCTTTAAATTGTGGGTAGGGTACAAAGACCAGGGCATAACTCATGGGTTTGTGGGCTTCCTTAACATTAGCATATAGATTAAACATCTCTTAGTTACATGTACTAGGGGACTCAAATATTATTATAGGTTGGATCAACCACAACTGCAAATTAAAAGTAACTAATATTTTGGGATGGATGAAGAAGATTAGAGAACTGACTCACTCTTTCTCATATATCAAATTTGACCGTATCTATAGAGAAGAAAACTCGGAGGAAGATGCAATGTCAAAACTGGCCCTTCAAGTCCCGGAAGGAAAGATTCATTACAATAATTGGCAGGATTGCCACGAGGGCCCCCCACTTTCACTTTGCCTCTATACTTGATCTTTTTTGTAGTGGGTTGTTCTATTTCCTCTTTTTTGGTCTTGCCTCAGTCTGCATGTATTTGCCGAGTTAAATCTACTTTTGGTGATCCGACCTTATTAGACCAGTTTGTTGTTGGAGGGAGGCGACCCTCTTATCTTGCCACTTTCCCTGTGTGGGGATGGTTATTATCAGTTATGTGGTATTTCTATGTATCCCATCTTGGGTCTCAACTTTGTTAGTCACTTTTTGTAAAGATGTGTGGAGGATGGCAATATTAGACCTGTATGTAACTTGTGAACAACATATGTTAATATATGGAGAAATTTTCTATTGGAAAAAAAAGAGTATGGTGTTGGACTTTACAAAATACTCGAGCAAATGATCTACATTATTAAAACTTTATTTCTATATGTATAAAAATATATTAATAAGTATTGAATAAAATAAATTGTGTTTTTTTTTTCTTTGCTAGTTTGTTTGTGACCTGTGGGATTAGCCTATGGCTTGAGAAACCACAACTTAGGGGCATCTTAGCCGTCAAAATCACCTAGGGATTGCACCCGACTTGAGCCACACTAACTCTTAACATGACTGGATTTTTGTCCCCGTAGGTTTCGAACCAGTGACTTAACATCACAGAGTGCCTTAACAACACACTATGTCGCCGACTGTTCTACACCTCAAAAACGAATAAAATAAATTATATTAAAATATATTGATTTTTTATTTATTTATGAGTATAAATGTTTAACCCAAATATTAAATCAAAATATTTAATAATATATATTTTAAAAGTAAAAATAATTATAATAATTTTGATGTTATTATCATGTTTAAATAAAACTTGATTACCTAAAATAATTTATTTGATTACCTAAAATAACTTATTAATGGTCGGTATTTAGGTATATTTAGGTAGAGTTTCACTTCAACGGAATACAATTAGGTTTTAGGCTCTCAACTTGTTTTCTTAAATTTAAGAAAATAAGTTCTTAGCTAATAAAAAAATAGCTTTAGATTATATTGTAAGACCAAAAAAATTGTTTAAACTAAGATCTATATCTAAATAAAATCCGATATTCTTATTCAATATCACCATTAACAATTACCTTTTAGATCTCGTAGTTTCAATAAACACATTGCTTTAACCTCATACATAAAACCAAGATACAAAACCTTAATTTAAATTTAACTTTTTCACTGAGTGAAAAATATTTAATAATATATCCACATCATTACATTATTAAAACTTAAATCATGCCAATTTTAATATATACCGTAGGTTCGACAAGTTTAATGATAGTTCATAATTATAAAGAGAATGTGTGTAAGATGTTAGACAACATGGGACCTGTTTAAATCTAATTTCAATAAAGTAAGAAGTGAGAGGTATAAGCAATGTTTTAGTTACCTAAGGGTTGAGCTAAAACATGACTACTTCATGCCTAGGCTTTTCAAAGGGGTCTTACATGTATGATAGGTATCATAGTAGGAAGGAGTCACTACAATACATAAATTAATAATTAATAATGATAATAATTAATAAATAAATAAGGAGTGATGAGCATTTATTTTAAAATAAAAATTTAATAATTTTTAAGGTTTTTCATTTAGAATGATGGTTTTTTTAATCATCATTTAAAGTGGTCAGCAAAGTAATTGAGGGACCCGTTAAATATTCAATATACGAGAAGGGCCTCTCAGTACACAAACATGTGCTTGTGTTGCTCTCCACACATAGGAGGTCTACCCTAATAGTCACATATAAAAAAAAAATGTCCCATAGTGGAGGAGAATGGACTATGGCTTAGGGCCCATCAACACATGCTAAGAAGAATTAGGATAAAAAGTCACTCTATAAACAATAATTCTTCTTAAGAGCATCTTATATCAATGATCCTCTTTATCTTTTCAAGAGGAACTTTAAATACCACTTAATCATATTGAATAAGCATAATGTGGGCCCACTAGAAACATCCATCTTTAGCTTGTGGGCCTACCATAAACCTCCATCTTTAGCTTCTAGGCCCACCAAAAATACTCCATGTTTAGCTTTTTAAGAGGAATTTTAAATACCATTTAATCATATTGAATAAGCACAATGTGGATCCTTCATGAAACTCTTTAATACTTAATCATATTTCTTCTTTAATAGTTCCATGGATCGAGTTTAGTCACTTAGTACCTTGTTGACATTAATATTAAAATCATGACTTGACACCGATTGAGAGATTTTGGGAAAAATACAATGTATGCTCTTACACATTATAACATATTCCTTAAAAGAGACTATATGTTCTCATATCATGAGCTTTATTTCCAGATAACTCCTTTAGACATTCATGAGTTTTAAGTGTTTCAACTTTATTCATAATATGTTGGATGGATATGAATATCAATTATTCCATCAACGTGGCATCAATATAAAAATAACTAAGGCTGGCTTTCTTTATCTTATCTTATGGAAATTTGTCAACGGGACAGATATTCTACATTGCTTTGACAATGTTTCTTTTGTTGAGATTCTCCCAATTTAATATGGATTTAGCTCATAGATGTACTTTCATGTATCATATATACAATTCAATATTGTACATAGCTTTGACAATGTTACTTTTGTTGAGATTGCCCCAATTTAATATGAATTTATCTCATCAGATGTACTTTCATGTATAATATATACAATTCAAGTGGAAGCAAAACAAGATCTCCCAACATGTTTTAACATATTTCCCTATCTTGTGATATTAATTAGTGATATAATACTCTTAAACATTAGGTGGTGATGTGATACTCTTGTCCCCCATCTCGAGATATTAGTAAGTGATGTGATACTCTTGTCCATCATCTTGTGCAGTTGTTGAGCATGAGAAGTGAGTCTACTTATGCATATGTAGGAAATAGGAAATAAATATATGATGGACAATAGACACACTCATTCATTTATTTCATTGAATTTTAGAGTTTTGGAGAGATAACTTGTGATTGAGAGAGTTTTTATTTATTTCATTGAATTTTGGAATTTTGGTGAGAGCATTTTATTTCAGTTTTGGAAAGAGCACATGTGATAATGAGAGTTTTTATTTATTTCATTGAATTTTGGAGTTTTTGTGAGAGGAGTTGTGATTTCGAGAGCTTTTACCTTTTTGGCTCTTTGTAAGTAAGGGAGGCATCTTATTTATTTAATTGTTAACGTATGAATGGATAGAGTTTTCCTCCCTTTAGCTCTTTGTAGACAAAAGAGGCATCTCATCTATTTATCTATTTAAGTGTTAATGTATGAATGTATATAATTTCCATTCCTTTAGTTCTTTGTAAGCATCTCATCTATTTAATTGTTAATGTGTGAATGTATATACATTTATGAATGTTGTGTGGGTGGATATGGATTTATGAATGCTATTTTTTTTCCATAATTTGTTGGTGTAATG
>JZKD02S0287247.1:0-20212 GCA_000966675.3 Picea glauca | reverse complement strand
TTTTCCTTCTTTATGGTGTACTTTTGTTTATTCTCATTTAATACAGTTCTTTAATAATTCACCTAACGAAAAGATCCTGGATCATGTTGGTATCAGAGGAGTCGTATTTGACTTGAATTGTTGAGTACGAATTCTTGCTAGGGATAAGCATAAGCAGGGTGAAGGAACTCTTAAGATGTTCAATCCCAAAGTTGGTTGTGCATCCCGAAGGAAGAAGATGGAAGAAGAGGACAAGCGTCATGAATAGGAGAAAAACTTTCACATGGTCTTTTATTGCATTTTCGAAATGGTCGAACGAATTTATGGAGATTACGAGAAGAGGATGAAGAAGAAAGGGAAGAAAACAGAAGCACCACCAAATAATGATGCTTCGGTTAACCAAGGGGCTGGAGGAGATCCTCCTGAGCCTCCATCTTCGCCTTCAAGTTCTAGTTCTTCTTTCTTTGAGAATTCTCATCACTCTCAACATTCTAACCATAAAGCCTCGTTTAAGAAGCCATTATTAAATCTTGATGTAAAGTTTGGTTTAAATATGTTTAATGGAGATGTTAATCCTGAAAAGTTAGACAATTAGATCCGATAGGTTGAATTATATTGTCATGTTCAGCATATTGACGAAGAGGAAGTTAAAGTGCAATTGGCTTCTCTTTGGTTGGAAGGCGTCACTCTCGTATGGTGGGAGAGCAAGCTATAGGATGGAAGTAAGTGTGGTAATCTTATTTCCTCATGGTAGGAATTTAAATTAGAGATAAGAAAGAAGTTCTATCCATTAGGGTATTTACATAAAGAAATGATGGAATGGAAAACATTGAGGCAGAGTAAAGGTCAAATTGTACAAAGTTTCACAGAAAATTTTAGGAAGACAACTCTCACATTGAACATTACTTTGGATTCTTACGAAATGTTAATGAAGTATATTGGAAAAATTCACAGTTATATTCATCATACTTTACTATTGTTTAACCCCACCAGTCTTAACGAAGTTTGTGTGCAAGCCACTCACCTTGAAAATAGGGGTAAGAATGGACAGGAGGAAAATCCNTTTTCCTTCTTTATGGTGTACTTTTGTTTATTCTCATTTAATACAGTTCTTTAATAATTCACCTAACGAAAAGATCCTGGATCATGTTGGTATCAGAGGAGTCGTATTTGACTTGAATTGTTGAGTACGAATTCTTGCTAGGGATAAGCATAAGCAGGGTGAAGGAACTCTTAAGATGTTCAATCCCAAAGTTGGTTGTGCATCCCGAAGGAAGAAGATGGAAGAAGAGGACAAGCGTCATGAATAGGAGAAAAACTTTCACATGGTCTTTTATTGCATTTTCGAAATGGTCGAACGAATTTATGGAGATTACGAGAAGAGGATGAAGAAGAAAGGGAAGAAAACAGAAGCACCACCAAATAATGATGCTTCGGTTAACCAAGGGGCTGGAGGAGATCCTCCTGAGCCTCCATCTTCGCCTTCAAGTTCTAGTTCTTCTTTCTTTGAGAATTCTCATCACTCTCAACATTCTAACCATAAAGCCTCGTTTAAGAAGCCATTATTAAAGCTTGATGTAAAGTTTGGTTTAAATATGTTTAATGGATATGTTAATCCTGAAAAGTTAGACAATTAGATCCGATAGGTTGAAGTATATTGTCATGTTCAGCATATTGACTAAGAGGAAGTTAAAGTGCAACTGGCTTCTCTTTGGTTGGAAGGCGCCGCTCTCGTATGGTGGGAGAGCAAGCTATAGGATGGAAGTAAGTGTGGTAATCTTCTTTCCTCATGGTAGGAATTTAAATTAGAGATAAGAACGAAGTTCTATCCATTAGGGTATTTACATAAAGAAATGATGGAATGGAAAACATTGAGGCAGAGTAAAGGTCAAATTGTACAAAGTTTCACAGAAAATTTTAGGAAGAAAACTCTCACATTGAACATTACTTTGGATTCTTATGAAACGTTAATGAAGTATATTGGAAAACTTCATAGTTATATTCATCATACTTTACTATTGTTTAACCCCACCAGTCTTAACGAAGTTTGTGTGCAAGCCACTCACCTTGAAAATAGGGGTAAGAATGGACAGGAGGAAAATCCATTCAAGCACTCTAAAAACCATTTCAACGAAAACGGAAATGGGAAGGAAAAGAGGATAACTACAACAAAGAAGGAAGAAGGAAAACCCTCTTACATCCATTGCGAGAAAACTGGTCATGAGAGTGAACATTGTTGGAAACTACATCCAGAGTTAAGGCCAAAGCAAATTGGAGGCAAGGGGAAGCCAAAGACCATTGCTACAATGAAACATGATCTTGGCTCTGATTCAGGTGACAAAGAAAGGATCGCAATAGTTGGGATGTAAGGTAAAGATTATTTTTATGCATGTTCAAGTTATTTAAATGAATCACATGATGATGATAAAAGGAGAAGTACACTATTCCAAATAAAAGTTGTATCGAAACATATGAAGATAGACACATTATTTGATTTGGGTTCCCAAGAAAATTTAATATCAAAGACACTTGTTAATAAATTGGGATTAAACACAAGACCTCACCAGAAACCTTACCCTCTCGGTTGGGTATCTAATAAAGCAATGTTAAATTTCACTAAGCAGTGTAGGTTGAGGTTTGTTATTACTTCTAAGATGATAGATGAAGTAGATATAGATGTGATTCCTTTGGATGTTTGTGGTATTGTATTAGGGATTCCCTATCTTCTTTCGAAAGGAAACAAATACCATCTTACAAAATATGGAGTGGAATACATCATTAAATCTCACAACATAAAGGACAAATCAACACTTGTTAGTTCAAGCCAAGTAAAAAGAGTTATAAACACTAAAAAGAATCTTGTACTCACGATTGTAAAGGGGGAATGCCATGATAGGTCTAATGTTGTTAATGTTCTTAATCCTTTACATAAGAATGAATTTCTTGAGATGAGACAGGTCTTTTAGTGGGAAGGCAGCCAACAGAAGACCTTCGACACTTCAAATATTGGCATTGTGCCAATGCTTGCCTTACTTGACCTTCAGCAACCATACATGTTTGAGACCAGTGCCAGTACCAATGTCATAGGGATGAACATGTTTTTTGGATCTCCTATTGTTACATCTATTATTTTGAAGAATGGTTCCTTAGCTCATATCAATAATGATGGATGGGATACTATTGATGAAATATTCAAAGATGTATGTGGGATATTCTAGGTTTTGTTGGTGAAGAAGTTTTGTTTGTAGGACAACTTACTCCACCATTTAAGTAAACCTTGCTTTCCTTCCTACAAGGAAGTGCATGTAACTGAAAAAGATTTTGTTTCATTTGTACTTGAGAATTTGGGAATTGTAATGTATTTATAAGGATGGCATTTTCCTCGAAGGAAAATATTTGTAACCGCTATTGTAAAGAAATGTGTGTTATACTTTTGTAAGCCCGTTATTGAAAGGCGAGGGTTGTACACACCACTCCCTATTTATTCTTATCCTTGGGAAAGTTTTTCAATGTATTTTGTAAGGGGATTACCCATGTCTAGTATGAGTCATGTATACTTAGGTGTAGCAATGGATAGGATGTGTGACAAGCAAGTTGCTCTTTTATTATCCCAGTATGTAAGGGTCCATTTTGGGTTGCCCACGTTCATTATCTTCGGTCGAGAGTCTCAATTGTTAGGATAATATTGGAAAAATTTGTGGCAGATCATGGACGTCTTGATGGGGAGGAGTATTGCTTTGCGTCCATAGGCTGACAGATGAACAAAGGTGGTAAACAATACGGTGGTCCAATTGCTTCAAGGATATTGCAGCCAACATCCTAGGTCATGGGATGATCAGTTATTGTATGTCCAGTCTATGTATAATCAAGTCATGTATTATTTCACTCAGGATTCACCAGTTGATATTTGTCTTGGGTATTTACCGAAGATCCACTTGGACTTGCTATATGGGAAAGATGCCAAGGAGAGAGATGCAGCCCGCAAGTTCATTCAGCGGATTCAACAAATCATCCAAGCAGTCAAGGAGAAGATGGAGGAAGATGTCATCCTAGATCAAATACTGACGATTTCATACAGGAATGACATTACTTATCTTCTAGTATGCATAAAGGGTACACAGTCTAGCAAGGCATGGCAAATCAATAAGGAAAGAGTGAGGGAGAAATCTCCTCACTTACCTATTGACTAATAAAATCTTTTAGTGGTCCAAAAAGCTCTCAGTGGGAAGGTGTGATCCAAAAATGATCCATATAAGGCTAAGAACAACTTTGAACACACAGAGGCAACTCATAATGCTCAAAATGGCTTCAGTAGACAGAGAAAGGGAAAAAAAAATGAATTTCCCAAAACTCAGTGAAAAGGGCATGATTGTGAAGAGTGCATCGCAATCTTTCTAACGATGCAAACGACTCATCAAACAGAGTTACATATCAAAAGTTATAAGTGGTCAAATTTTAGGTCAAACTTGGTCAAAAAGTCAAAAGGTCAAGGTGACACGTGGCACCACTGTAAGGGTGACACGTGGAACGTCCATACAGCTGAGTTGGCATGGGATGATGTGGCAAGTTCATACAAGTCTGATGGCAGACACGTGGGTGAATTAGGTGATGATGTGTCATTTTCATGGACAAATAATATGGTGCCACGTGGCCCAGTCATGGACTACCATGTAGCACCCCTCCAGTGGTTGGTCTGTGTAAAATTCATATGACTCCATAGGAGTCGAACCCTTGACCTCATCTATCCCAAAGGCCTCACATTTCACACCAACCAATACACCACTACATGTTTCTTGTTTATACCAAGGTCCAAATTATATTTAAGTTTGGATAATGTTTCATATGGGCAAGAAAAGGACTATGCCTTCAACCCAACCCTTGGTTACATGTTAGCCCATATGACCACTGCATCTGCCAACGTAGGGGTGTATTCCAACTGCCACTATATATATCATATTCCGCCATATTTAGCAGGTCCTCCATTCTAGCAACCACCGCTATATTTAGTAAGCATGCCAAAATTTCGTTTAAAACTATATGCCAAAAGCGAAGTCCATGGAATTTGATCCCGGGACCTCCATCAAACTACCGCCCTAAATGGAATCCACTAACTACTGTGCCAAGCATAACATTTATTCCTAATCGCCTAAGTTTTATTATATAAAGGAGGCCTTTGCCAGAGTTCATAACAATGGAGGTGAGCACGAGAGGCAGACTAAGTGCATTCATACGATACGGATTTGGCCATAGTTTTTGAGGCATACTAGGAACGCTTTTTGAGAGTTATCATTCATTTATTACATGAGCAGTGGCACAATAATCAAGGTAGAGGTGACGCTTGGGCCTGAAAGTGTTAGACTCATCTTGAGGCATGGAGACAGTCATTGTTAGGTAAAATGATGCCACGAACACATTGGTGGTGTTAGTTTTTTTATTTGAGAAAATATTTTGTAGATTAACTCCAGAATGAGGTATACTTATGTGTTTTGCCCAATTATTTTGTGGAGTTAATAAAAATACCTACCTATTTGAGAGCAGGACCCAGAGACATACTCCACGAGGGACAAACTTCATTATCAAGTTCTTTGTGTTCATATTGCATGATTATGTCTCTTTCCTTTTGATCTTTTCCTTCTTTATGGTGTACTTTTGTTTATGCTCATTTAATACAGTTCTTTAATAAGTCACCTAACGAAAATATCCTGGATAAACCTATGGGACTTCCACCGAGTCTTGGTTAAGCTCTTTTATGACTCCATTAAAAAGTGAAAATATTGTCAAGTGAACTTGTCTCTTTCACACTTGTTAATTGGATCTGAAAAGACGTCTATTTGGTGTAAGTTTAACCCTTTTTTGGACCAAGTAGACTAATTTCGAAAAAGGAATACTCTAGTCACTAGTGTCTAGAAGAGTTCTCCTCGATATTGTTTTATACTTTTCCAGGCCTAGGGGTCTAAATTTTTGAAAAAGGACATTCTTTGGAATTAAGTTCTAATTGCACTCCATTATCATGCTTGCGGTATTGAGCCTATTGTCGGTTCCTTGTTTCTCTCTATAAGCTTACTACCTCAACAATTTGCATCCCTATCCAAGAAGAGCCTTTCTTATATCCTTTGCAACTTGACACCCTATACCCTAAGGGGAAACATTCCCCCGAGTGTCCACATCCTGCATGCACCTCCTTGCATTGAGCATATATCTATTCCACTATTGAAACAAGTTTCTTACTCGCAACACTTGTTTCCTCTTGTATCATAGCATTCATTTGTCTATGAAAAAAAAAAAAAAGATGGGTGGGAAAGGAATATTATCTCATGTTGGCAGTAGTCGTGTTGCCTTTGAACAAAGCACAAACTTTTGAGTCCACTTGTCATCCAAAGTTTTGGTTTAGCATGACCTTAGGAAGTTGAACTTGTTACTTAGAGTTTACTCCTTCGACTGGTTACTCTTCCAATCCCTATGTGGATTTTAATTGGTGTCTCCTGCATCAAAAAGTTTCATTATCAAGTCTATGTTTCCAAAGTCCTCCATATGTCTTATTCTCTTGTTCAAAGGATTTCTATAATCCTATGTCGACCATTTCTCAGAAATCTTGACTTTACATGTCGACCATACCCTCAGTGTATCTCAAAGTCACATCAAGTTCTAGTCCTACCATGCACCATGGTCCTACTTTCATTATGGGTTGGTAACCTTGAACCCAACAGTTGACATCTCCCCATTGGTCGTTNTTAACCCCACCAGTCTTAACGAAGTTTGTGTGCAAGCCACTCACCTTGAAAATAGGGGTAAGAATGGACAGGAGGAAAATCCATTCAAGCACTCTAAAAACCATTTCAACGAAAACGGAAATGGGAAGGAAAAGAGGATAACTACAACAAAGAAGGAAGAAGGAAAACCCTCTTACATCCATTGCGAGAAAACTGGTCATGAGAGTGAACATTGTTGGAAACTACATCCAGAGTTAAGGCCAAAGCAAATTGGAGGCAAGGGGAAGCCAAAGACCATTGCTACAATGAAACATGATCTTGGCTCTGATTCAGGTGACAAAGAAAGGATCGCAATAGTTGGGATGTAAGGTAAAGATTATTTTTATGCATGTTCAAGTTATTTAAATGAATCACATGATGATGATAAAAGGAGAAGTACACTATTCCAAATAAAAGTTGTATCGAAACATATGAAGATAGACACATTATTTGATTTGGGTTCCCAAGAAAATTTAATATCAAAGACACTTGTTAATAAATTGGGATTAAACACAAGACCTCACCAGAAACCTTACCCTCTCGGTTGGGTATCTAATAAAGCAATGTTAAATTTCACTAAGCAGTGTAGGTTGAGGTTTGTTATTACTTCTAAGATGATAGATGAAGTAGATATAGATGTGATTCCTTTGGATGTTTGTGGTATTGTATTAGGGATTCCCTATCTTCTTTCGAAAGGAAACAAATACCATCTTACAAAATATGGAGTGGAATACATCATTAAATCTCACAACATAAAGGACAAATCAACACTTGTTAGTTCAAGCCAAGTAAAAAGAGTTATAAACACTAAAAAGAATCTTGTACTCACGATTGTAAAGGGGGAATGCCATGATAGGTCTAATGTTGTTAATGTTCTTAATCCTTTACATAAGAATGAATTTCTTGAGATGAGACAGGTCTTTTAGTGGGAAGGCAGCCAACAGAAGACCTTCGACACTTCAAATATTGGCATTGTGCCAATGCTTGCCTTACTTGACCTTCAGCAACCATACATGTTTGAGACCAGTGCCAGTACCAATGTCATAGGGATGAACATGTTTTTTGGATCTCCTATTGTTACATCTATTATTTTGAAGAATGGTTCCTTAGCTCATATCAATAATGATGGATGGGATACTATTGATGAAATATTCAAAGATGTATGTGGGATATTCTAGGTTTTGTTGGTGAAGAAGTTTTGTTTGTAGGACAACTTACTCCACCATTTAAGTAAACCTTGCTTTCCTTCCTACAAGGAAGTGCATGTAACTGAAAAAGATTTTGTTTCATTTGTACTTGAGAATTTGGGAATTGTAATGTATTTATAAGGATGGCATTTTCCTCGAAGGAAAATATTTGTAACCGCTATTGTAAAGAAATGTGTGTTATACTTTTGTAAGCCCGTTATTGAAAGGCGAGGGTTGTACACACCACTCCCTATTTATTCTTATCCTTGGGAAAGTTTTTCAATGTATTTTGTAAGGGGATTACCCATGTCTAGTATGAGTCATGTATACTTAGGTGTAGCAATGGATAGGATGTGTGACAAGCAAGTTGCTCTTTTATTATCCCAGTATGTAAGGGTCCATTTTGGGTTGCCCACGTTCATTATCTTCGGTCGAGAGTCTCAATTGTTAGGATAATATTGGAAAAATTTGTGGCAGATCATGGACGTCTTGATGGGGAGGAGTATTGCTTTGCGTCCATAGGCTGACAGATGAACAAAGGTGGTAAACAATACGGTGGTCCAATTGCTTCAAGGATATTGCAGCCAACATCCTAGGTCATGGGATGATCAGTTATTGTATGTCCAGTCTATGTATAATCAAGTCATGTATTATTTCACTCAGGATTCACCAGTTGATATTTGTCTTGGGTATTTACCGAAGATCCACTTGGACTTGCTATATGGGAAAGATGCCAAGGAGAGAGATGCAGCCCGCAAGTTCATTCAGCGGATTCAACAAATCATCCAAGCAGTCAAGGAGAAGATGGAGGAAGATGTCATCCTAGATCAAATACTGACGATTTCATACAGGAATGACATTACTTATCTTCTAGTATGCATAAAGGGTACACAGTCTAGCAAGGCATGGCAAATCAATAAGGAAAGAGTGAGGGAGAAATCTCCTCACTTACCTATTGACTAATAAAATCTTTTAGTGGTCCAAAAAGCTCTCAGTGGGAAGGTGTGATCCAAAAATGATCCATATAAGGCTAAGAACAACTTTGAACACACAGAGGCAACTCATAATGCTCAAAATGGCTTCAGTAGACAGAGAAAGGGAAAAAAAAATGAATTTCCCAAAACTCAGTGAAAAGGGCATGATTGTGAAGAGTGCATCGCAATCTTTCTAACGATGCAAACGACTCATCAAACAGAGTTACATATCAAAAGTTATAAGTGGTCAAATTTTAGGTCAAACTTGGTCAAAAAGTCAAAAGGTCAAGGTGACACGTGGCACCACTGTAAGGGTGACACGTGGAACGTCCATACAGCTGAGTTGGCATGGGATGATGTGGCAAGTTCATACAAGTCTGATGGCAGACACGTGGGTGAATTAGGTGATGATGTGTCATTTTCATGGACAAATAATATGGTGCCACGTGGCCCAGTCATGGACTACCATGTAGCACCCCTCCAGTGGTTGGTCTGTGTAAAATTCATATGACTCCATAGGAGTCGAACCCTTGACCTCATCTATCCCAAAGGCCTCACATTTCACACCAACCAATACACCACTACATGTTTCTTGTTTATACCAAGGTCCAAATTATATTTAAGTTTGGATAATGTTTCATATGGGCAAGAAAAGGACTATGCCTTCAACCCAACCCTTGGTTACATGTTAGCCCATATGACCACTGCATCTGCCAACGTAGGGGTGTATTCCAACTGCCACTATATATATCATATTCCGCCATATTTAGCAGGTCCTCCATTCTAGCAACCACCGCTATATTTAGTAAGCATGCCAAAATTTCGTTTAAAACTATATGCCAAAAGCGAAGTCCATGGAATTTGATCCCGGGACCTCCATCAAACTACCGCCCTAAATGGAATCCACTAACTACTGTGCCAAGCATAACATTTATTCCTAATCGCCTAAGTTTTATTATATAAAGGAGGCCTTTGCCAGAGTTCATAACAATGGAGGTGAGCACGAGAGGCAGACTAAGTGCATTCATACGATACGGATTTGGCCATAGTTTTTGAGGCATACTAGGAACGCTTTTTGAGAGTTATCATTCATTTATTACATGAGCAGTGGCACAATAATCAAGGTAGAGGTGACGCTTGGGCCTGAAAGTGTTAGACTCATCTTGAGGCATGGAGACAGTCATTGTTAGGTAAAATGATGCCACGAACACATTGGTGGTGTTAGTTTTTTTATTTGAGAAAATATTTTGTAGATTAACTCCAGAATGAGGTATACTTATGTGTTTTGCCCAATTATTTTGTGGAGTTAATAAAAATACCTACCTATTTGAGAGCAGGACCCAGAGACATACTCCACGAGGGACAAACTTCATTATCAAGTTCTTTGTGTTCATATTGCATGATTATGTCTCTTTCCTTTTGATCTTTTCCTTCTTTATGGTGTACTTTTGTTTATGCTCATTTAATACAGTTCTTTAATAAGTCACCTAACGAAAATATCCTGGATAAACCTATGGGACTTCCACCGAGTCTTGGCTAAGCTCTTTTATGACTCCATTAAAAAGTGAAAATATTGTCAAGTGAACTTGTCTCTTTCACACTTGTTAATTGGATCTGAAAGGACGTCTATTTGGTGTAAGTTTAACCCTTTTTTGGACCAATTAGACTAATTTCGAAAAAGGAATACTCTAGTCACTAGTGTCTAGAAGAGTTCTCCTCGATATTGTTTTATACTTTTCCAGGCCTAGGGGTCTAAATTTTTTAAAAAGGACATTCTTTGGAATTAAGTTGTAATTGCACTCCATTATCATGCTTGCGGTATTGAGCCTATTGTCGGTTCCTTGTTTCTCTCTATAAGATTACTACCTCAACAATTTGCATCCCTATCCAAGAAGAGCCTTTCTTATATCCTTTGCAACTTGACACCCTATACCCTAAGGTGAAACATTCCCCCGAGTGTCCACATCCTGCATGCACCTCCTTGCATTGAGAATATATCTATTCCACTATTGAAACAAGTTTCTTACTCGCAACACTTGTTTCCTCTTGTATCATAGCATTCATTTGTTAATGAAAAAAAAAAAAAGATGGGTGGGAAAGGAATATTATCTCATGTTGGCAGTAGTCGTGTTGCCTTNTTCCACCGAGTCTTGGTTAAGCTCTTTTATGACTCCATTAAAAAGTGAAAATATTGTCAAGTGAACTTGTCTCTTTCACACTTGTTAATTGGATCTGAAAAGACGTCTATTTGGTGTAAGTTTAACCCTTTTTTGGACCAAGTAGACTAATTTCGAAAAAGGAATACTCTAGTCACTAGTGTCTAGAAGAGTTCTCCTCGATATTGTTTTATACTTTTCCAGGCCTAGGGGTCTAAATTTTTGAAAAAGGACATTCTTTGGAATTAAGTTCTAATTGCACTCCATTATCATGCTTGCGGTATTGAGCCTATTGTCGGTTCCTTGTTTCTCTCTATAAGCTTACTACCTCAACAATTTGCATCCCTATCCAAGAAGAGCCTTTCTTATATCCTTTGCAACTTGACACCCTATACCCTAAGGGGAAACATTCCCCCGAGTGTCCACATCCTGCATGCACCTCCTTGCATTGAGCATATATCTATTCCACTATTGAAACAAGTTTCTTACTCGCAACACTTGTTTCCTCTTGTATCATAGCATTCATTTGTCTATGAAAAAAAAAAAAAAGATGGGTGGGAAAGGAATATTATCTCATGTTGGCAGTAGTCGTGTTGCCTTTGAACAAAGCACAAACTTTTGAGTCCACTTGTCATCCAAAGTTTTGGTTTAGCATGACCTTAGGAAGTTGAACTTGTTACTTAGAGTTTACTCCTTCGACTGGTTACTCTTCCAATCCCTATGTGGATTTTAATTGGTGTCTCCTGCATCAAAAAGTTTCATTATCAAGTCTATGTTTCCAAAGTCCTCCATATGTCTTATTCTCTTGTTCAAAGGATTTCTATAATCCTATGTCGACCATTTCTCAGAAATCTTGACTTTACATGTCGACCATACCCTCAGTGTATCTCAAAGTCACATCAAGTTCTAGTCCTACCATGCACCATGGTCCTACTTTCATTATGGGTTGGTAACCTTGAACCCAACAGTTGACATCTCCCCATTGGTCGTTGACTGGGGGGTTTCCCTTGTGTTCGGCGACAAGAAATCTATTCACACATTAGGATTTGTGTAGCATCTTGGATTTCATTAGCCTTATTTGTGGTTTCCTCACCTTTGTCAGTAGTTTTCCTTATTGGTTTTTATTCAGAGGGTCTCTTTCATGCACTACTTGTATCTGGTGCATGAAAGAGACACACATGGTCGTTGGTTCGTGAACATCATCTTTTCCCGGGTTCTCCAAATCATCAAGAGATTTATTTGTACCTCATGTTGAATGATGAGATATACCTTAATGCTCTCCTTTTAGTGGGTCTCCTTCCATCGACTCAAGCTCATATATCCTGGAAATGACGCCTAGAGTCATATGAGTACCTAGAGGCTTGTAATCATCAATGGTAGTTTCTCTCACCATCAACAGTTGGGAATACATTAATGTTTCCTAATCGATGGATTATTCAAGTGTTCGAGCTCAATACCTTTATTCACACTTGTAAGAATGTACTTGGTGCCTTGATACCTAATTTCATTGTCGGTAGGTTGTCTCACGTTTGTTAATGGTATACCTTAATGACATGTAATAAAATGAAGTCTCATTATGTTCGACCTCAAATCCTCTATTCACATGATGTATAATTGCACCTTTGGCGGATCATGTAGAAGAATTGAAGACATCATTTTATAGTCAAATGTTTCGTGAGTTGATGCTATCATTCATTGGACCAGTACCTATATGACTTCGGTGATCATGGGAGATCAGATTGTACTCCATTGTATACAGACATCTTCAAATTGATTTTGAGACTAGTTTTCACTGGGCCTTGTTCGTGACTATGATAGCCTAGGGAATGTATATACTTTGTATTTCCTATTCATGGCCATGAACAACTGTTCAATATATTTCCACATGGATCTGCAGTGTAATTCAAATTGGAATCCATGTGTACAAAGTCATTATGGATTGTAGTATTCTTATGAGCAACTAGTTCATCCAGTTGTTTCTCCATTACTCCACTTCTAGGAATTATAATGTATTTCGACCATCGCAGATACTCCTCTGAACTCATGTTGAAATATTGTAACTGCAAAGAGTATTCTATTTATTATTGATGTATTATTCATTAGATCAATCCACTTTTGTGGATTGATCATGTCAGGCATTGTAAATGACCAAATCCCATTACAATATGCTAATTGATAAGTTGGCCCCTAGGAAAAATAAAGTGGTTCTGACCACCCATAAAGAGAAGTCGGACCTGCCAGTGAAGAGACACCTCCTTTCAACACTTTCTAGTTTGTATAAATAAAGGAGGCCAACTCCTCATTTGTTCACTCACTCATTCAATCATCCAGAGCACAAGTTTGGAGTTGCAGCTGAAGAAGAAGGAAGAGAGTGAGGCGCATTACTTGGGAGAGGATATTCTCTAGTGTTTGGTTTATTATCTTGTCATTGTATTGGCTATCTATATTAAGGAATTTTTTGCTAGGTTTTCTCGCCCATAAGGGTTTCCCATGATAAATGTTGTGTATCTTGTGATTGCATTTTTCTAAGTGATCCTATATATGCTATGGTTATCTAGTAAATTGAAAAGAAACCTAATAATAGCTTAAACTCTAACATGGTATCAGATCTAAGTTGAAGAGAGCATCTTTCACAAGAAAAAGAAAAATGTCATTGTTGTCGTACAAGGAAGTTAGGAATTTTTATTGAAGAGGAATTTCAGCCCAAAAGTCTTCTATAAAAGTGCACCCTAGACCAAGGAACTATTTGGCACCTTCAGCGCACCTTTTCAATGGATAAAAATCCCAGAAAGTGAAACCCTAGTTTTCACCAGTACCAGAAGTACCAAAAAACCAGAAGTACCAGGAAACCAGAAGTACCAAAAAACCTGAAGTACTAGAAAACGAGAAGCACCAATCCAAAACTCCGCTGGTCAAGTTTGAAGGGGGAAAAGTTGGATTTTATAAAATCTAACCACACCGGGATACTTTCCTCAGCCAATCACACCTCCTGGTAAGTTCAAAATTCAATTCTAAGCATTTTCATTTTTTGGTCATTTTCCTAGCTCCGAGTAAAAGATGTGTGGAAGAACTAAGATTTTTGACAAGATAGAATGTGTGGAAAAACTATGTGCCTAGAAGTATAGGATTAGACTCATTCTTCAAGAGAATGACCTAGAAATATTCATTAAAGAAGATGTACCCGAACTTGTCGATGCTGCAACTAAAGAAAAACACCAAAAAGACACAATTAGGGCCAAAAGAATCATTGCAGATTCTATCAAAGATCACTTGATTCCTCAAGTGTCTTCAAATACAACTCCAAAAGAAATGATTGATGCCTTAACCATATTATATGAAGGAAATAACATCAATCGAAAGATGAATCTAAGGACTCAACTCAAGAATACAAGGATGCATAAAGGAGAAACAATCCAGGAATATTTCTCCAGAATATCACAATTCAAAGAAAAACTAGAAGAAATTGAAGATACTATAGATGAAGATGAACTTATAATGACAACCCTTAATGGTATCATAAGACCTTGGGATGCATTCATCCAAATTTCTTGTGCTAGAAAAGACAAATGACAATTTGACAGTCTTTGGGAAGAATGTGTTCAAGAAGAATCAAGAGTCGCTAACTGAGAAGCTTTGCTGTCAAGAGATGAAGATCAAATCCTAGATACTCACACTAAAGGAGGAAGAAATAATTCTTACTTCCAGAAAGAAACTCATAAGGAGTCTCGCCCCCAAAACAAATTCATACATAAATAATCTCAACCAAGGAGATTCCAGAAGTTTCAGAAAGGACAAAGAAGTGAAAAAGATTTCCCATCCTGCCAATGTTACCATTGTGACAAGATGGGACATATTGTGAAACATTGTCCAACTAGACGAGAAGAATACAAGAACAAAAACAAGAGGCACCATGCCCATGCAGTTGAAGATGAAGAGCCACCCACAAAGATGATAAAATAATAGATTGAAGANTACCTATATGACTTCGGTGATCATGGGAGATCAGATTGTACTCCATTGTATACAGACATCTTCAAATTGATTTTGAGACTAGTTTTCACTGGGCCTTGTTCGTGACTATGATAGCCTAGGGAATGTATATACTTTGTATTTCCTATTCATGGCCATGAACAACTGTTCAATATATTTCCACATGGATCTGCAGTGTAATTCAAATTGGAATCCATGTGTACAAAGTCATTATGGATTGTAGTATTCTTATGAGCAACTAGTTCATCCAGTTGTTTCTCCATTACTCCACTTCTAGGAATTATAATGTATTTCGACCATCGCAGATACTCCTCTGAACTCATGTTGAAATATTGTAACTGCAAAGAGTATTCTATTTATTATTGATGTATTATTCATTAGATCAATCCACTTTTGTGGATTGATCATGTCAGGCATTGTAAATGACCAAATCCCATTACAATATGCTAATTGATAAGTTGGCCCCTAGGAAAAATAAAGTGGTTCTGACCACCCATAAAGAGAAGTCGGACCTGCCAGTGAAGAGACACCTCCTTTCAACACTTTCTAGTTTGTATAAATAAAGGAGGCCAACTCCTCATTTGTTCACTCACTCATTCAATCATCCAGAGCACAAGTTTGGAGTTGCAGCTGAAGAAGAAGGAAGAGAGTGAGGCGCATTACTTGGGAGAGGATATTCTCTAGTGTTTGGTTTATTATCTTGTCATTGTATTGGCTATCTATATTAAGGAATTTTTTGCTAGGTTTTCTCGCCCATAAGGGTTTCCCATGATAAATGTTGTGTATCTTGTGATTGCATTTTTCTAAGTGATCCTATATATGCTATGGTTATCTAGTAAATTGAAAAGAAACCTAATAATAGCTTAAACTCTAACATGGTATCAGATCTAAGTTGAAGAGAGCATCTTTCACAAGAAAAAGAAAAATGTCATTGTTGTCGTACAAGGAAGTTAGGAATTTTTATTGAAGAGGAATTTCAGCCCAAAAGTCTTCTATAAAAGTGCACCCTAGACCAAGGAACTATTTGGCACCTTCAGTGCACCTTTTCAATTGATAAAAATCCCAGAAAGTGAAACCTTAGTTTTCACCAGTACCAGAAGTACCAAAAAACCAGAAGTACCAGGAAACCAGAAGTACCAGAAAACCTGAAGTACTAGAAAACCAGAAGCACCAATCCAAAACTCCGTTGGTCAAGTTTGAAGGGGGAAAAGTTGGATTTTCTAAAATCTAACCACACTAGGATACTTTCCTCAGCCAATCACACCTCCTGGTAAGTTCAAAATTCAATTCTAAGCATTTTCATTTTTTGGTCATTTTCCTAGCTCCAAGTAAAAGATGTCTGGAAGAACTAAGCTTTTTGACAAGATAGAAGGTGTGGAAAACTTATGTGCCTAGAAGTATAAGATTAGACTCATTCTTCAAGATAATGACCTAGAAATATTCATTAAATAAGATGTACCCGAACTTGTCGATGCTGCAACTAAAGAAAAACACCAAAAAGACACAATTAGGGCCAAAAGAATCATTGCAGATTCTATCAAATATCACTTGATTCCTCAAGTGTCTTCAAATACAACTCCAAAAGAAATGATTGATGCCTTAACCATATTATATGAAGGAAATAACATCAATCGAAAGATGAATCTAAGGACTCAACTCAAGAATACAAGGATGCATAAAGGAGAAACAACCCAGGAATATTTCTCCAAAATATCACAATTCAAAGAACAACTAGAAGAAATTGAAGATACTATAGATGAAGATGAACTTATAATGACAACCCTTAATGGTATCATAAGACCTTGGGATGAATTCATCCAAATTGCTTGTGCTAGAAAAGACAAATGACAATTTGACAGTCTTTGGGAAGAATGTGTTCAAGAAGAATCAAGAGTCGCTAACTGAGAAGCTTTGTTGTCAAGAGATGAAGATCAAACCCTAGATACTCACACTAAAGGAGGAAGAAATAATTCTTACTTCCAGAAAGAAACTCATAAGGAGTCTCTCCCCCAAAACAAATTCATACATAAATAATCTCAACCAAGGAGATTCCAGAAGTTTCAGAAAGGACAAAGAAGTGAAAACGATTTCCCATCCTGCCAATGTTACCATTGTGACAAGATGGGACATATTGTGAAACATTGTCCAACTAGACGAGAAGACTACAAGAAAAAAAACAAGAGGCACCATGCCCATGCAGTTGAAGATGAAGAGCCACCCACAAAGATGATAAAATAATAGATTGAAGACTATGTATTAATCTCTGCCCTCTCAGGATCAATATCACCCGGTGAGGACACTTGGCTCATTGATAGTGGTGCTTCCAATCACATGACAGGTCAAAGAGATGTTCTCTCTTTCCTTTTAGAAAATAAGTTTCCTCAGAAAGTTACACTTGGAGATGATTATTAGTACCCTATGAAGGGAGTAGGAGAATCAAATTACAAACTTAATTCAGGGACCCCAATGAAGATGAAGGATGTACTCTATTTACCAGGTTTGAAAAATAACTTACCCTCCATATTAGCTTTAGAAAACAAAGGCTTCATAGTTTCCTTCATAGATGGATAATTCCTTATGTGGTACAAAGTAAAAACCATGGAAGAAGCAATTGTTATTGGAAAAGAAGAAGGTGACTTGTATAAGAGAAAGGGTCACTCAGAAGCATCCATGGCCCACTCCATTGAGAATCCATGTGAAMTTTGGCATAGAATATTATCCCACWTCAAATAAAAGGCATTACCTTATGTAAGMAAGGTAGTCACATGTCTACYAGAACTCAAGTTTGACCATGAAGGTGTGTGCAATGGATGTGCACAAGGAAAGAWWATCAAGAACCCTTTTTCGAAAAGAGACAATAAAGCAGAAGGAGTCCTAGAGCTCATTCACTCAKATGTGTGTGGCCCAATKCCATMATCATCCATAAGTGGGTATGTATACTATGTATCTTTTATTGATGACTATTCTCATAAAACCTAGGTTTACTTTTTGAAATCAAAAGATGAAGTGTTCAGTAAATTCAAGGAATTCAAAGCCTTGATAGAAAATCATTCTGAAAGAAATATCAAGATACTCTGGTTAGATAATGGAGGAGAATACACATAAAAAGAGTTTGCAAACTTTTTAAAAGATGATGGGATCAAGAGGGAGATCACCACTCCCTACAATCCTCAACAAAATGGTGTAGAAGAAAGAAAGAACATAATTGTAATGGAAGCAATGAAGACCATGATCCATGATCAATCTCTTCTAATGCACTTATGGGAAGAAGCAACAAAAACATCAGTATATGTACAAAACATATTGTCCCATAGTGCACTTGGGTTCAAGACACCTGAGGAGATGTTCTCCGGAAAGAATCCAAAAGTAATCTATCTCAAAATATTTGGATGCTCGGTATTTGTACATATTCCAAAAGAGAAGAGAATATTTGTTGGATACTGTGAGGTCTCCAAGGCCTTCAGAGTTTATATACCAGGTTACCATCATATTGATATCAACAGGGATGTAACCTTTGATGAAGATGCAATACTCAAGAAATCAAGAAGATGTCAGCTTGAAGAAGTACATGAAGAGGAACTTGTAGCTCCCAGAGTTGCAGAACAAATGAGAGAAGTCATAGCTTCCCCTGATGAGGATATTCTAGAAGACCATGACATAATAGAATCTCAATAACCTCCTCATATGTCGATCTCCCACAAGAGAAATACAGCCTGAGCAAGGGAAATTATTCAATATGGAGAGAAGTATGGTGTCCCCGAAGGAACCATGAGACAAGTGAAGAAACCTAAGCCACACTCCAGTTATATGGCTTTGATGTGTGATCTCTTAAAGAAAGAGCTTACCTTCTTTGAAGAATCCATTCAGAAGAAAGAATGGGAAAATTCCATGACAAAAGAATACCAATCAATCATAAAGAATGATGTATGGGAAATAGTTCCTAGACCGAAGAGAAAGGATGTGGTATCTTCCAAATGGATTTTCAAAATAAAACATGTTGTTGATGGAAGTATTGATAAATATAAAGGAAGGTTTGTTGCTCATGGATTTTCTCAAAAGGAAGGCATTGATTATGAAGAGACGTTTTCTCCTGTAGCCAAATACACTTCAATCAAAACCATCATAACTCTTGCAGCTAAGATGAAGTGGAAGTTACACCAGATGGACATGAAAACTGCCTTCTTGAATGGTTTCATTGAAGAAGAAGTGTATATAGAACAACCTCAATGATTTTAAGTTAAATACAGGAAGACTCATGTTTGCAAGTTGAAGAAGGCTCTGTAATGATTGAAGCAAGCTCCTAGAGCTTGTTATGGAAGGATTGACAGTTTTCTGACGAGCTTGGGATTTACCAAGAGTAAAGTTGATTCTAACCTCTACTTCAAGGTTATGAATGATGAGTCTGTTATATTTCCACTATATGTGGATGACTTATTCTTAACTAGAAAAGAAAATCTCATCACTGAATGTAAGAAGACGCTCGCTGTAGAATTTGAGATGAAAGACCTTGGCCTAATGCACTATTTCTTAGGTCTTGAGGTCTGGCAGATCCCAAAGAGGATATTCCTTAACCAAGGGAAGTTTGCAGTTGAAATATTGAAGATATTTGATATGTTGTAGTGAAATTCCATGAATACACCCATGGAAACAAAGTTGAAGCTCCTAGTTGACACTTCATCAAAATTGATTGATGTTACGCTATATAGACATATCATTGGATCGTTGATGTATCTAATGAACACCAAGCCAGATATTTGTTTTGTTGTGAACACCTTGATTCAATTTCTGGTAGAACCTGGACATGTTCACCTAGTTGTTGTAAAACATGTGATGAGGTACCTTAAGGGTACAATAGATTGTGGCCTCATTTATGATGGATATCATGACTTCAGATTGAGTGGTTATACCGATTCAAATTGGACTGGAAGTGTCTCTAACAGAAAGAGAACTTCAGGATGTTGTTTCAGTCTGGGGTCAGCCATGATCTCATGGCAGAGTAGGAAGCAATCAAAAATTTCTCTCAGCACGGTAGAAGAACAATACATTGTTGCTTGTTCTACCAGTTGTGAAGCCATATGGCTTCAAAATTTGTTGACAGGTCTATTCAACCTAGAGATGGAAGCAACCATGATCCTATGTGATAACCAGAGCTGCATAAAGATGACAAAGAACCCTAT
>JZKD02S0287224.1:306426-321608 GCA_000966675.3 Picea glauca | reverse complement strand
ATCATAATCTTGATTTTGTTGCCATCTCTCATTTACCCATCCTTCAAAATACCAAGATTAAACAAGGATCGTTGATTTAAGTCGATCCAACATTAGAATTCTCAATCGCCTTTTGCTCTGCATTACATTTCTATGGATCGTGCATCATACTCTCAAGGTAGGACCAAAGCACATGCTCTTGATGAAGACATGGACATATATGCAAGCATATCTAGGTCTCGTCCTTCTCTCTGATGCCATATCTTGAACAATTCATATCGTCATTTCTTCATTTTCACTCTCATTATTATCGTCATCATCATTATTTTTTTGTGAGTATGTTCTTATGATTATCCATGTAGTCTTTTATTTTTTTCGCATGTAGTTCTTATTTTTTTGTTACGATTACTCCATGTAGTTTGTAATCATCACATGTTTATTTTTATGTTTTTTCATTAAACTTAAGAAATACAATTCCTTCTACAAATTCACTTGATGGGCCACTAATTCAACAAACATTACTTCATTGTGTTGTTGCATGGATATAAAACACTCTCACCCATTGTTGTCGTCATCCTCCTCACTAAATGGCAAAGTTTTCTTTCATGGCATCCTCTCCATTCTCTTTCACTTTGATTATGTATTTAGCAACTTGTTCATTCATTTCTTACAATGCCTTCTATAAATGCAATGCCCTTTTCTTGATGGGCCACTAATTCAACAAACATTACTTCATTGTGTTGTTGCATGGACATAAAACACTCTCACTCATTTGCTCGGTCATCCTCCTCACTAAATGGAAAAGTTTTCTTTCATGGCATCCTCTTCATTCTCTCTCCCTTTGATTATGTATTTAACAACTTGTTCATTCATTTCCTCAACAATTTTTTCACCTAGATAAAGAGGTATGCAAATTTAAATTTTTTCCCTCTTTCATCATATTATCCCTCGCTTTCGCTATTGATGCTTTGCACCATTGACATCTTCTCATGGTTAACTTCATGTATGTTTTTACGTATTGTAGCACCTATTGGAGCTTCAATCTTGTGATCAATGAATCTAACATCATCATTATCACGACATACACTTATCATCATGCCTACCATCTTCTTTAATAGCACTTGCATCAATGTATAATTCCTCTTCTACTTTGTTCAATTTTATTCCTCTAAATTTTAATTTACCTTCATAGTCCCTTCCTTCCTTTTACCTTCTTCTTCATTTTTACTTCTAGTGCTTCAGAATTCCAACTTTTTATCTTAGTGCTCTTCTTTTTTAAATTCTACAACTTTAATATTATTGTTAACCATTATAAAATGATAGATTATTAAATAATCAAATAAAAATAAATTTCCCCTCATACTCTCTTTTTTTTCTTCTCTCAACTTGGACTAGTGCATTTGCGACTCTTAAAGTTGTAGTCTCTTCATTTGTTCAATTTGATGCAATTATGATAGAATTATCATCCTCTTTTATTGTTTCTAGAGAAATATCTATACGTTCATGTCCATAATTTGTATGGCTTCCTTCTCAATCTCATGCTCCTCCTCTTGGTCATAGGATTTGTTTTCAGTTTCATATTTAAATTTGAAAATGAGAGTGCATTGATGTTTTTCCTTAACTTCCATTTCCTTTAATGATATATTTCATTTTTATTTTCAACTTTATCTACAAATTTTATTACTATTACAAATTCTCATCTTCCATTACCACAACAATGAACTCATCATCCTCTTCACTTACAACAATAGACTAGTTTTATTCTCCTTTCTTCATCGTTATCTACATTAATTTATTAATTCCAATAATATCTTCTTGTAAAAAATCATCTTCATCATATTTTACATCCATCAAAACTTCTTCCACATACTCATCACTTTATTTCAATTATTTTTTCCATTTTCTCCTCTACAACCTCCTCATTGGTGCTTCCCCAAGATCTCATTCAAATTCATCTTTATTTTCTTTAATTACTATATTAATGTGGGTGACAGAGGAGGCACGTCGACACTTTGGTCTCGGCGATTACAACGCCAAGACACCAAAAACACAACGCAACAATATTTTCGAGTTCGTGATATGCGAGAAAGGTGTGGGGCCCGTAATTTCAGGTCTCGACGATTGGAAGCACCCAGCACGATAATGAGATGAATAAAATACTTGTGAGTCACGATATTGCAAACAAGTGGTGAACTCATCACTGCAAGGTTTGGGGTGTCTGCGTGTTGGAAGGTGAGTGGCTTAATTGCACAAGCTGGGAGCTGACCAAAAGGAGAAAAACTAGAACAAAGTTTACAAACTCAAATAAAAACAAGAAAAAACGCAGAGCACTCCTCCAAACAAAATAACAAATTTTATTCAAAAAATTCTTTCAAGCTTCTTATCTATCACTCAATCATGGAATTACAATTCAACTGTGGTATTTAAACACTCACTAATTGCCCATTTGATCTTCTAAAAGTTTTAATCAGGGCGGTTATGGTGTCTGGTTTCCTTCAAAGGTTAAGGCGACCACCGTTTAAGCAATGTAAGACAAATTTTAATTGGTGGTTAGTCCTCGAGTCTTGAAGGGTCAAGACGACCACCAATTTACCATTTGAACAGAGGTGGTGAAATGATTACATCCTGACATACTCCCTTTTAATCATTTCAGAGCAAAACAAACTGAAAAATATGTAAAAAAAAATTGTTGTAAACAAAGCATTACAGCTTCCAGACCCCAATATTTCTTCTATGGTTTTTAAATAGTTCATTTCCCAAAGGATTCGTAAATATGTCTACAAATTGTTCTTCAGATCTATAGAACTCAACAAAAATCTCTTTGCCAGTTACCAGTTCTCGAATGAAATGATACCTTGTATCAATGTGCTTACTCTGTTTGTGAAATACATGATTCTTTGACAGTGCAATGGAAGATTTATTGTCACAGAAAATTTGGGTTGCATCATTTTGCTCATGCAACAATTCATTCAATACCCTTCTCATCCACACAGCTTGACATGCAGCTGTAGTTGTTGCAACATACTCTTCCTCAGTAGAAGATAGAGTCACTATGGGATTGTTCTCTGATGCCCATCCCACTGCTCTAGATCTAAGACTGAACACATACCCAGATGTGTTTTTTGTGTCATCAATGGAACCTGCAAAATCACTATCAGTATATCCAATCAGCTCAAAGTTTAAACTTGATGTGTATTGGATACCAAAGTCAGTTGTTCCAGAAACATATCTCATGATCCTCTTTCCTTCTTGTCAATGAGTACTCTTCGCAGTCTCCATGAATCTCAAAATCAAACTCACAACAAACATGATATCAGGTATGGTTGTTGTTAAGTACATAAATCTTTCAACCAGCCTCTTATACAGAGTTGGATCAACATATGATCCCTCATCATACTTGATAAGTTTAATACCAGTTTCCATTAGTGTTGCAGCTCGCTTGCAATTGAGCTTTCTAAACCTTTTCAACACTTCATTTGCATAGTTAGTTTGAAAAATGAAAATGCCATCATTATATTGATCCACTTCAAATCCAAGAAAATACTTCATCAATCCTAAATCATTCATCTCAAACTCTGTTTTCATGGCATTTTTAAAATCATCTATAGATAGATCTCCGGTAAAAATCATGTCATCAACATACAAACAAACAATCGAAATTTTACCTTCCTGTTTCACCTTTGTATAAAGAGTTTGTTCACTTGGACTTCTGTTGAATCCAACACTGATCAGGTATTCATCAATCCTGCTATACCAAACTCTATATGCCTAATTCAATCTATATAAATCCTTCCTTAACTTGTACACTTTATCTCTATGTTTATCAATGTCATAACCCATAGGTTGTCTTACATAAACCTCTTCTTCCAAATATCCATTCAAGAATGCACACTTAACGTCGATATGATGCATGATCCATCTATTCTGAGCTGCAATAGCTAAGACCATCCTCATAGTGTCAATTATTTCTACAGGAGAAAATGTTTCATTGTAATCAATGTCGGGTTGCTGAGTAAACCCCTGAGCTACAAGTCTTTCCTTTCACTTTTCAACGTCACCATCTGCATTCAACTTAGTCTTATAAACCCACTTAACACCAATATTGTTCTTACGTTCAGGTAAATCTACAGGATCCAAAGTGTTATTTCTTTCAATGGAATCAATCTCCTCATCCATTGCTTTTATCCAGTCATCCTCCTCAGGAGCTTCATCAAAACTTATAGGATCACATGCTATTAATGAAAAATTTGAAATCTGATCTACTTCTTCATTCTGATTATATAATTCTCTTAAACTTCTAGTCTTCTGTCCTTGGAATATGTTTCTTAATGAAGCTAAAGTAGGATTTGATTCACTACTTACCTGTGAATCTGATTGATGCCCACCATGTCGAGATGGCTCACCGCGCTCATGAATTTTGGGCGTTCCAAATTGAGATGGGATGAAATCTGTTGTTTGCCTTGTTGGACTTCTTTCTTTAGGTGTATGTGCATGTGGAACCATCTATCCATCTCCTTCAGCTTGCTTAACTCCTTCATCATCTTCACGGGGTAACACAACTCCCTCTGAAATTGATTTGTCAATACTTCCATCCCATGCTTCATCTTCTTTAAATTGAACATCTCTGTTGATTACATATTTCTGGGTGATGGGATTGTAGAGTTTATATGCCCTAGACTCTTCACTGTATCCAACAAAGATACATATCTCGCTTATGTCATCCAACTTACTCCATATTTCTGCAGGTACGTGCGCAAATGCAACACATCCAAAAATTATGAAATGAGAAACATTGCAAGGCTTACCATCCCAGGCTTCCCGAGGTACATGATCCCTAATGGTCTTGGTCAGACTTCTATTCAAGATAAAAACAAATCAAAGAACCGCATCTCCCCAATATTCATTTGAAAGATGCTTCTCTTTCAACATGCTTCAGGCCATATCCATGATGGTTTGATTCTTCCTTTCAGCCACTCCATTCTATTGTGGAGTATATCTAGCAGTAAACTGCCTTTTAATTCCATGAAGATCACAAAATTCAATGAATTTATTAAGTTTGTATTCACCTCCTCTGTCAAACCTTAAGATTTTAATGGTTCGACCACTCTCATTCTCAACCATAGATTTAAACTTCTTAAAAACATCAAAAGCTTCAAATTTCTGTTTCAACAAATACAACCAAGTCTTCCTACTGAAATCATCAATGAAAGTCATAAAATAAACATAGCTAGTTAAAGAAGGTGTTTGCATAGGTCCACATAAATCTATGTGGACAATTTCCAATGGAGCTTTTTCTATGTAGGAAACACCTAAAGCAAATTTCTCTCTATGATGTTTTCCAAGTATACAGCTCTCACAAGAGCTTGTAGGTTGTTGAATACAAGGTAACCCCTTTACCATTTATTTCTTCTGTAACAGATCTAAGCCACCAAAATGTAAATGACCATATCTCAAATGCCATAACCAAGAGTCATCTGGACTTCCATATTTATAAGCATTCAAAGAACTACTCAAACCATTTTTCATAACAAGTGGAAACATCCTATTCTTGGTCATCTCTGCTCTTGCAATCAACTTTTTTTTGGGAAATTTATCAAAGATTGTACATACCTTCTTCTTGAAGAATACTCTCTATTTTTTCTCCATCAGTTGTCCAACACTAATAAGATTTCATTTTAGACCAAGAACAAAATAAACATGATCAATATTTATTTTCTGATTATCCTTAGTGTAAATTGGAACTACACCTTTACCATTAATTGTAACCTTACAGTCATTTCCCAGTTTTACATCAGACTAAATACTATTATCAATAAAGGAAAATAAATCCTTATTACCATTCATGTGGTTACTTGAACCACTATCCAAAAACCAAATATCATTTTCACTTTCTTGAGTGGCATTACAGGTAAAAAACACAGGATTTTGATGATCCTTAGACTCATTTGTAATATGTATAGACTGTTTTCCAGCATCTGCCTTTTTCTTCCAACATTTGTTAGCAAAATGCCCAAACTTCTTACAATAATAACATTGTACTTTAGTTTGATCATACCTCTGATTTTCTTGCTGCCAATGTTTGTTGTTTCTCCCTCTTAAACTAGGAGGATTCTGCTGGGACATCTTCTCAGACTATGTTTCAGCTCTATTTTCCCTTCGACCATAAAATCAACCTCCTCTGCCACGAGTATGAAACCTTCCTCTGCCTCTGCCTTTGGTAATATGAATTTGTATTTTGAAGGCATGCTCCAATTATCCTTATTCATATCTAGATATCCTAGATTCATGAGAAAAAACAAAACCAGTTAACTCATCAATTTTCATTTGACTTAAATCCTTAAATTACTCTATGGGTATAACAATAGGTTCAAACTTCTTGGGCAAAATTCTGGCACTTTCTCAATGACTCTCTTATTTTCCATATCATATCCATATTGCATAAGTTGGTTCACAACACTCATTACTTGAGTCATGAAAGTATCAACACTTTCATTATCCTTCATCTTCAGATTTTCGAAATCCCTTCTCATGTTCTGCAACTTGACTGTCTTCACCTTAGACACACCTTGATAACAGGTTTCAAGAATGTCCCAAGCCATATTCAAATATGTATCCCTAGAAATATTCATAAAAATGGACTCATTTAATCCTTGCTGGATTAATCCAAGAGCTTTGTTATCCTTCTTCCTGTCTTCCTTCAGCAAAACACGGTCAACATTAGACAGAGCCAATTCTGTTGTAGCATCAGCTGGCTCAACATGACCATCAATAACATAAGTCCACAAATCAGGATAACACAAAATCTTTCTCATTCAAATATGCCATGAATCATATGACTTCTCGCTTAATACAGGAACCTACACTTGATAAGAGCTACTACCAGCCGCACCCATTTATAAAAATTTGAAGGAAAATACAATAAACCTTCAAGCAAGAAAATAAGAATGTGAAATTGGGCAGCACCAAGAATTATTTGCACTGAAATGAGCAACCGACAGGATGCAATGCAGGATAGACTGACATCTTTGATACCAAATTTGGGTAATGAAGGAGGCACGTCGCCACTTGGGTTTTGGCGATTACAATGCCCAGACACAAAAAAAACAACGCAACAATATTGTTGAGTTCACGATATGTGAGAAAGGTGTGGGGCCCATAACTTCGGGTCTCAGCGATTGGAAGCACCCAACATGAGAATGAGATGAAGCAAATACTTTTGAGTCGCGATATTGCGAACAAGCGGTGAACTCAACACTGCGACGTTTAGGGTGTTTGTGTGTTGGAAGGTGAGTGGCTTAATTGCACAAGCCAGGAGCTGAATAGAAGGAGAAAAACCAGAATAGAGTTTATGAACTCAAATAAAACAAGTAAAAATGCAGAGCACTCCTCCAAACAGAATAACAAATTTTATTCAAAAAATGCTTTCAATATTCTTATCTATCACTCAATCATGGAATTACAATTCAATTGTGGTATTTAAACACTAACCAATTTCCCCTTCGATCTTCTAAAAGGTTTAATCATGGCGATTATGGTGTCTGTTTTCCTTCAAAGGTTAAGGCGACCACCGTTTAAGCAATGTAAGACAAAATTGTAAACGATGGTTAGTCCTCGAGTCTTGAAGGGTCAAGACGGCTACCGATTTACCATTTACACAGAGGTGGCGAAATGATTACATCCCAACAATTAGAAATATTGTTCCTTTCATGATACAGTCTTCTTCGAATGTGATTATAATCGAGGATGATTATGGATGACCTACATACTAGGGTTTCTAAGGTTTTCTAGTTTTTTTCCTCCATGATCTGCTCTATCTCTCTGAAAGGGAGAATATTTAAATCCTTCTATGGATCCACTAGGTGAGGGGGTGTAATCTCCCTTGTATTGCAATGTTGTTACTACTAAAATAACATATTTAAATCCTACCATGGATCCACTAGGTGAGGGGGTGTTAGCTCCCTCGTATTGCAATGTTGTTACTACTAAAACAAGGGGAGGATGCATCTCATCGTCGCCCTTAGTCACCACAACTTCACACCTCCACATTCTTTGAAAGCTTAAGTAAAGGGAAAACTATGGAAGTTGATCCCAAGTCATCTCATCCAAAGGCCACTCGGATTTGGGAACCAAGAAAATGTTGAAACCTAAATATGTTATCAGTTTAGTTAGAATTGGAGAATAAAAGAAATGCACCTCTACATTCTTTGAAATATCCATTAAAGGGAAAACTATGGAATTTGATCCCAAGTCATCTCATCCAAAGGCCGTTTGGATTTGGGAGCCAAGAAAATGTCTCTCCTAAGTGCCTATGGAACCTAAATATGTCATCAGTTCAGTTAGAATTGGAGAATAAAAGAAACTCATGAGGGATCATGTGATGGTGCATGTGGCCCTCTAAAAGGGACTTGGTTAAATGGATCCATCATTGGTGTAAGCCTAAGGGGAACTTTGACCTTTAGCTAGGCTCAAAAGGTTTCTTCACTACAACCTTTTACAAACTTGAAGACAATGAACGAATCTTTAATGAAGGACCATACTTTTTCAACACCTCTTTTTGAGATACTGGATAGAGTGCTTCAACCCAAAGAAGGAGGAATTCCCTCACTCACTAGTCTAGATCATATTATATTCGCTCCCTTGGGAATTATAGCTAGAATAAATCCTATTTGGGAATAGGAAACACTATGGGAATATATGTCAATGCTTTGAGACAACTAGACATCGTTGTGACACCTCCTATGATCGAATATATGTGTATTTTAACATCTGAAAGCCCTTCCCAAGGTTTATGTATTGAGAATATCAAGATGAAGAATGTACTAAAAAAATAGAATATGAGCATATCCCCTTCATATGTCATAATATGTGTATTTGAACATCTCAAAGCCCCTCCCAATATTTATTTTTCTATAATATCAAGATGAAAAATGGACCAAGAAAATAGACTATGAGTATATCCCCTTCATATTTCATAAATTTCATGAGCCCAGTCACCTATTTAGGGACTCTCTCCCCTTCATATGTCATAAATTTCATGAGCACAATCACCTATTTATGGACTCTCTGCTCAATTCCCCAAACAAATTAGACAACATGACAATCAAAAATCCCAAGGATGGATTTATTCTAGTCCAATGGAAGTGACGAAAAAACCACAAGAAGACAGTGATTGCTTAGACAAAAGACCCAGTTACCCAGAATTCCTTTGAAATCGTTAATCAAACTAGATTCCCAAACGAGGAACCTTTGATGCAAGAGGGAATCAGTACATAAGGAGATAGAGAGAAATACATGGCATAACCAATCCTTGAGTAGATCAAAACAAATCTAGCGTCCACACCTAGGAGCGCTTCTGAGAAGGGAGGAGATATCGAGATTAATTTAGATGAAAGAGAGACAGTAGGGGTGAACTTGGTGATCTTAGAATAGGCATATCGAAAGAAGGAACATTACACCATTCCTATGGACCACTTCTTGAAATTTCAAAAAATATTTCTCACCCCTACCATGGGGGCCACCTCTAGATCGGGCATGGTATTGGTGATTCATCTTTATCCACTCAAATAACCACACAAATATTTCAAGGAGGAGAGTAAAAAAGAAAGGAAATCTAGTGAGCAACTAGTTTAAGAAGTAGGTATTTTTATGGTAAACTTGGGCCAGATCAACTTGATCTCAGAAATATTTCCTTCCCATTCCCCCCATTTTCCTCATGAATATCATCTCTTGGAATAATAGGGGCTTAAGTGGAAGAAACAACCAAATAATTCTCTGAAATCTCATAATAGAAGAGAATTTGGACATTTTATTCTTATGGGAAACCAATTGTGCAGGAACATAGGTAGATCAAATTCTATCCCAATGTTGGAGACAAGCACAATCTAGTCATACCAATACAAGAGGATTTGTAGGAGGCTTAGCCATACTACGGAACCCATCCACATAAATCTTGAATAACTATTTCAGCGCTACATGGAAAATATCAATAGCATATCGAGCCATTGGTTCGAAAAAAAGGGGGGTGGTTACAAATGTTTATGGTCCTCATCTCCGACCAGAATAAACACTCTTTATTGGAAAATAGGGAAGGCCTTGGTGAAATCACCATAGGCCAATGATGGATACTTGGAGGATATTTAAGAACTATCCTATCTGTCGATGAGAAGAGAAGAGGGGTCCATAGACTCAAGGGGGACAATGAAGGCTTCAAAGACTTTATCAAGACACTTAGTTTGATAGACATGCAGAACATTAATGGAAAATTCACATGGTTGAACCAAAGATCAGGAGCTTAAAACATTTCCTTTCACTGGGATATATTTCTCATCTCGAAAACCCTTATGATGGATGGGATCCTGGTGGAAGCCAAAATTATTTCTATAGCCAGTTTAGACCACTGAACGATACATATTTGGATGTACGTCACTAATACTCCGTGTCACAAGCCCTTTCAATTTGAAATGTTTTGGCTAACCCATCCCGATTTCCAAGAAAACATCCCATATTGGTGGTCTACTGCAACCATATCTCATGGGTATATGATGTATAGATTCCAATAGAAACTAAAATATTTCAAGAAACTCTTGACAAACTGGAATAAGCACACTTCTGTAAATATCTTCCAATCCCAACGAGATATTGAGAAACAATTGAGGAATATAAAACATGAGATAATCATCCATGGAAACACAAAGCAACTGGAAGAAGTGTAGGCATAGACCAAACAATAACTAGAGAACATATATGCTCAGAAAGAAACCTTTTGGCTTCATAAATCTAAGGAACAATGGCTCAAAGACGTGAAAAAAAATGCAAAAGTTTTTCACGGGTCCATGATACAAAGAAGACACGCCAATAACATTATTAAGCTCAAGGCCACTCAAGGCCAGTAAATTACTTCTCATTCATCCATTGAGAAAGAACTAGTAAGTTATTATTAGAATCTTCTTTCTGAACCAAGGATGGATTGATTTGAATCCATTGGCAAGTTCACTCAATATATCCCCTCTCTTCTTACTAGTGAAAAAAACATCGACATCATAAAATCAATCACGATAGAAGAAATGGATCTGGTGATAAAGGAGATGTTTGTTGGAAACGATATGTGCCCTAACAGTTTCACAACTGATTTCTTCCACCACTATTGGTACCTTGTCTAGGAGTACGTTTGGAAGATAATTGAATATTACAAATGCTCAATATAGGTACTCCCCTCTTGATCCAGGTGGATATCGGTGGCCACCCACCTTTTCCAAATGGCTCAAAATAGTTTTCTAGCAATTTTGGCAATTTAATATTTTTAACAGTTTTTAACTTCTAGGGCAATTTTGAGGGCCTAAATGAAGATTTTTCAAGATATAACCAAATAAATGATATCCAAAGGCAATATTGAGTCCCAAAAATGAATCTCCTCGATGATACCTTTCCAATGGTCTATTATACGCCTAAAACGAAGATCGTATGCAAACTTTACGACCCCGAGAAGTTAATGTACTAACTTACCCAAACAGGGCCCACATGACTTTTGGTGCTTCATCTCCTAGGGTTAGGTTTTTGGATGTCTAGGGTTTTTTTTTGGCATTCTTGTTTATTGTAAAAATGACTTCATAGCCTCATGGTAATCATCTTCCTGTGAATGAGCGCAACTGTCACATCTCTTCTCAGAGATAATCCGCCACCATTCCAGCAAGCTTGTTCCCGCTGCATTTTACAGTTTTAACTTATTTAATTATTGAATAGAACACCAATTTTACTATATCTCTGCTATTTTGTGTTAAGAATCTATATTCATTTCATTCTGCTCTCGATCCTTTTTCAATTCATGTCCCCGATGAGGTCTGAGTATAGCAAGTTGGGTCTCGAGCTTGTATCTCTTGAAGACAATTTCTCTCGCACACCCAAGAAACCCTCAATGGTGGAAGAAAAGAAAAACGACGGAGAAGATGATCCTATCAATATGTTTCTTGAGCAAGCTCTCATGTGACAAAGGGACAAAATGATGGATAATTTTTCCCACATCCTTCAACGCTTATCGATAGGAACAAACACATATTCATCAAGCAACCACTTTGGAAGCACCTCGCCTTTCAAGGTAAAAGTTAATTTTGATATTCTTGTATTTGAAGGACAGATAGATGTAGAAGCCCTGGACAAATGGTTAAATCTGCTAGAAGGTTATTTCTATGTTCACAATTTTTCCGACAGAGAAAAGATCACCTTCGCACTCCTTGAAGATCTCCCTCATGTTAAACATTGTTGGGAAACTTACTGGGAGAAAAGTTCCAGAGAGGAGTCTGGAATATATGGGGTAGATCCCACTTGGGATTTTTTTGTGGATGTGGTAAAGGAACATTATTACCCTATTGGCAACTATGAGGACCAGTATATGAGATGGACCACACTACAACAAGAGAGGGGCCAAGAAGTTGCAGAGTTCACCAATACCTCCCATACCTTGCACACCAAGTTGGGTATCAAAGACTCTAAGCAACATTTGGTTCTGAAATATCGTGGGGCTCTACTCAAATACATCCAGACTGAAATGAATTTTTTGGACATCTCATCACTTAGTGCTTCTTATTGATATGTTGTTAAAACCGAGAAAAAATTTAAGCACCAGAACAAACGGGAGTTTTGTTCTGCAAATCTGCAACAACCAAAGTATCACAAAGACGTCTCTAACAAATAGTCTCCTAAAAACCAATACAAGACACAGGAAAAGAATGGTCACAAGAAGACAAATAAGGACACCGGAAAATGGTGTGATTTCCACAAAATCCCCTGGCACAACACTGATGAATGTCTCTCAAAACAATCATTGGTGTCTGAGATCAAAGACAAGGAGCCAAACCTTGATTCTGAATATGATTCTGAAAATACTGGTAAATGACAGATCATTGACACAGACCCCACTGCTATTGTCGTGACCACAACAATTCAACCAGAAGAACCAACAGATCCTTAAGAGGGGGAGCACCTTTTTCATTCACAGATGTGGGTGAAGGGGACCTCGCTGCATTTTATTGTTAATATATGAAGCCAGAAGAACCTCATCTCAGCATATGTCATCAAACAGTTGGTATTGTCGACAACACCACACCCATAACCATACAACATCGGGTGGCTTCTCTAAGGACGAGATCTTTGTGTCATCCAACAATTTTGATTTTCATACGACATCCAAACCTTCAAGGATGAGGTATTATGTGATGTTTCCCCACTGGATGTCTATGATGTTCTCTTGGGCTAACCATATATGTGGAAGCACCATGTTGTTTATGAGTCTCAACCCTGCAGTGTCATTGTTTCTCTGGGGGGTAATCTCTACAGAATACCAGAGGTAGTTCCGACTACTGTTCCACCTAAAAAGTGTCACAAGGTAGTATCTCATATTGAAAAATTTAGCTTTTCACAATCTGTTCAAAAGGAGAACAGAAGGACACTGCAACCACTACAGCCTTGCTCCAAGCACCTTCTATCTAATAGAAGCAGGTCGACAAAGATACAACAAAGAGAAAATATTATTTCTGCACATCGTCCTCTCATGTATCTCAACTTGTTGAATAGCCTCATCCTCAACAGGTTCATGATAGACTTCCACAGACTGAGCAGCACGACGTCTCCAACAAGGAAAGCAACTCACCAAGATGCAGATTCAACAAACACTTTTCCCTCTCCCCCGGGAACTCAACACAATGGAGACCATCTCTTCCTAAGGAGGGAGGATTGATCCAGGTGTATATTGGTGTCCACCCACCTTTTCCAAATGGCTCAAAACAGTTTTCTGACAATTTTGAGAATTTACTATTTTTAGCAGTTTTTAACTTCCGAGGCCATTTTGAGGGCCTAAATGAAGGTTTTTCGAGATCAACCCAACTTAGTGATAGCCAAAGGCATGATTGAGGCCCCAAAATGAATCTCCTCAAAGATACCTTTCCAACGGGTTATTATACGTCTAAAATGTAGATCATATTCAAAAGTTATGACCCCGAGATGTTAATGTACTAACTTACCCAAACGGGGCCCACATGACTTTTGGCGCTTCATATCCTAGGGTTAGGTTTTTGTATTTCTAGGGTTTTTTTTGGCATTCTCGTTTATTGTAAAAATTCCTTCAGAGCCTCATGGTAATCATCTTCTTACGAATGAGAAAAGCCATCACATCTCTTCTTAGAGATAAGCCACCACCATTCCAGCAAGCTTGTTTCCACTGCATTTTACACTTTCATCTTATTTCATTATTGAATAGAACACTAGTTTTACTATATCTCTGCTATTTTGTGTTAATAATCTGTATTCATTTTGTTCTTCTCATAAAATTCGGATCACCTCTCTCAATTCAAAATTCATCATATTTTTACTGAAAGAGAAGATTTTCAAGTACCCGAAATAGTTCTGACCAATTGTGTTATGCAATTTCATCTACAAAATCATCACCAAGGTAATTGTACTTAGAATCAAACCTATTCTACGTTTTACTATCTCCCATGAATAATATGGGTATATAGAGAGACTCCAAATAATGGATCGTGTCATTTTGGTCCATGAGGTTGTTCACTCTATGAAATTCACTTGCACCCCATGCATGCTCATGAAATTATATCTTTCCAAATCCTTTGACAAACTCAAGTGGAAATAAATTTGTTATCCAATACGATGTAATTAAGCATTGTATTTCACAACTTATCTAAGAGGTCATTCTATGACAGATTATCCAGATTACAAGAACTTTATATATTTTCTTGAAGTGTCAAATTTTCCATCTTCTCATTGGTCAGTAATGAGTTGTTGGGAATGGGCAAAATATCTAGCTCAAGTAGAAAATGATGATTTGAAAGGGAAGATTGCAAATGCTAGGTTCTTTTCATTTTCTTTGGATGAAGTTACAACTATCGATAATACTTCATGGATTTGCATGAACATTTATATGGTTAATGATCATGTTAGGAAGTCATATTTATTTGGGATTCATAAAATGATGGAGAATTCTACTACTCGAAATATTTATCAACTTGTCATCAAGACTTTGAAGGAAATTGGTGGTATGGATCATTTAGTGATTGTGAAAAATTTGGTATGTGTCTGTAACGACCCTAGTTAAATAGTTCATGGGGATTTTTAAATATAATTAATTAGATATTCAATTGTCCTAATATGGTTTTAATTAAACAATGATTAGTATTAATAATATTAATTAATTAATT
>JZKD02S0287224.1:287174-299877 GCA_000966675.3 Picea glauca | reverse complement strand
CTTTTGATCGATTAATTAATTAATTAATTGATTACATATCACATTCAATGACATGGGTAATAAATTTAAGGGCTTAATAATCTTAATTTATTTAATTAAATGTTTTACGTATGCAGGGGGGATAAGACATTAAAGAAGGGGATAAGACATTAAAGAAAGGGATAAGATATTAAAGAAGGGGGGGATAGGATAATAAAGGGGGAGATAAGGAAATTAATGAGAGGGAGGAGAGTCGGTGAAGGGGGATATGATGGGGAGGAGTCTTATGGGAAGGGGGATTATTTTGGAGGGGGGAGGCATTTTGAAGGGGGACTAGATTTTTGTTTGGATATTCTCTGGTGTGGAGAGCTTTGATATTGGGAGTTTTTGGTGAACCATTGCAGGGGGCATCGAGTTGCTGGGGGTTTTGGGCACGGGGGCCAGGATTCCTTTCGGTATCCTAGAGTTAGGGAGCTAGATAGGCTGCTCCTAGCTGACTGGGAGGTTAGTCGGTTTGGGCAGAGTTTGGTCAAAGTAGCAAGCTCGACAAGACAACATAGTGGACAACCAGCGCAGTGGAAATTAACATCAGGCAGAGGTATTTTTTTGTTATGAAATTATTATTATGTTGTGTAATTCAATAGGTTGTTGTTCATTAATTAATTAAACCTTCTTATATGTTTAATGAAAGAAATTACTTAGCCTTCTTGAGTATAAGTAATCTTATCTGTTTCATTAGATTTTTTATTTATTTTTGACTTAATTTAATAAGGTCTCTACAGGGTCGGAGCAGATGGAACGAAAACCATGCAACGGAAAAGGAATGTCCTTTGTGTCAAACTAAAACTATCATCTTCACCATCTATGGTTAGTATTTATTGTATGGATCATTTAATAAATCTTTCATTTAAAATAGTAAGCAAGTTTTCACTGGTTTCAAAAGTTGAATATCTTATGCATGAAACTCATGCATACTTTTGTCGTAGTCCCAAGCAATTTAAAGAGTTTCAACAATTTATTGAGGGTGTTACATATGGAAGAATGATACTAAAATATGTTGATACAAGATGGATCTTATTGAATGGACCATTTCAAACACTATTTAGTGTGTACCAATCCTTAGTAGGGGTGATGTATGAACATCGCTTCAGTGTAGACAAAGCTCAATATCTTTTCTTTCGAATAACTGATATAGATACATTATTAACATTGGATGGAATTATTCATATGATTTATGAAATTAATTTCCTTGTGAAAATGTCTCAGAGTCACACAATGTATATTGCAGAATACATACATACAAGAAAATTAGCATGTCTTCAATTAGAAAATTTGTATACAATGCCAGAGTCTTTCACAGGTCCAATGTTTAAAGGTTGGACTACTATCATAGATATAGAAAACATTGGAAATTATTAGAACTTTGATGGAAAAGAAATACTATGTATGGTAGTGCACAGGTATATGGTTCCATTTCAACAATGTTGTGATTTCAGTGAAGCACAACTTGATAGAAATTAGAAAATTACTAGCATCAGAGATAAGGTAACAATTTCCTAGAGATGAATTATTGGAGGCCATGCCTGTGGTATACCCTCAATATTGGAAACTTTAACACAATAGAGGGGCTACAAGAGTTGACTTTTAACAAAATTAAAAATTGTAGTGCACCAATTTGGCAAGAATTGCAATGTACAAGGAGAAGATATTGAAGGTATATTAGATTCACAAAATTTTTATAAACAAGCAAATATCTTTGGTCAAACAATGTTAGCTCAATATTTTTGTTTGGATAAACCTCTAGAACATGGTGCAATAACAAGATTATGGACTAAACTAGGTGAAAGCTAATACCTAGAAGAAAACATGTAAGAATATTTCAAATTAGTAGATTTATGTCAAACGATGATTTTGGGATCGGTGGAGGATGAGAGAATGTTTAGTGAACTATCATTATTGAATTCAAAGTTGAATAACAAGCTTGATAAACATATTTATACATTTTAAATATTATATGTAACAAAGTATGACAAACAATTTTCCATTCGATAGAGTACTAGTGCTTTGGCGATCAGATTGTGATAGAAGGGGAGAATACAACACAAAAAAATCCTCCAATGAACTTTATATGGAAGATAATCTTTTGAAGGCTCATAATAATAGTTCATCTACATATTTTCTTGTTCAGAATATAGAAAATGAGGGTCGACATGTTGATGTGAACTGGGATATTAATATACCCCAAGATGTTATCTAAACCAATATACATGAAGGGACTCTTATTTTTACTTAATTTTTCCATTGATGATTGGTGTTGTAGAAATAATAAATGGAATGGAACGTGTGATGTGATTCTTGTTAGTTTATTGACTTAATTGTCCCTTTATTTTTGGAGCACATTGGAAAAAGGTAATTCTTTATGGGAGCAATATTACCATCTGTAAATTTGACTCTTTGATATTGCACTTAAGGTAAAAATAGGTTATATATTTTGTATTAAAAAATGCAGCATTGAAGCTACATTTATTTTATCCTAGCAATTTTAAGTTTGATGGTTTGATAGTTAACTAAGACATTATCTTTTTCTTATCTGTGACAGGAAATGAAGTTGGAATTTGATGAAGTTGAGACCTATCTCTTCACATAGATAGTGTCCTAGTATTAAAGGGTAAATAACTAGTTAACAATACTTTCACTAAGAAATAATGGGCTCATTCAAGACTCAAGTGCATGAAACTTCTTGTATTTGTAACTTTGGTAAATTTTAATGGTTTGTTTGTTGTTTGCATTTGGACCATTTTTTCAACTTTGGAAGTTTGGTTTTATTTTTGTTAAATATTGTGTTAGTCCCTTGAATGCTTATAGTTCTCATTTGATGCTTGACTGAGGCTTGAGCCCTTTGTAGTAGCTTGATTGGTTTCATTTGGCTTTCATTGATTCACGAGGTTTGGGTTTAAGTTAAACACCTTTGTTGAGTTAAAATACTTTTATTATGATTATTTGATGAAAATATGGCATTATGTTTAATAAGTTAATATATGGATTTGGTTATAATCGAGGCATTAAATGTGTTTTTCATAATTATTATTGTTCTCTTTTAATATTTGATGGTTCGTGGAAAAGTATTTTTATTTCCTTTCACTTTGTATAATGACTTAAAAATATTCACCATTTAAAATATATTATATTTATTTATATTTTCTTTGACAAGACATGTTGGTATTCATAAAAGGAATGAGCCATGAGTTTCTAACTGAAGATAAAAATGGTCTATGTACTAGCCTAATAGATTCCTATGCAGTCATAATAGGACATCTATTACCAATGAGACCAACATTCCTCTAATGCATTTATAATTTTAATGTTGTGAATAAAAAAAATTTAAATGCAACTTCTCAATAAAAGTTTTATGAAATGATTTTTAATCTAGTCAAACCTCATGATTTGTAATCCATGAGAAAGAAATGAAACACTTCTCTATAAATGGGTGACCTACAAAATAAACGATAGTGAATACTTAAGGGGTTTGTTGGAGGATGGAAGGTATCATCATTAGCCAACCTATCATGATCATGGGTATTTAGCGGCATGACCATTAACATTACCATCATCTGGTCACCAAGCCAGGGTAGTGTTTCCTAGTTACACGACTGAGGAAAATGGGGTCTCATCATGAGAAAACATTCTCATTTCCTCGAGGTAGTTGTGAATGAAACTATAATTATTTGGACACCAAGCCAGGACAATGGCCTCCAAATTGTTCCTTGAAACATGACATAAATATAAATAAAGAGTTAAGAATAATTAATGGATCATACTGGGGCTTGAAATTGAAATTATAAACTTCTTCTATTAGATTCTTTAAGAAAAAATTTATATTCCATAGCATGTCCATAGTATCAGTTCTTGTTTCTAAACTTGGTTTTTATCTTAGTTTTTGATGTAAAATAACAACAATCTTTCTATATTATCCAAAATATGTAAGGCAGGTGTTTGTGTGTCTCCCAAAAACTCTTCAATATAGCTCATTTTATGCATTTATGAGATCATGAGTTACTAACATGTCCCAATATGAACTCCTAGAAGATATTCCAACAATACTTTAGGAACAAGACAATCAATTCCTCATCCATCGTGTCTATTGGTGACTTTAATTGTATAATTAATTAAACAATTGAAGTTCTGAATCATTAATTCTCAACCTGGGAAAGTCTGGTTATTTCAAAGGCAATCAAGCAGAGTCTATGAATTATCATTGAGTCTTCTGACACTAATTCATATTCAATCACCCAAGATAATCAATACCTACTCAAACTTCGATAATTGTTGAGATTGTTATAGATTTCTTCCTCACTGAACAATTCTAAATCCAATTGTTGAATTAACCATTCACCATTAAACTACTCCTTGCAGAAAAGAAACCATGCAGATGAAATGTATTAAAATATCTATATTAATTTTTCAAGAATTTAAATCCTCTCAAAGGATCTCCTCTATGATTGCATAAATAAAATTTTCACTTCAAAGAAATCGTGACTTCATTAAATCATAAATCCAAAATCACACCTCCATCTAGATCTATCTCAACAATAAATAGTAGAGAACTTAATCTATGATATCATTTAGTGATATGGTTGAGATGTAAAAAAAATACTAATCATCAAGAACTAAATGAGCCATTCAAGAAATATTACACTTTCAAGATAACAAATTGTTACATTAACAATTGCAATCTATTCATGAACATCAATCCAAAAATAATTACTGCTTCAACAACATTGATTATACGCATTGTAGAAAAAAGGTTAATTTGTTGATTTATTATGTGACATGCATAGGAATATAAAACTAACAATTGACTGAGGTGAGATGTGTGTGGAGGTGGGCCCTTTCCTCCAAACAGAGCTTCTTGTAAAAAAACTAAAAATAATTAACCTCTAACATAAATTCAGTTGAGCACTGCCACTTCTTATTAAGAGATTACAATGTTAATTTTCTAGTGCTCAATGGAAAAACAAGGACCAATTCCCTAGCATAAATGCTTTGTACATATTTTAAACCATGCCTTGTTCTCATAATAGAATGAAACTACCAGTAGTTTGAACAGTCATGAAAATATTTCAATTCTCAAGTTGTTCATAACTTCTTAAAACATAGACTATTAATATTACAATAAAAAGAATTACAAAATTAGAAATCTATGCTCCAATTGTTATCCAATGATGTGTCAAGATGGACGATTCACTAGATAAGTTGTGTGAATTCCAGAAGATTGCCCTCTAACAAATGGATATGTTATATCCATGAGGAGATTCAATCGGTGGTTCCATAGTATTCTTTGTGCATTTTTCATACAGTTGTTTCATCATGGTGTTTCATAACCAACATATCTACATTCATTCTTATTAACTCATCACTAATTACCCAAATTAGAAAACATCATCCTAGTTTACAAGTAAACTATGAATTAACATAACATAATGAATAATGAACTGTACCTACTCTAGGATTGATGTTCTCATAGGAAATGTAAACAATAGGGTCCAAGGATGAATTAATATAAGAGAATGAGATGAAAATGGCATGGAAATGATAAGGAAAAAGGGGAAATTTTAGCACCCAACATCTCCCCCCAACTTCACCAATGCTTGTCCCCATGCAACTCCACTCACTTAGAATCAGAGTCTAATTCCAGGCATGAAATTTTGCTATGCAAATTAGAAATTTTGTAGGATGATGTAGCATTATCTTCTAAATTCCTCTATCCCATAGAAGAAATCACTTATGTCCAACATTCCCTTTCAGTCTTCTTATTCAATCTATACTTATGTTGATACTTCTCTATTGGCAGCCAAATAAAATGGAAATGAAATTTCATCCCCAACCACTATGGACCACAAGTATGAATGTACTCAATATAGCTAGGAACCCAAGATAGAGCATAGGTAAAATTATCATGACTGCAAGGATCCTTAATCCTCAAGGCCAAAGAGAATGTTTCTCATGTAAATCTTCTACCTTCCAGTGCAAACAATTATTAATCATTAATTTTTTTAACACAAGAATCTATGACAAACCTTTGAAGTTTTGTCACTTTTCTAGTCTTGTAAGATGAAGAGACCAGATGCCAATGTATATTAAAAACAATAATAGGATTGTGGGGTTCACCCCTAATCCATAATGTTTCTTCTCCTTCGTTCTTTTGGATTGTTTGGAAGGAATTCCACCATTTTTCATGATTGTTCAAAAAAGAAGTGAAGGCTCTCAACTGCACATCTCCTACATAGGGAACACAATTAAATTTAATATCCAACAGGAATGTTTGTTCATGAAAATAAAGCTCACACAAGAAATGTTCATCTGAGAAATCAATCTGGGAGAAAGTTTCTAAAAGCTCATAGGAACTAATCAATTTATAAGGCCTTCCTTCCTTAATAGATTCAAGCTTAAAAAGAGATATTTTTTCATAAAGGAAGATTGGGTATGAGGGATAAGGGATTCTACATCTCAACAACTCTTCTTCTAACAAACACGTTTGATTTTTATCTTATTGGAGAATCTAGCACTTGGCTTGCAGCTTCTTCAACTCTCCCAATTGCTTCTTCATTTATTCCCATTTAAATTTCCGAGAGGTAAAAAATTAATCATATCTATCCCTAAGGTCTTGTATTTCCTTTCTATGGGATGGAACACGAATCATTTCTTATCCAAACATGGAAACCTTTTTCTTCAACTTGTCAATATCTGCCAACAAAAATATAGTATTATCTTATGTGTCTTGATGGTCAACTTCTTGTTCATCCTCATCACTGATTTCCAGAGGAATTCAAGATTGTGTCACTAGTTATTGTGTAACAGTGAGTTTATCTAGCTACGGTAATTCCTCTTGCTAAACCAATAGTTCTTGTGTGATAGTGGCTTCTTTTGTGGCTTCATCATAGTATTGATTTAAATTATGTACCACTGGTTCTTGTGTAGCAGTGGTACTCTCAAGTTGGGTTTGTTCAGTAGTCTTAGCCATCACCAGTTCTTGTGTTATAGTGACAACTTCCTTTATATCCTTATTATACTACATATTTAAATCAAGTACCATTGGTTCTTGTGTTACAGTGGCATTATTAGGTGTTTCAAAAATATGATTTTCTTCTTCCCTAGTCATTAGTTCTTGTGTGGTAGTGGATTTATTTCTCTATGCTTCCTCAAGCATCTCCTCTTCTATTATGATTATTCCCAAAGATGAGGGATCATGACACAAATATTCCTTAAATATTTCATGTGTTGTAGCCTTTGATTGCACAGTCTGTCCTCCTAAAATATGGTTTGATTGCACTAATAAATACATATAATGAGGTAGAGGAATTTGGACTCCCTTTTCTATTTTTAGCATTTCCAATTCCCCTGTAAGTATTTGAACTTCTCTTTTCAATTTATCATTCTGAAAGAACATGGAATGAATCTTACGTTTACCTCTTTCAACAATAGGTTCTTTTGTTTTAGTAGCTCGTTTTGGGCTCAGGTTTTCAACTTGTTCTTGTGTTACAATGACAACTTCATGTTGTTGTTCATTACCCACTGGTTCTTGTGTAACAATGGGTGAAAGAGGACGCAACATAGGAATCTGAATTTTTTCCATTTTCATCTTTTAACTGCTTCTGCGGCGACAACAACCCTGGTTCTTCTCCTTGTACTTGGGAAAGTCGATGGAAACATTGGAAATGGCCTTTTCCTCCTTATTATCTTTGGAACTATTCAGGGAGGTTTCTCTGATAAAATTTAAACTTCATAATAAAGTGCAACATGGGAATAATCATCATGCAAATAAGATGATTCTTTGTACAACTCAATTACATTCTCACTTGGAATCATTGTTTCAACCTCCTAAATCTGTTTTGGTGAAGTTTCTGCCCTTTTAGGTGACAATGACCTATCAACACTTAATTCCTTCACTGTATCTCCATAAGCTATATATGTATCTGATCCTTCCCTCGTTTCTTCCATTGTTTCTTTGACACTCAGTTCTTTTTATGTATCCTCTCCTTCGTGTTCTGATGGTTCATTCTCCTCTATCAACTTATATTTTTCCTCTGCTATAATGGTAGGTGATTTTTCATGGTTTTGGTACAGATATTCTTCCATATTCACTCCAAGATCTTCCATATGTACATATTCTCCAATCACAACTATAGGGATATCCCTCAGTTCTACATCACCACTGCCATGTCCTAGTTCTCCAACAACATTATCTTCTCCCAGCTCTTCACTAATTACTTCTCTTTCCTCTCTTTCCCTGTCTGAAATACTCATGTCACAACTTCATGCCTCCTCTTTTGATTCATTTCCACCATTTTCATCAAATTGTACTGCTCCCCTTCCAATGAATTGATCCCATGTCTAGTTTTGTAGTTTCAAGGCTCTCAACACTATTAATTTTACCAGACAGTGGTGTGTGAAAGAAACTTGGGGAAAAAGAGGTTGTCTTCCATAATGTGCCATATTATGAAAATATTCTAACATATAATAAGGATTATTTATCAATGAGACATGAAGAAGGTGTGACAACAGAAAAAAATCATATGTGTAAACAACCTTGTACCTACCTTAACATGTAATATATTTCTTCAATAAAACAACAACCGGGTCCCAAGGTTGAGGTAAACACTCTATTGTTGTGCCACCTCCTCTAGGTTTCACTTGCTCTCATTCCTCTAAGAAATTGGTTTTTTCATTAGCAATGGATTTCCTTCGTCCAAACAATTTTCTACCAGTCCTGGGAAGCCCCGTAATAGAGGATACAGCTTCCTTTGTTACACTAATATCCAAACCTCTAACATGTGAATGGGTTCTTGTTAAATTCCATGCAAATTCTAGGGAAATATCACTATCAAACCTTTCCACCCTATGTCTTCAAATAGTATACATACTTATGGGCGTTGATGCAGGGTGTCGAGGGTTGTCCGTTTATGATGGACTTTAGATCCTCCCATGTTGAATGTTATTATATATAATTATTTTTTAGATTATTGGAAAGGAGCTTCAAGTTCAAAATTCCCAACACATGACATATACCCAAGAGATTCAGCATGCATGAGCTCGCAGGAACAGTGCAAGGAGATTTGTTGATATTTTTGGAAAGGTGGTGGTGATTCGTGGGAAAAATCAACCAAGTTGGTTGAACGTTTATGGTGGAAGTTGGTTTCTTTATTCAGAGATGATGGGATACCCCCCAAATGACAGTATTGGCCCTCTTTTGGTGATGAGGAAGGGCATGGAGCAATCATTATTTCATTGTAGCATGTCAAATATAGTCATACCTGTAAACCAAGGACATGTACATGTGGGAACTTACCCATGGAAAGAAAAATATGAGGTGGCAATCATGTTCAACTGTCCAATCAGTGTTATGAGTACCTTCCATTAATAGATATTGATGACCATGGATGAAAATGGTGGAGTAACTATGCCAGCTAGATATGTTAGATCTAGATTCCAAGAGGAGACTTAATCAATGTGAGGTGGTGTCATAGTCTTTTTCATGCGTGTTTCATCGAAGTGTTTCAGCACCAACATATCTTCTTTCGTTCTTATTAATTCAACATAGTCTTCTTCATGTGTGTTTCATCCATTGGTTTCAACACCAACATATCTACATTCATTCTTATTAATTCGGCATAGTCTTCTTTGTGTGTGTTTCAACATGGTGTTTCATCACCAACGTATTTGCATATGTGTACGTCTTTGTGGTTTACAGGTAGGACTGTGTAATTACCCAAATTAAGTAACATCATCCTAGTTTACAAGTAAATTATAAATTAAGTTTTAACATAGCACAATGAATAATGAATTGTACCTGCTCGAGGATTGATGTTCTCATAGGAAATGTAGACAATAGGTATGAATTGATACAAGAGAATGATATGAAAATGGCACATAAATGATAAGGAAAAGGGGAAAGTTTAGCAACCAACAATATCCCACTTGAGTAGATTAACAAATTTATGTGGGACATGAATTGTGACAATACTCTAAGTCTTGATGGCTTCTAAAAAAAAATCTAGAAACAATCCTAGAACATTATGAATCTTGTCAATTGCATAGAGGGAAAGCACAAGGAAAGATAAAAGAACTTCCTAAGTCCTTTGATATATATTTTTAGTGCTTGGCATATATATTGAGTCTCCAAAATTTCTTGTTGACTACATTGTGTAGGTGAGTACATAAGTTCTATTTTTTGTACTAGATTTTCTTGGAATACTCCCAAGATCGAACATGGCAGGTCTATGGATCACGTCAACCATTCCACAACTAGAATTGATTTCCCATAGATATTGATGTCTCTAAATCCTTCTAAATTTATTATGGAAATTACATATATATCATGGATCATAGTTATGGAATTTTTTTATCATGTAAAATTCCGTAAAAGATTCGCCAAGACTTTTAAAAGGTTTTATAATTGTGTGAAAATTCTCCCCAATTTCACAAGATTTTATAATTTCGTGAAAGATTCGCCCAAATTTTACAAGATTATATAATTTGGTGAAAGATTCACCAAACAATTATATATGCATATTATGTTATTCATAAAATATCCTTCACACTTTCCCATTTGTCATGGGGATTCTCCCATTTACTATACATATAAATTTAGGGAGGTTCTTAAAATTTTCCATGTTATCATGGAAAAGGGTTTAAGTGTTACATAAAACCTTCTATTGAGGAAGGATATGTGAAGGGTATGACTCTGCACAGTATGAACCCTCCCATCCTTCAAAAACATTTTTTTAATGACACAATGATGATGGGATCCCCCATTGCTCGTGAAGCTTGATGCAACTTTGAGTATCGACTTCAGCGAGGCCTCTCACACTTCCATCAACACTAAAATGTCCCAAATATTCTTTTTTTCCACCCCCATTCTTGTCTTCATTTGGATGTCCATTCCATAAATATATTTGGATGTCCCTCTCATCAATAATGCACTCAGAAACAATTCTTGGTAGGGCCTTCTTACCTCCCTAGAGAAAAGGATCAATTTCTCGACCTTTTGAATCCTTAATATTGCAATTTGAATGGTTCTCCTCAAGTATATAATTAAACCTATTCCCATTTCTACATGGTATGCCCTCGCAAACCCTAAATATGTTCTTGATGCAATAAAAATAATTCATAGATTGGGAGAAATTATGTAAACTCAAACTTGCAGCCAACATAGGTGTGAGAGACCCACATCTCAATCAGGAGTCAAGTGCATAAATCTAGTGGCATTGGCTCAATAACCCTACGGAACTTTGTGTTGGGTATGTGGTATATTCTTTCCATGTGTGTGTGTGTGGGTGCGTCAGATACGACAACTATGTCTGACGCACCCCCACACACACACATTGTGTGGGCGGTTTTTTGCTATTTTTAGTGGAATTTGCTATTTTTAGCGGATTTGTAAATTAATCTCGGATTAAGGGATTAGGTTTTTGGTATCTACGGAATACCTTAAAATATTGTATATATTGTATGGAGAATGGTGAAATTTGATATAATGAAAATAAGAAAGGTTTTCCCAGTTGAGGGTTTCCAGTATAAAATCTCTGTGTACTCTGTGTATGAGCCATTGATTAATTTTTGTATTTTTTAAGAATCTATATGCATTGCTTTACTTCGTAGGCTTAAAACTTACACTTTGGGCCTGACTTTGGAGACACAAATACAGTCCTACCCTAGAGGAAGCACAAATTATTAGATGGAATGAAAGGAAAGAAGCATATCTAATTTGGAAAAAAGCTATACAAAACGACCATATCATTCAAAACGATTCTTTTTGGGAGATTCGTCGTGGCCATAATACTTTATTTTGTATGGATTCATGGAAGCAATTTCCCCCACTCATTCAACATAAACAATTGTCAGAATTTCATCTCCACATGGACCGGGTTGGCCTTCAACATGTGGAGGATTATTGGAAAGGTAGAAGTCCAAACTCGAGTTGGTAAGAATGGAAAACCACCCATGAGGATATTTGTATTCTTGTTGAAATTGATTTAGCACCCTGGTATGAGGAAGCACAACTATGCAAGATCAAACATCATAATGGTCATAACATTATAAGGTGAGGCCATTCTCCCAAAGGATCCTTCACTATCAAGGAGGAAAATATTTTGAAGGATTCTTTCAACTTATTAACAGGACCCCATTGGCACAACATATGGAAGGCCAAAATTTGGCCTAAAATCAATACTTTTCTCTAGCTTGTTTCCCACATAAGCATCCTAATTTATGAAACAAATAATCTGGTTGGATTATGGGCACTCATAAGATGCCTTCAAGCAACCAAAATGTAGGGCTTATTGCAACTCATTGTGGAAGGGGACTCCAAGGTGATTTTTTCCATGCTCTCTAAAGTCCTAAATGGCTCTCCACTTGAGTTGGAGACATCTAAGTAGTCTGAAATTCCTGCATTTTCTTATCAATCCCCAACTAGTTTTGATCCCCTCCCATGTTTGTCATGAAACAAACAAATTGGTGCAAAAATTGGCCAACACTATTGTTCATCAAGAGGTGGGTGATCTGGAATGTAATGCCACTATGTATCTAGATCATCCCACTCTCATGGATTACATAAATGTTCTCCCCGGATGGTGTGATATCCAATGAACAAGAACATTGAATTGGTTTATGGAGGTCGTGGAACTTGGAATCATTAGCCTCATGATACATGTGAATGATTTGGACT
>JZKD02S0287224.1:277025-287164 GCA_000966675.3 Picea glauca | reverse complement strand
AATACCAACTATCTCCTTGGAGTTGTGTCAACACATGTTCCATCAGATTGACCTTTAAGGGTACTAAGGAGAAGATACGTGGTCTCCTACTCAAGGCATCTGCGACCACATTTTCTTTTCCCTTGATGTATAAAATACCAAAATCGTACTCACTCATAAACTCACTCCATCGCCTTTTCCTGGCATTCAGATCCCTTTGAGTGAAGAGATGTTTTAAACTTTGATGGTCTATTTTGAGCTTAAAGTTTCACCCTACTGGATAGTGCCTCCAAAGTTTCAGAGCTAGAATTACAATAGCCAACTCTAAATCATGAGTCATGTATAGATCTTCATGTTTCTTCAACATCCTGCATGCATAAGCTATCACTCCTCCATATTGCATTAGCACGGCCCCCAACCCTTGCTTTGAGGCATCCGTGCATACTGTGAAGTCCTTTTCCATATCTGACACTCATAGAATTGGCGCACTAGTTAGTAACCTCTTAAGCTCAATGAATGCACTATCACATTCTTCTGTCCATTCATACCTAACCCCCTTGCACTGCAAAGTGGTGATGGGTTTCGCCATTTTTGAGAATCCTTCCACAAGTCTCCGATTATAACTTTCTATCCCCATGAAGCTTCTCACCTCATGGGCATTTTTCGGCACTGGCCACTCCATAATGGCCTTTACCTTTTCTAGGTCCACAGAGATTCCTTCACCGTAAATGATATGACCTAAATAGTGGATCTCTTTCTGAAAGAAGGAACACTTCGACAACTTCCCATACAATTTTTTCTCTCTAAGGCAAGACAACACCACTCGCAAGTGTTCCTCGTGTTCTCTTTCGTTCTTGGAATAGATGAGGATGTCATCTAGAAAGACTTGTACAAAACAGTCTAAGTACTTTTAGAATACGTCATTCATGAGGCTCATGAATACTGCTGGCGCATTGGTCAATCCAAAAGGTACTACGACAAACTCGTAATGTCCAAACCAAGTTCGAAAGGCAGTTTTTGGGATATCGCCTTCCTTAACCCTTAACTGATGATACCCTGATCGCAAATCGATCTTTGAGAATATCGCCGCTCCTTTCATCTGATTGGAGAGGTCATATATTCGCGGCAATGGGTACCTATTTTTCATTGTAGCACGTTTCAAGTCCCTGTAGTCTAAACATAATCATAAGGAACCATCCTTCTTCTTTACAAAAATTACTGGTGCACCCCAAGGTGAGACACTGGGCCTTATTAGCCCTAAGTCCAGTAACTCTTTCAACTGCATCTGCAACTCACAAAGTTCTAGCGCTTTCATTCGATACATAGTCTTGGAGATTTGTTCTACACCAGGTTTTAGGTCAATAGTAAAATCAATCTCCCTCTCAGGAGGTAATGCTGGTAACTCGTTCGGAAAAACATCGTTAAATTATGACAATACCAGGTACTGATCCAATGAGGGTCCCTTCCTTTGGTTCACTACTTCCACTACATATAGTTGACACCCTTGTCTCAAGCATCGCTTACAATTTATAGTTGAGATAAAGCATAATGACACTTTTCTCCATACACCTTGGATCTCTACTAGTCTTCCCTCATCGTCGACACAAAGCACCCTCTTTGCGAAACAATCTACCAAATCTTAGTGAGATGCTAACCAATCCATTCCAATGATTAGGTCATATTCCCCGAGAGCAGTGACGTATACCTTCAACCTGGTAGTACACGCTCCCTGGTCTACTTTACAATTATCAACACTAGGTCCTACCGCTTGTTTTTCCCCCAAAGCCATCTTGACTTGTTTAAAGTCATCATTATCGTAGGCTGCCAACCCACTCTTTCCTAATGCAGATGGTGAAATGAAACTATCTATCCCACCAGAATCAAATAAAATCTTAACATTGATATGATTTAGCGTACCTGATGACACCACCACCGTGGATTGATGTTCGGCCTGGTGATTATTAACTGCTACATAAATATGGTGCCTTCTACTTGCTCTTCCCATCGGGGCCTTCCCTTCTCTATGCGCAAATCTTGATTGTAACTCTAAGCAGTCATGCCAGTAATGGGGTCCTCCACATCCCCAACAGGAACACGAGATTGAACCTGTGAACTGTTATGTGACTGTCTCTGAAATGAGTTCCTTCCCCTGGAACCCCTGCCCCTACTAGCTGTTCCCTGAGATGGCCATGGACCTGTCTGTGTTGTTGGTGATGAACAAGATGTTTCACTCACTGCCATTGAAATCCCTGTGGCTACTGTCCTTGGCACAACTCTATTACCATATGGAGGTGGCCTTGAGCCCCCTCCCCTCAAAAATTTCCTCGAGGCCTTCCCTACGAATCCAGGATGATGCGGAAAGGTAGGTCTCGTACCTCCGTTTAAGTTCATGTGTTCCTCCGCATAACGTGTATTTTCCACTGCTTCTGCTACTGAAGACAATTTCCACATACGCACCATAGCTCTGATCTTAGGGTTTAGCCCATAGACGAAGCATTCTGCCTGTCGTTGGTCATTATCCATGTATGAAACATATTTGGCCAATTCCATAAACCTGATCTCATACTCTTCTACGGTCATGTTTCCCTGTACTAAGGCATGAAATGCTCCTACTTGCTGCTCCTCATAGTAGGCTGGAAGATATTTCCTTCAGAACCTCTCCTCAAAAAGTTCCCAAGATACTGTGTCTGGGGTAAGATGCAGTTGTCTTTCCAGGTTACCCCACCAGTTCAAGGCACTGTCTCTTAACTGAAAAATCGTTATTTTCGCCTTTGAGTTGGATGCATAGTCCCTTAAGGAAAAACACCTTGTCATGCCTTCCAACCCTGCTTATGCGGGTTCACTGGCGCGACCCCCGACAAACTCCAGAAGTTTGATCTTCTGCAATTTTCGAGTGATATCTTCGGGTTGAGGTCCTCCCCCTGAATCCCTTGACGCTTCTGGATTACCCGTTCCAGATGGTGGGGGTTCCACTTTAGTCCCTGCTAGTTGTTGCCCCTTTAAAGTCTCATTTATGGCTTCCAACAAGCACAGTATGAGAGCTAGTTTGGGCGATGGTGGCGGTGGTGTTGGCGGTGTTTACGGTGCCTGCGATGATGCTCCCCTTCCTCGATTCCCTCAAGTCCTAACCATCCTGTATGATTTAACCTACATCAACCAAAGTTCTTAGGGTGAGCTCAAGGACGTTTCAAATTGGTGCTACTTAAACTAGAAAACAGGGTTAGGCGTAAGTTTCTTTTACTTGTCTGTAAAGAGACATTACTCTCTTTAGGGGATTGGCTAGGTTAGGGTTAAAGCATCTAAGCTTGATTTCTTCTCCTAAGAAAACTATTGAATCACTCGCCTGGTAGCTACGCTAGCACTGTACCCTAGTCGCCATCGTCAATCAAATCTCGTATGTAGTGCTTCCTATCATACGTCGTATTATACCGTAACTATTCCCACAACATGCGTCAAACTCCCGCTACTCTACAAGGACCTTTAACCTTTATAAACATGAATAACTCTATTATAAATATAATTAACCTTTAAGCTCTATGTGTGGCGCGTTGGTGTTTGGTCACTTACCAAAGCGCTTGGACTTGGTGGTGGTCATGGGTTCAAAACCCATGAAGTCAATTAATTTTAATTATCATATTAAGCTTACCATATATTATTAAATTTAAACTCATACATCACTAATCTTTTAATTTAATTTAATTTAATTTAATTTATATTTATATTTATATTTAATCTTATCTTTTATTAAATTAAAGTAATAAAATGATTTACTTAGCTTAAATTAAATTAGAACTCATAATTATTTAAATTATTTAATTTAAATAATTTAAATTTATGTAATAGTATTAATACTTTAAAATAAAAATAAAAACTAGAATTAATATTACTAAAAAAAAATCTTACTTTCAATTCGACGAGAGTTTAATGTGCTTAATACTTAATGCGAAACGAGGCATTCGCTAGTAGCCTTTAAGGTCGGGCTTCTGGCATGAGGCCCATGTGCCCAGCCCCTAGCTATCAGTACCAAAACCCTCAACTATTCCTTAACCCTAACACTCCTTCACTTCTGCCTCTTTCCTCTATCGCCTCTCCACTCTGCTCTTGACACTGGTACTAGTCTGGTCTGGTCGTGGCTTTGCGCTATGTGTTGGCATAGGTGCGAGAAGGGGCTGAGAGTTCAAGTCAAGGATTTAACAGTATGACAGATGCGGTAGGTGCTTGGTTGTTTTTTTTTTTTTCAAAACTAAAAAAAAAAGTGTTTCCTGTGTGTGTAGTGTGATCCTGGGACGTTGTTGGGTGCTGGTGCGTTGGAAAGATTCGACTGTTGTGTACCCCTTTTAGGCCCTCTTTGTGAAGATTCTATCAAGTTACCTGGGAAGAGATTAACAGATTCTATAACTTGGATAAATCCATGATGGCTTTGTTCTGATGCTTTGCGCTTGTGCGGTTGGTCTCTATTGGCTTGTGTTCTGTTACCGGCTCCTTACGGGCTTCCTCCATGGAACATTTTATGAGTGTGCTATTTTGATTCTTGATTATGTATGCTTGGTGCATGGTTTGAGAATCAACTTGCATTTCATGTGGTTGCTAACCCATGTTGTGTATTGGTGTGGTTGTAGGTTAGCCCGGAGCTATATGGAGATTCGTATCCCCTAGAAAAATCTCAGGAGTACTGTATTTGAAAGCTTGTTTCCATGGCGGAGAATAGTGAGTTTTCGATGAACATACGACCTTGAAACTATTTGTTGATGTGTGCATGATAAAAGTATAGATTTATGTACCCAAACCGAAACCCCATTCACAATCCCACCAGGCAAGGGTGTTATCATATTTTTTTATTTTTTTTATTGAATCTTGGGAGGCTACGGAGGTTAAGAGGGAGAAACAACAAACATTGGCAGCAAGAAAATCAGAGGTATGATCAAACTAAAGTACAATGTTATTATTGTAAGAAGTTTGGGAATTTTGCTAACAAATGTTGGAAGAAAAAGGAAGATGCTGGAAAACAGTCTATACATATTACAAATGAGTCTAAGGATCATCAAAATCCTGTGTTTTTTACCTGTAATGTCACTCAAGAAAGTGAAAATGATATTTGGTTTTTGGATAGTGGTTCAAGTAACCACATGAATGGTAATAAGGATTTATTTTCCTTTACTGATAATAGTATTTAGTCTGATGTAAAACTGGGAAATGACTGTAAGGTTACAATTAATGGTAAAGGTGTAGTTTCAATTTACACTAAGGATAATCAGAAAATAAATATTGATCATGTTTATTTTGTTCTTGGTCTAAAATGAAATCTTATTAGTGTTGGACAACTGATGGAGAAAAAATAGACAGTATTCTTCAAGAAGAAGGTATGTACAATCTTTGATAAATTTCCCAACAAAAAGTTGATTGCAAGAGCAGAGATGACCAAGAATAGGATGTTTCCACTTGTTATGAAAAATGGTTTGAGTAGTTCTTTGAATGCTTATAAAGATGGAAGTCCAGATGACTCTTGGTTATGGCATTTGAGATATGGTCATTTACATTTTGGTGGCTTAGATCTGTTACAAAAGAAATAGATGGTAAAGGGGTTACCTTGTATTCAACAACCTACAAGCTCTTGTGAGAGCTGTATACTTGGAAAACATCATAGAGAGAAATTTGCTTTAGGTGTTTCCTACATAGAAAAAGTTCCATTGGAAATTGTCCACATAGATTTATGTGGACCTATGCAAACACCTTCTTTAACTAGCTATGTTTATTTTATGACTTTCATTGATGATTTCAGTAGGAAGACTTGGTTGTATTTGTTGAAACAGAAATTTGAAGCTTTTGATGTTTTTAAGAAGTTTAAATCTATGGTTGAGAATGAGAGTGGTCGAACCATTAAAATCTTAGGGTTTGACAGAGGAGGTGAATACAAACTTAATAAATTCATTGAATTTTGTGATCTTCATGGAATTAAAAGGCAGTTTACTGCTAGATATACTCCACAACAGAATGGAGTGGTTGAAAGGAAGAATCAAACCATCATGGATATGGCCTGAAGCATGTTGAAAGAGAAGCATCTTTCAAATGAATATTGGGGAGATGCGGTTCTTTTATTTGTTTTTATCTTGAATAGAAGTCTGACCAAGACCATTAGGGATCATGTACCTCAGGAAGCCTGGGATGGTAAGCCTTGCAATGTTTCTCATTTCATAATTTTTGGATGTGTTGCATTTGCGCACGTACCTGCAGAAATATGGAGTAAGTTGGATGACATAAGTGAGATATGTATCTTTGTTGGATACAGTGAAGAGTCTAGGGCATATAAACTCTACAATTCCATCACCCAAAAATATGTAATCAACAGAGATGTTCAATTTAAAGAAGATGAAGCATGGGATGGAAGTATTGACAAATCAATTTCAGAGGGAGTTGTGTTACCCCGTGAAGATGATGAAGGAGTTAAGCAAGCTGAAGGAGATGGATAGATGGTTCCACATGCACATACACCTAAAGAAAGAAGTCCAACAAGGCAAACACCAGATTTCATCCCATCTCAATCTGGAACGCCCAAAATTCATGAGCGTGGTGATCCATCTCAACATGGTGGGCATCAATCAGATTCACAGGTAAGTAGTGAATCAAATCCTACTTTAGCTTCATTAAGAAACAGATTACAAGGACATAAGACTAGAAGTTTAAGAGAATTATATAATCAGAATGAAGAAGTAGATCGGATTTCAAATTTTTCATTAATAGCATGTGATCCTATAAGTTTTGATGAAGCTGCTAAGGAGGATGACTAGATAAAAGAAATGGATGAGGAGATTGATTCCATTGAAAGAAATAACACTTTGGATCCTGTAGATTTACCTGAACGTAAGAACAATATTGGTGTTAAGTGGGTTTATAAGACTAAGTTGAATGCATATGGTGACGTTGAAAAGTGCAAGGAAAGACTTGTAGCTCAGGGGTTTACTCAGCAACCCGACATTGATTACAATGAAACATTTTCTCCTGTAGAAATAATTGACACTATGAGGATGGTCTTAGTTATTGCAACTCAGAATAGATGGATCATGCATCATATCGACGTTAAGTGTGCATTCTTGAATGGATATTTGGAAGAAGAGGTTTATGTAAGACAACCTATGGGTTATGACATTGATAAACATAGAGATAAAGTGTACAAGTTAAGGAAGGATTTATATAGATTGAATTAGGCATATAGAGTTTGGTATAGCAGGATTGATGAATACCTGATCAGTGTTGGATTCAACAGAAGTCCAAGTGAACAAACTCTTTATACAAAGGTGAAACAGGAAGGTAAAATTTCGATTGTTTGTTTGTATGTTGATGACATGATTTTTACCGGAGATCTATCTATAGATGATTTTAAAAATGCCATGAAAACAGAGTTTGAGATGAATGATTTAGGATTGATGAAGTATTTTCTTGGATTTGAAGTGGATCAATATAATGATGGCATTTTCATTTTTCAAACTAACTATGCAAATGAAGTGTTGAAAAGGTTTAGAAAGCTCAATTGCAAGCGAGCTGCAACACTAATGGAAACTGGTATTAAACTTATCAAGTATGATGAGGGATCATATGTTGATCCAACTCTGTATAAGAGGCTGGTTGAAAGATTTATGTACTTAACAACAACCATACCTGATATCATGTTTGTTGTGAGTTTGATTTTGAGATTCATGGAGACTGCGAAGAGTACTCATTGACAAGAAGGAAAGAGGATCATGAGATATGTTTCTGGAACAACTGACTTTGGTATCCAATACACATCAAGTTTAAACTTTGAGCTGATTGGATATACTGATAGTGATTTTGCAGGTTCCATTGATGACACAAAAAACACATCTGGGTATGTGTTCAGTCTTAGATCTAGAGCAGTGGGATGGGCATCAGAGAACAATCCCATAGTGACTCTATCTTCTACTGAGGAAGAGTATGTTGCAACAACTACAGCTGCATGTCAAGCTGTGTGGATGAGAAGGGTATTGAATGAATTGTTGCATGAGCAAAATGATGCAACCCAAATTTTCTGTGACAATAAATCTTCCATTGCACTGTCAAAGAATCATGTATTTCACAAACAGAGTAAGCACATTGATACAAGGTATCATTTCATTCGAGAACTGGTAACTGGCAAAGAGATTTTTGTTGAGTTCTATAGATCTGAAGAACAATTTGTAGACATATTTACGAATCCTTTGGGAAATGAACTATTTAAAAACCATAGAAGAAATATTGGGGTCTGGAAGCTGTAATGCTTTGTTTACAACAATTTTTTTTTACATATTTTTCAGTTTGTTTTGCTCTGAAATGATTAAAAGGGAGTATGTCAGGATGTAATCATTTCACCACCTCTGTTCAAATGGTAAATTGGTGGTCGTCTTGACCCTTCAAGACTCGAGGACTAACCACCAATTAAAATTTGTCTTACATTGCTTAAACGGTGGTCGCCTTAACCTTTGAAGGAAACCAGACACCATAACCGCCCTGATTAAAACTTTTAGAAGATCAAATGGGCAATTAGTGAGTGTTTAAATACCACAGTTGAATTGTAATTCCATGATTGAGTGATAGATAAGAAGCTTGAAAGAATTTTTTGAATAAAATTTGTTATTTTGTTTGGAGGAGTGCTCTGCGTTTTTTCTTGTTTTTATTTGAGTTTGTAAACTATGTTCTAGTTTTTCTCCTTTTGGTCAGCTCCCAGCTTGTGCAATTAATCCACTCACCTTCCAACACGCAGACATCCCAAACCTTGCAGTGATGAGTTCACCACTTGTTTGCAATATCGTGACTCACAAGTATTTTATTCATCTCATTATCGTGCTGGGTTCTTCCAATCGTCGAGACCTGAAATTACGGGCCCCACACCTTTCTCGCATATCACGAATTCAAAAATATTGTTGCGTTGTGTTTTTGGTGTCTGGACGTTATAATCGCCGAGACCAAAGTGTCGACGTGCCTCCTCTGTCACCCACACTAATATAGTAATTAAAGAATATAAAGATGAATTTGAATGAGATCTTGGGGAAGCACCAATGAGGAGGTTGTAGAGGAGAAAATGGAAAAAATAATTGAAAGAAAGTGATGAGTATGTGGAAGAAGTTTTGATGGATGTAAAATATGATGAAGATGATTTTTTACAAGAAGATATTATTGGAATTAATAAATTAATCTAGATAACGATGAAGAAAGGAGAATAAAACTAGTCTATTGTTGTAAGTGAAGAGGATGATGAGTTCATTGTTGTGGTAATGGAAGATGAGAATTTGTAATAGTAATAAAAGTTGTAGATAAAGTTGAAAATAAAAATGAAATATATCATTAAAGGAAATGGAAGTTAAGGAAAAACATCAATGCACTCTCATTTTCAAATTTAAATATGAAACTGAAAATAAATCCTATGACCAAGAGGAGGAGCATGAGATTGAGAAGGAAGTCCATACAAATGATGGACATGAACGTATAGAGATTTCTCTAGAAACAATAAAAGAGGATGATAATTCTATCATAATTGCATCAAATTGAACAAATTAAGAGACTACAACTTTAAGAGTTGCAAATGCACTAGTCCAAGTTGATGTAGCACCCGTCCACAGGATGCTAAGAAATTAACAATTTATTTAAACATACACAATAACAACTTCATTTTTTTTTTGCATTATTCCATTTTCATTTACACAATTATTCTACATTTGCTCAATGATAAATCTAATAACATGATGAAATAAGTAGTAGGCTAACTTTAAGATTTAAGAACTTAAAACATAATTATACACAAAACATCGATAACAAAATATCACTGAAAAATACCTCCTCCTTAGCTTGTCGAAGCTCACCGGTTGTACTGTAGTCCTGGGCGCTTCCAAGCATTCTTTTCCCGCTTGCCCAGAGTGAAACAACGGAATCCTCCCTGCCAACTAGGAGCCTAGCCGACTTCCTAGCTCCAAGAAACCTTTCGGTTTCTTGCCCCTCCGTGCCCGTGACCCCAAGAACAGCAAAGCACAAATGCTCAAAGGAAACTATCACAAGAATGATCTCTTCCAAAAATGCCACAACCTCTCATCATGCCCCAACCTCTCCATCTTCTCCCTATTTATCAAGTTTCAATACACACTTCCCCAAGTCTCCTCAACCACCTCATCATTATC
>JZKD02S0287224.1:220213-256603 GCA_000966675.3 Picea glauca | reverse complement strand
CATACTAAATTTTGAGTCATTAACATGTTTTCATGTTTAAGTAAGATAACTTTTAACATACTAAAAACAATTATAATATACTGATTACTATTTTTATATTTTGAAATATATTTATGTGCTTAATGTGTTATACATGTTTATGGATTTAAGACTTTTTATTTGTTTAAGTAAAAAACAATTATAATATACTTTTAACATACTAAATTTTGAGTCATTAACATGTTTTCATGTTTAAGTAAGATAACTTTTAACATACTAAAAACAATTATAATATACTGATTACTATTTTTATATTTTGAAATATATTTATTTGCTTAATGTGTTATACATGTTTATGGATTTAAGACTTTTTATTTGTTTAAGTAAAGTAATTGAAATTATACAACTAGCAAAAGCCACTTAAATTGTGGCTGATGAACGCCTATAGGCAGGCGATTAAGCAGTGTGATTGAACAATGTTAAAATCTTTAATCAATGTTAAAATATTTTCAGACTTTCACATAATTCAAACTATGTTATAAAGTCGATTTAAGGAGAGATTGCTAAAGATAATTATTGTGATACTATTATGTTCACCCAAAACTATACTCTCAAATTGATGCTCCAATAGAATTATTCTTTCATCGGGTGCCATTAGCCATTATTTAGACATGCTTGCGGAAAAGTGTCTATTGCGACAGGCGTGTTGTTCTGTTATTTGAGCTAATAGATCATCACAAAAACTAAATCGATCCTGAGCACACGATGGCAATGGCCTGGTACTAACTAAATCAGTTCCAAAGGTTCATTTATTTAGCGTCAATAAATTTCCAAAGGAACAAAAATTTAGTAAGGAAGCAATGAAAACTTAGTTGATATTTCTGATTAGTGTATACCCAGTCGCTTGGAAGTAGCAGAGAAATACAATAGTCCCTTACGACCATTTTTGAAGGAGGATATCAAGATGTTGGAGGTAGTGTAAGAACGGTGTTGCCACAATCGCTGAGAGAAAAACACTTCTCAACATTTCTCCACGATTATTAAAGCTCTATGGCAGTTAAAAATTTGAAGATACCAGGGCGACTTCATCTATAGTGGATAGTATAGCAGGTACTTTTTTAATCAACAGAAAACACAAAGATACCTTAAACATTTAAGAAACTAATCTACTTTTAAATGTGCTATGAATACATATAAAATATAAAATAAAATACATAATATACAAAATATAAAATACATAAGATTAATATAAAATACATATTCTACAGAAACTAATCTAGTTTTAAATGTGCTATGAATACCCCGATTTATGATTGATCAAGGGTACATAATTTATCTTGAAAAATGTTTTACACACCATTTCAAGGGTACATAATTGATCTTGAAAAATGTTTTACACATCATTTACTTGGAATGGAGTATGAGTCATTTCGTAATTCATTTTATAGAGTCTAGTTGTTTGTGGTAACAGATTCAGTAGAGTCTTTCCTTATTTAAGAATGTAATTAGTGTTTATTGAATAATAGAAAAGTGAAAATAACCTTACAGTGTGCTGTTTTATTATATTTTATCATGATATCAGAGCCACTAAAAAAAATGCATAAATTTTTAACAATCCACAGTTCCCTCCTATGATAGGGTGCGGCAACACACTATTCAAACTTTCCGCAGAGAGGAAATGGATAAATTTCCGCAGTTCAAGTGCAATTACATTGCTGAAAAGATTTATATATTTCCGTGCAGAAGTATAGAGTGAAATTGCAGACTCCCCACTCCCCGCAGTCTACTATAGGGTGAGGTGAGCAAACATTAATATTTGCACAGGCCGTCAGCAAGTCTGAGTTGAGTCTGTCAAAAGCGTGAGCTTCAAGCCAATATTATATGATTGGATTAACAAAGCGTGCAGAGGGCCCATCCTAATCAGATCTGGTGCGTGGTTTCTTAAGGGGGGCCGCTTGATAATCGTATCATCGTCATAGCAAAAGTGGTGTTAAGGTTTGCCTGAGTTTTTTATTGAAAAAGATTGCCACGCTTTCTCTTATGCATGCCAATAGTGGAGGGGTTAAATTTTACAAAACTTGAGGGAGTTAATTTTTTTTTATATTAAAGTGGAGTTTGGCATGGTTATAGTTTGAGTTTTTTATTAAAAAAGGTGGACACCTTTTTATTAAGTGAAGCCTTAAGTGAAGAGTAGTGAGTTGTTTATTTCTATTTTATTGTAAGTGGATTTTTTTTTTATTTAAATGGATTTTTTTTTTTATTTAAAGTGAGTTTTAGTTTTGAAGTATAAACTTTACAAAGTGGATATTTTGGATATTAAGGTGTATGCATTATTTAAAGGTTGATATATGTATGAAAGGTGGTGTTATGATTTAAAGGTGGAATCATGCATGACTTAAGTTGAGAACAGAGGTAGACGAGGCCAACAAGCTAGATAGTTCAAATTTCATTAACTAGAAATTCAAGATGCAAACCCTCATGGATTGTAGACTAAAGATTATAAGAAATGATGGTTTTTTTCAGGTATATTTGCTCTAATCTTGTAAGGAATTATTGGATTCATAAATTTGAGTGATTATTTCTATATAATCTATGTACTTAGGAGTTTTTCAGCATGCTAAATCTATTTTTACATCCAGAAATAAATTTTAAACCAGAAATATTGATTCTTGTAAATTTATATGAATGAATTACTAAGAGAAAAACCATTTTGTAAAACAACTAACCGACCTCAATTTAAAACTATGTTCAAGTTAATGTCCAAGTTCTTTCCAATTGCTTTACATTATGTTCAACCCCGTAGATTATCAATATCACCATACATATGAGAATTACAAAATTATAAATAATACATATATTGAAAAAATAAAATTAAACGACTACTTTTGACTATGATTATTTAAATGTAAAATTTATAATATTTATGGTGGATCTCTTTCCATCTTTATAAGTCAAGTCAAAATTGATTTATGAAAAAAAATCTTTGAATTTCATTACTTAAAAGATCGATCAGGAGATTTTTTTTCTAAAACTGACAGACCATGTGAAATATGAAGAGAAGGGATTCTAGTTAAATATCGAGTTGAAGTTCCATAACTTTTGGCTTTTCTCGTAGCCTTTAAGATAAAAAAATCGATCCGGAGATTTTTTTATCTTAAAGGCTACGAGAAAAGCCAAAAGTTATGGAAATTCAACTCGATATTTAACTAGAATCCCTTCTCTTCATATTTCACCGGAGATTTTTTTTCTAAAACTGACAGAGCATGTGAAATGTGAAGAGAAGGGATTCTAGTTAAATATCGAGTTGAAGTCCCATAACTTTTGGCTTTTAACGTAGCCTTTTAGGTCAAGTAAACTAGGGTAAACAACATGGAAAGAACCGGCTTCGATTATTTATGGTTTCTCCAATCACTAATAAACGGCTGATTGATTCTCTGCGCGGATCCATCCATGTGTTTTTGCCGTCGTGGGAGAGATTTTGCATTTCGAATTTCTTTAAATGCAATGCGTGAGGGCGAGAGCTCTTGAGATGCAGTCGAAAGATTTATAGTGGCGGAAGTCGGATCTTAACAAAGGTTGCAATATTTCTTCTCCCCTTTTCTAAAGCTCGCTGGAGAATTTTAAATTTGATTATTAATGTCTAAGATGTTTGAATAACCTTTTGAATGCACCCCGAAGTCTTTGAGTCCGGAAAATGGTGGCTTTTGACTGAAATCTTCAATCTTGTTTATTCTTCTTTTCAACATGGCTCACATATATGATACGGTGAACTAAGATCAATTAAGTTGAAATGTGAACCAAATCTAATTTAAATATAAGTTTTGGGGAGTGTATACCTTACCATCCTTTTTATAATATAAAGGATTACATGTTAACACAGTCGTACTGTATAGTATTATTAAAGTGTTGGCATTAAATGGGCTCGCCGTGTTATTTGTAGGAAAAACTCTATAGAGTCCAAATTCTCATTATTGCTGTGAATATCTATATATACAATTTAATACAATACTTTCTCTGTGATGTTGGCCTATATGGTCTTGTCTTGTATATCTCAGTGGACCATAATGTATTATATGTGCTGTGTATTTTATCATAATGTAAGAGCTGGCTTGAGATTAAGTCCCTCGCTGAAGAGCCCACGAATATGCGTGGTTTTGAAAGTTCATCGTCTATACAGAATAAATCTGATGTTCCCGATATGTGCGCTAATCCAGCTAAGATAAAAACATAAGGTCTACGATCTTCTTTAGTGAACAACAGCTGGATTCGCCTCCCTGGGTACCATTGTCAACTCTTTACAGAATTGTGCGCCTTATGTATGCTATGCTGTCAAGGTGCAGGGATTTTTTGTAATGAAGAACTTTTGTATGGCGGACGGCAGAAGAGGATCTGACCGACAGCGTAGAGCCCACGTGCTTGAATATACAAATGGGATTCGCGAAGATAGAGCGCGGCCATGAAATGATAGACAGTAGTATGGAAGGAGAAAATATGTCCACGTGCATAGCTGCACAACGTTCAACGAGTACATGGGAGATACGCCATTTTGATTTATTTCGAATTTGCTTGGCCTTTGTGGTGATTCGATGCGATATGATTATGATTTGAACGAGTACTGTATATAAGCATTTACTATAAGTCATGGAATTGTTAGTGTGTCTCATTGTGTCACAGTTGTTTGGTCACCGGACATATGAGTAGTTGGATATAATTGTGACAAATATTGTCATATAGAAGTTGGTGATGGTGGGGGCACTTTGGAGAAAAGTAAAAGATTATATGGAATAAAAATATTATTTAATGTTGTAATAAAAAGGGTTTAGGTGGAGGTGTATGTTTGGTTGTATTATAGTTGTTTCTTTTGAGTTTGTATGAATAAATGAAAAAGTATAGATAAATTTGTATAAATTATGATATGGATGTGTTAATTCATTTTGTTAAACTAATGTTATAGGTTGTTACTAATGGAACAAGTAGCATTCTAGGTTAAAAAGATACTAACAACACAACAAAACTTAAATGATGAATATGGTTCTCATGTTATTATTATAATTTTTTATAATAAGTAAAAAAAGGCGTGAAAAGTATTTTTGTTGTATTTTAGGTGAATGTGGTTCTCACTTTGGAAATGAGAGGTTGATTATCAAGTTACAAGGTAAATGAAAATAATTTTTAAAGAGGAATCCACTTATTTCAATAGATGGATATCTTTTTATATAGATATATGAACATCCATTATGTAAGAAAGCATAGATTTATATTGTAAATACAATTTTATTATATGAAAAATTCTATTGGATATTCTATTCTTTTTCTTTTTCTTCTACATTAATATTTTCTATTTTTTTTTAATATATTTATCTCATAATGCTATCCATGGTTTGGTGAATGCAGTGAATATATTTCAAAGTGTTCATCATGCTTATTTTCAACACTCCCCCTTAAGCTTGATTTTTCTAAAGTGATAACAACCTTATGAGGTATGGATGCAAAGAAACTTTAGGATTCCAAGACTAAAGTGATAGATGAGGTATAATTCAAGTGTTTGTTGTGGTTGATGTGTATGAGATCTTCTCTTAGTTTCTCAAAATTGTCCTTCATAAATGTTTTTGTGAATATGTCTACAAGTTGCTCATCTAACTTGCAAAATTGAAAATTTATTTCTCTAGACTCAACCAATTCTCTTATGAAATGGTATCTTATGTCTATGTGTTTGTTGCATCTATGAATTACTAGATTCTTTGATCGAGATGTAGAGGATTGATTATAGAATATCATTTTTCTCTCTTGCTTCTTCTGATTCAAATATAATATTATCCTTCTTAACCATACAACTTGACAAGATGTTTTGTTAGCTTGACACAATGTTTTGTTTTCTACCACGTAGTCAACTTTTTCTTTGGAAAGTGACACAATGGGTTGTTTCTTTCAATCCCATGAAATAGATCATGACCCAATTTGGAACACATATCCAAATGTGATGTTTCAATCATCTATATTTTTTCCCCAATCATTGTCACTATACCAAACTAACTCAACTTTATCTACTGCAATATAAAAAATTCCATGGCTTTTGGTGCCATTCACATAATTGAAAATTCTCTTTCTTTCTTCTAAGTGTGCTTCCTTTGGAGTCTCCATAAACTTCGAGATTAAACCGAATTTAGGTATTTTTTTTGTTAGATACATAATACTTCTAACCATACTTTTATAAAATGTTCGATCCACATTGCTACTACAATAATCTTTTCCTAGCTTCAAACATGTTTCTTGGTCTTCTAGTGTTGGTGTTATCTTGTTATTCGACATCCTAAGTCTCTTTAAGATATCTCCTGCATACTTAACTTGAGATATGAACATATTGTCATTTGTTTGTCTAACCTAATGGCCCACTAGGAAGGGCGTCCACCTTCCTTGCTTGTCTAGTATGCAGGGCATGGAAGAAATAAAGTAGAAACATATTTTGTAACTGGAGTTGCCACATAGGAAATATTCATCCTACATAGTATTAAGAGGGTGCTTCTCTCTTGGAAATAAAACGATGGTGCTTTTCTATTTCCGATCTATTCTTTTATTGCATGTTGCGATTTCTTTTTTTGTACATTGTTGTTGTGTTAATGCAATCTATCCAATCGATGCTAGTGCACCTCTTCTCATATCAATTTTAGATCAGTTGGTATTATAGGTTTGATCTTAGAAGGATTCTAATCCCAGCAAAGAAGAAGACAGAGAGACCATCCACATCCTGCAAACATTTTTTTTTTGGATAATCAGTCTCAACAATCAATGCTATGCTCAAAGCTTCGAGTACGCCCTTCTTAGGGACCTTGAACATCTCATTGTTTGAATACATCCATTTCACCCTTTTTAGCAATTTTAGAATGCCCTTCTAGGGGCTCTCCCTCAACGTCTTAATGTGCCATAACCAGCGTATGCGAGAGATTATTCTACATTATTGTTTAGGGATCCCATCTGTGAATGAAAATCATGTCATTATGCAGAGAACTCTTTATCAAGGATTCCAGCTCCAACATGTCTACCCTAGTTAAATAATTATCTCTTTCTCTGCATGAGTTAGTTTGCCTACATAAACGCATGACTCCAACACCTATGCAAATAGACACCCACTTCCAATTGGAAAAATTTTCCAAAAACATTAATGGAGAGACTGTTGATTTTTTGATATGTAGTCTCTCCACCTACTTCAACACCCCTCCCGAGAGGGAAGATGACACTAAGTTGCACGTAGTCAGTTTTCAACTTGAAGGCATCGCTCAAGCTTGGCGGGTGATCCGGATTATTTTTTGAATGAAATGAAAGTAGAGATATTACAATGAAATACACATAAAAATTGCCAAAAATGGAGAAATAGAACAATACATGATTTCTATTAATGAAATAAATGTAAAGAGACTATAAAACTATAGAGTGCAAGACTTGTTAGAATGGTGGAAGCTTTATCTCTAAGAAGAGATGTGACAGCTATGCTCATTCGCAAGAAGATGATTACAATGAGGATCTAAAGGCCTTTTTATGATAAACCTCAATGCCAAAACCCTAAACATCCAAAAACATAACCCTAGGAGATGAAGCGCAAAAATTCATGTGGGCCCCATTGGGGTAAGTCAGTAAATCAACTTCCCAGGGTCGTAACTTTTGAATATGATCTTCATTTGAGGTGTGTGATAGCCTGTTGAAAAGGTCTTTTCGAGAAATATGAATTACACTGTCAAACTTTGACTTTGCCTATAGTTTGAGTGTGTAAATCCAATAAAACATTGTTTAGGTCCCCAAAACGGACTTGGAAGTACAAAAAGATGTACTGAAATGAAAAATTCCAAAATAAGCCAGTTGGAATAGGTGGGAGGAAAACAATATCCTCATGGATGTTGTGTAGGGATTCAAGACAACCCTAGAATTATAGAAGCCACAATTACAAAGAAATGTCCCTATTACAGAGAAATGTGTTGAACTGAAACAATGCCAAGATAAGCGAGTTGGATTTTGAATAGGTTGGTGGCCTCCACTATCCACTTGGATCAATCCTCCCTCTTTAGTAAGAAATGGTATCCATTGCATTGACTTCCCAGGGAATATGGGAAACCATTTTATGAAACTGAATCTTGGTGAGTTGCATTCCTTATTGGAGAAGTTGCATTGCTTGGTCTGTGGAAGGTTGTCACGAACCTGTTGCTCGTAGGGTTGAATCTGTTCCACCATGGTGTTGTCTCTGGGCTTGACAAGGAACTGTGTAGGAACCATCATAGGTGAAGAAACAATATCTTCTTTCTCTTCTTCAATCTACTTCTCCTTGATAGAAGGTGTTGAGGCTGCAGTGGTTATCTTGTCCTTTTGTGCATCCTTTGAATAGACTATGAAGATGATGAATTTTGCAGTATGAGAGATTACCTTGCGATACTATTTTGGTGGAACACTAGTCAGAACTACCTCTGGTATCCTATAGAGTTGACCCCCCAAAGTAACTATGACACTACGAGGTCGAGACTCATACACATAATGATGTTTCCACATATATAGTTGGCCCAAAACAACATCACAGACATGAAGAGGGGAAACATCACACACTACAGCATACTTGAAGGGATGTATACCATAGGATAGGTGAAACTACTAAATGACATGGAGATATCATCCTTGGTTAATCCACCTGATTCTGTATGGTTGTGGGTGTGGTGTTGTCAACAACCCCAACTATTTGACAACCTCAGTTGAGATGAGGTTTATATGGATAATGATATCAATAATGAAATGCAACAGGGTCCCCTTCACCCACATATGTGAATGGAAGAGGGGATCCCCCTCTTCAAGATCTATAGGTTCTTCTGGTTGAATTATTTCAGTCATGACAATAGTAGTGAGGTCTGCGTCGATGATCTGTCTATTTTCAATATTTTATGGATCACATTACGAATTAGGGTTCATCTCATTTTCTTTGAGCTCGGACACCAATGACTATTTCGAGTGACATTCATAGTTGTTGTGCTAGGGGATTTTCTGGAAGTCACACCACTTTCCAATGTCATTCTTTGTCTTTCCTTTACCCTTATTTTCTTATGTCTTGGACTGGTTTTTTGGGAGGCTGTTGGTTAGGGACGTCTTTACCATGATTTGGTTGTTGTGTATTTATAGACCCGAACTCCCATTTGTTATCGTGCCTAAATTTCTTCTTGATTTTGACAACATATCAATAGGAAACTCCCAATGATGAGATGTTTAGGAAATAAATTTTGGTTTGGATGTACCTATGAAGAGCCCCATGATATTTCGCTTGGAGTATTTTATACCTAGCTTGGTGTGCAAGGTATGGAAAGTATTTGTGAAATCCTAAGTTGTTTTCGTCTTCTCTTTCCATAGTGTGGTCCATCGCATGTATTGGTCTTCATAGTTATCAACCGAGTAGTCTTGTTCCTTGACCACATCCACAAAAAAATCCCAATTGGGCTCAACCCCATATATTCCATATTCCTCTATGGAAATTTTCTCCCATTAAGTTTCCCACAAATTTTTGACATGGGGGAGAGCCTTGAGGAGTGAGAAGGTGATCTTTTCCCTATCGAAAAGATTGTGAACAAAAAAATAATGTTCTAGAAGATTTAACCCTTTTTCTAAGGCATCTGCATCTATCTGACCTTCAAATACGAGAATATCAAAATTAACTTGTACCTTGAAGGTAGATATTCCTCCAAAGTGGTCACTTGATGAAGATGCTCTTGTTTCTATTGGCAAGCGTTGAAGAATGTGGGAAAAATTCTCCATCATTTCATCTCTCTATCGCACGAGAGCTTTCTCAAGAAACAAGTTAATCGAATCTTTTCCTATGCCACTTTTTGTTTTTGTCACCATCTAGGTTTTCTTGGGCATGCGAGAGATATTTTCCTCAAGATATACAAGCGTGAGACCCAACTTTCTATACTCGGACCTTGTCGGAGACATGCACTGAAAAACGATCAAGAACAACCTGTTTTGATACCACTGAACTTGATTATTTTCAGAACGAAATGAAAGAAGAGATATCACAACAAAATACACATAAAAATTGCCAGAAACAAAGAAATACAACAATACATGATTTCTATTAATGAAATATATCTACAGAGACTGTAAAAATACAGAGTGCGAGACTCGCTAGAATGGTGCCAACTTTATCTTTGAGAAGAGATGTGAAAAGTATTCTCATTTGTAAGAAGACTATTAAAATGAGGCTCTAAAGACCTTTTTATGATAAAATTGAATGAAAAAAACATAGACATCCAAAAGCCTAACCCTAGGATATGAAGGGCCAAACTTTATGTGGGAACCGTTGGAGTAAGTTAGTGCATCAACTTCCTTGGGTCATAACATTTGCATACGATCTTCATTTTAGGCGTGATAGTCCGTTGGAAAGGTATTTTCAAGAAATGTCCATTATACCATCAAAATATGGCTCTATATATAGTTTAACTGTGGAAATATAAGAAAACATTGTTTAGGGCCCCAAAACGGCCTTGGAAGTACATAAATCTATATTGACATGAAAAATTCCAAAATAAGCCAGTTGGAATAGGTGGGAGACCACCAATATCCTCCTGGATGTTGTGTATTTCTTCAAGACAACCTCAAAATGGAAAAACCAACAATTACAAAGAAATTTCCCCATTATGAAGAAATGTGTGGAACTAGAAATTGTCAAGATGAGCCAGTTGGAGTTTGGAAGAGGTGGGTGGCCATCAATATCCACCTGGATCAGTGGGACACCCAACTTGAATAGTCAAAATTGGTCATTGATCTTAGAGAGACAAAAAACATGAAAATGACATGCATTACTTCTTGGGAAGGTTTTTTTCATGCCTTGCAAGAGTGATTGTATCCCCCATGCTATCTCCAGAATTTTCTTGCAAAATGATTGCATCTCTAACAACTATACACTCAATGATTACAAATATACATTGATGTCTTCTTCAAATTATCCATCCATCTTCACATAGGTAATCTCTAAGAGGTATTAATTATAAAATTAAATTTTGGTTTATCATCTACATCGTGAAGTCGATTTATTTGAGAGCTCTTTATTGGAAAAGTCCTTGTTACGGGACTTGGCCATGGAACATAAGGTTGTTCCTCACATTCAATCCCCTCAATTTTTTCCTACCTCTACCACTCCCAATCCTTCACAGTTTTCCTCATCCACCACTTCACCGTCCATGCACAAAAATATGCCCTGGTGCACTTTTCACAAGACAAATTCACACAAATCTGTTGATTTTCACATACTTAAAAAATTGTGCACAAATACAATTTTTTTTGTATAATTCTCTCCCCCAAATATCCTCGACTAGTTAGAAGCTATATCTCTTGAAAGTCCCACAAAATACAACATGTCTCTCATAATGATGACTACTCTCGAACGAGGTAGTGCTAATGTTCCCCTCTTTACTCATAAATTTCAAATCAATCATGAACTCACAAACCTCATTTTGGAAAACAACAACTAGAAGGATCTCATATCCAAAGACTTAATCCAACACTTGCAACCTCCCACCACTCCTCACCTACATCCATATAAATTTTTTTGGGTAGAAAATGGCGGACCTTGTCTTACTATTGCTCGATGCTATAGAGACACATTTTCTATTGCACCCTTCTGAGATACAATGGTTTGTGATGTCTCACCCTTAGATTGTGTCAAATTGTTGTTCGGTCTCCATTACCAACAAGGTCCACACACCATATACCATGCAAAATCTCATCAATATCACCAACAAAATGAATGATTTATATATGTGATTACCTAAGTGGCTCTCAAATCCCCTCCGCCGCAAGCAAAGATGCCTTGAAATGAGTCAAGCTAAACAAAGGATATTCTATGTGTTTGGTGCACCCTTTTAAGCCCTATATCCTCACCAATCCATCACCTCCCTCAATCATGCCTCTCCTCCATGAATTGACAAATGTTTTTAAAAAACCCACTGGCGTTCCCCAATCTCACTCCATTGAACAAAACATTATTCTCATTATTGAATCCTCGTTTCCCAATGCTCCATCATATCAATTTTCACCCAAATAAGCTATGAAAATGAAATTCCAAATTAGAAAACTTCTAGAATCCATCCATATTCAAGGCTCCTCTTCTCCTTGTGCATTTCCAAAATTTATTATTCCCTAAAGGGACATTGTCAAATGATGTTTACTTACATATTATTGTGCCCTTAAAAAATCCACCATTAACAATTGATATCCCTTACCTCGAATTGAGGATTTGTTGGACCACCTACAAGGGGCCTCTTTCTTAACTAATATGGATTTGACAGTAGGATATCGCCAAGTGTGCATGTAGACAACAAACATCTGGAAAACAACGTTCAAGAACAATTTTTATCTTTATGAGTGGTTGGCCATGCCCTTTGGATTGACCAATGCACCAACAATGTTCATGAGATTAATAAATGACATCTTTGAGCTGCACCTGGGTAATTTTATAGTAATGTATCTTGATGATATCATGTTTTTTAGTAGCTCATGGGAAGAACATCTTCAGCATGTCTGTAACATGCTTGATTTAGTATGGGCACATAAGCTTCAGGTAAATGAAAATAATTCATAATTTGGACAAACATCATTCAAATATTTAGGATTCATTTTGGACAAAAAAAACGGTGCAACTAGATCCCTCTTTCATATAGGAATTATCTAAATCGTCATCTCCCTCCAATGCTCACATGATGAAAAGTTTCATCGAAGGAATTAATTTCTATAGGAAGTTTGTATCCCATTTCTAGCAGTTGGTTCTTCCTTTGCATAACCTATCTAATCAAGTTAAATTCTTATAGAATGCAGGAGCTTAGCACCATTATTAAAAATTAAAGACAACATTATGCTTTGCTCTTTTCCTTCACCTGCCATATTTGGAAGGAACTTTCAAAATTGAGATGGAAACCTCTCAGCTTTCTATTGGGGTTGTACTTAAATAGGGAGGTGACTCAGTGGTGTACCATTTTGAGAACCTTTCAGACCTAAAATTCAATTACAACACATATGAGAAGGAATTCTATATATTGGTGGAGGCATTGGAGCAATGGTGTAATTATATTATGGGAAAAGAAACCATTATTCACAAATATCACCACCCCCTCATATTCATCAACTCAAAGACTAAGATGCAGGAATAGAGACATCTAAAGTGGGAAGCATACATGTACAACAATTCCATCCCATCATTAAATACAAGAAAGGGGTCACTAACAAGATGGAGGAATTTTTAAGTTGACCACTTGCGCAGGGTATGAATATATTAGAGGTGAAGTGTGCAACATATGACATATGTAAGGGAATGTATGAGACAAATATGTGCTTCAAAGAAATTTGGGCAACACTACAACAACCGAAAATCATCAATCAAATTCCCTTTATTTATTATACCATCCAGGATGGATGGCTCTATTGATTATACCAACTCAGTGTGCCACAATTTGAGGATCACTTGATTCTCATCAGGGAGGCACATGCCTCTTCATGCGGGGGCCATTTTGGTACAACCAACACAATTTTCAATCTACAAATAATCTTCTATGGGCTGACATTGTCCCGACAGGTGGAGAAATTCATTCATGCATACTTAGTATGTTCCAAAAGTAAGCCTTCTAATCAAAAGAATGGGATATATCAACCTTTATCAATTCCACCCTTGCTATGGAAATCTATTTCCATGTAATTTTTGAGTGGATTTCCTACCATGCGCGAAATAATGATTCCATTTGGGTTGTCGTCTGGCATTTTTCAAACAAGGCACTATTTCTCCCCTTCCATAAAACTACCACCGTTTCTCAAACTATTGATCTTTTATTCTGGCATACATGGCCACACTTTGGACTTCCCAACAACATCATTTTTGATAGGGACTCTCTATTCCTTAGCACCTTGTAACACACTTTATGGCTATTACTGGGTTTTCATCTGTGCTTCTCCACTGCTTTTCACCCTAAAACTGATGGGAAAAGAAAGGTGGTAAACCATACATTGGTAAATTCCTTTTGAAACTATTTCATCAAAAATAAGTAGAGGGATTCATAACTCCATATCATACAACACATTTACAGTGGTTCCACACACCGCTCCACATAATTCTGGATGTTCAAAGTTTGTCTTGTGTTCCAAGACCTTACGCCCTCATAAATTCTCTTCAATTTAGCTCCTTTTGTCTTCGCACATCAATACCAGGAAAAAAAGGTAGAACAACATTTTATTCATAGTTTATCACAGTGAAACACTCAGGCTGCAATGCCCTTGAAAGAAACATAGGACCATGCTAAAAAATTCCATGATAAGCACAATATAACCTTGACCTTTCACATGGGAGATCGAGTGTGGATTCTACTAGATAAGAACTGGTTTAAAGGGCACCATCATAAACTACATCCATTGCGGTATGGCCAATATGTTGGGTATGTGTTATATTCTTTGCATGTGTGTGTGTGGGCACGTCAGATTCGAAAACTGCGTCTGATGATCCCTCTAGTAGCAGTCAATGTGTCATGTGCGTCGAGCACTTTCCTAGGGGGGTCTGAGGGGGGGGCATGTATTCCCCCCACTGGTTACGAGCGGTTTTTGCTATTTTTAGCAGTTTTCTAAATTAATCCCATATTAATGGATTAGGGTTTTGGTATCTACGGAATACCTAAAACATTTTATATATTGTATGGTGAATGGTGAAATTCGATATAATGAATATAAGAAAGGTTTTCCTGATTGAGCGTTTCCTTTATAAAATCTTTGTGTACTTTGTCTATGAGCCATTGACTAAATTCTGTTTTTCTTAAGAATCTATATGCAGTGCTTTACTTCACAGGTTTAAAACTTAGAAAATACACAGTCATAGAATGCATTGGACATAATGTGTATCGTTTAGACTTACCTGAAAAACTTGATGTACATGATATGCTCAACGTTAACAACTTGAAACTATTTGAGCCTCCAATTCTTGAGGAGGCAGTCACAGTTCAACATCCAATAGATAATATCCCATATTTTCAGCCTCCTCTACTTGCAAATAAAATTATGGATGTGAAGACCAGGATTACACGTCAACAATAGTATATTTCATATCTTATTAGTAAAAATGGAAAAAATCCAACTCACTCGAAGTGGATTTCCACCAAGACAATGTAGTGAGATTTTCCTCAGTTGCTCACAAAATTAGGGACGCTTACAGACCTAAACAGGGAGGAATTGGGCTAACAAGAAGGGCATCTATCTTAATTCACCAAGTAGTAAGAGAAAAGTAACATCAAGTCAGTAATTACTATGGTAATTTTTTCTCACCAATTCAGTTGAGTAGAGAGAAACTGGATAATAATTAGTATTTTAGTTTTGGTCTATTAGTCACTTCATAAACATCCCTTTCCAGTCCAATTACGAAGGGAAATTCCTAAATAATTTTTTGTTTTGTGAGTTATGTTAGTTTCTTGTTGCGGAAATAACCCTCACCAGTCTAGAATGAAGAGCGTGGAAGAAATAAAGAAACAACATGTTTTGTACCTGCAATTGTTGCAAAGGAAAGAGTCACCCTACATAGTATTAAGAGGGTTCTCCTCTCTTGGAAATAAACTGATGGTGTTTTTTTGTTTTCTATATATTCTTCTATTTTTTGTTGTGTTTTGTTTTTTTATGTGTGTACATTATTGTTGTGTTTGTGTAGTGTGTCTTATTCATGCTAGTGCACCTCTTCTAATCTCAATTTCAGATCACCTAAATAGAAACAAAGTATCCTAATAAGCCCATATTTTTCATTTAAAATTCTTTCTTCAATGTTGTTTTGAATTGTTCTATGGAAATATTTTTGTTTCCTATAAACATCATATCATCTACATATAATCAAATAATTATAATTTCACCTTAATTTTTGACTTTGATGGAAAGTTTTGGCTCTCTATTGATTTTACTACAACCATTTCTTAATAGGTATGAGTCAATGCAGATATATCAAGCCTTTGGCACTTGCTTAAGCCCATAAAATGCTTTCCTCAACTTATCACTTTGTTCTCTTGTAGTAGAGATTCAAAACCTAGAGTTTGTTCAACTTGTACTTCTTCCTTTAACACTCCATTGAGGAAAATTGATTTTACATCCCTCTCATGGAATTTCCATTTGTTTTGAGTTATTATTGCTAATAAAAATCTTATTGTTTCCATCCTTTCTACAAGAGAGAAGTTTTCATTATAATCTCTTCCATGTCAAGTTATTTATAGACATTGACCAAAACTCAGTCTTTTTGTATTTCAATTCTACCTTCTACATCATTCTTGGTTTTATAAACTGACTTCACACCAATAAATTCATATTGGAAGGTTTACTAGAGGTTTACTAGCTTCCATGTTTCAATTTCCTCAATTGCTTTCATTTTTTCATCCATGGAATCACACAATTTTCTTTCTTTTATCACATCCTCAAAGTAAATAGGATCAAATTCACAAAATAAAGAAGAAATCATTGATTCATTATGATCATATTCATACTTGGATGTCTCATATATCTCCTTCAAGCTTATTGTTTTTCTTGAGCTATTGTTGCCGCAATACCTTGAAGATAATGGATTGTTTCTTTCTTTTGTGCTTCCCGCGGGATAAATTGGGAACTTCTTGATGGAGGTGTCATTTGGGTGAAAAATTGACTCTACTTTGAATGCCAATGATTTGATGTATCATTGTGGTAATACCTTACATTGCATTTGATAAATCCAGAGGAGCTATTGTTTTCCCAATGTAATGTTCCCCAAAAATCCCAATTTTTTTTTTTTTTTTTTGTAAGTTCTATTATTTATCTTATTAGTTTACCATGCTTATAACACACTCATATCACAGTTGTATAATGCTTTGATAAAGGTCTAGTTGTTTATTATCTCACCCTTAAACATAATATGATGCATTTTCCTCCTTACTACATAAAAAAAAAGGGGTTTGGACTTAATGATGTCATAATTAATTCACATACCTGCATAAGATAATATTATGGTTGTGTACCATAATCATATTCCGAAGGGTATCATTTAACCTTTGTTTAGCATGACTAGAGGATTGTACAAGTCTATTGGGTGTAAAGTATAACGATTCAGATTTAGATCAGAGTGTCTTTGTATACGTGTAATCCTCGTGATATACACATAGAACTTGCATTAGGTAGTTAGGGTTTTTGTTAAGGTATACATTGTTCTTTTTAAAACTGGAACGAAGTTGAAGTGACTAGTTTTCAGATGCAACTTCCTAGTCCATCCAATAAATATTAAAAGGAAAGAACACATGTAAGGACCAAACCCAACGTCTCAACTGGATGTCATCCTCATTCATTAATTGGTGATGGGAAAAATACAGGGACAAAGTTGTGTATTAAATAGAGTTTCGACTGTTGCATTAAACTCTTTCTGTAGCGCTTTTCCTCGGCCTCCTGTTTGACTTGCGTGCCCATTCATTCTTTTCCACCTTGCCCTAAACACATGGTTATGGTACTTTACATTGCTCCTCTCATTAAACTGGGACAAGTACTCACATGGCTAGCATTCAACGTTTCTTGGGTTGTAAGATTTGGTGGTAAACCCCTATTTCCAAAGTTTATTGTTGTCGCCTATGGATTTAGACTCAGGCATTGATGGAATTACTTGCTCTGTGTGGGAGGCAGTCGTCTATCCACCCCGCTCTTAACCTGGTAAGTTTATTTGAACCCTGTTATATGCCTGTGTATTATGAATGTTTAGGTAACTGGCTAAAAGATTTAATGGAGTTTTTCCTTTGGCGGTCTTCATTGCTCTGTGAGATTCCCACCTAAGATATTTCAATCTTGGACTAGTTTTCCCTATGTTATTCGGTTGGATTAGTTAGGGTACGCTCCCCTGTGGAAATTTCTTCTACTGTCCTCCAATTTCCTGTAATTGTTCACTAGTTAACAGGTATGTTTATTAGCTTGCAATAATTTGGAGGTATTATAGATGAAACAAGTCTTGGCCCATTCTTCTTATATCCATCAGTGGTAAAAGTTTTTCTTCGGGATTCTGTCATTTGGAAGGGGAAAAGATTCAAACATGTCCATGTCCATGCCTAGAGCTTACTTAGGAGAGCCCGAGACTCCAAATGTCTTCTTGGTCGATAATTCCAAATTCCTTTCTTATATTTTATTTGCGGAACATGGTTTCCTTCGAAAATCCATCACTCCGGAGTCCTGTCACAGATTCTTTGTCTATTATTCTACTTGTAGACTCTATACCCTTTTCCTTTAGTGTAAGCAAATTCACCCGCTTCCATACAAAGTGGGTTCTAACTATTGAATACATTTTTTTAAGGGGAAAGGAAAGAGGTTCTCTGTGTGTGATGAATTTAAAATCTATGGTTAAATTGACAGCATTTGTTTTCCTTTCCAGCATATTGATTTTATCTGTGGGCACAAATTTCCAGAGAGAAATAGTTCTATTTTAGTTTTTGAGAAAGTGTATTTTTTTGCCAAAAGACATTCGAACATAAATATTCTCTATATCAATAAAATTTCATGTTGTATCACGATGCTTTTAAGATATGGTTGTGTGAGTCTCTGAATTAGTTTATAAATGGCATTTCTTCGGGAGCAAGATTTGGATTACTATTTATCAATGATATTCTTGATTACCACTTTTCTTATGCAGTTATTAATTTTAAATCTCTACGTTTTCTTGCAGGGTCTCTTCCTCTCCGAGATTCCCAATTTTACGAGGGCTTCGGATCCCATAAAAGGTATTTGGTTTCCAAGATAGGGCTTTGTTAAGGTCAGGAAACAACAATGTCTATCTTAGGATTACACTTTTTGAATCTTTAAAGTCAGATGAATGATTTAATCTCTGTAATTGGTTTGTCCGGATAAAAGGGAGGAACTTCCATTTTTCCAACACTTGATAGGGTGTTACCTATCGTGGCTTGGTACATAATATTTACTGTTATTTTGATTTTTTGGAACTTTAGACAAGTCAAGCATGATTATACATATATGTCTCCACGGGGATTTCTCTTACTTGTATAGCGCCAAAATAATTATTCCTTGGTTTGGTGAAGTGCTCGACGTATATAAAATTACTTTGGTTATAATTACAGTTCTAGTCTGATATATATATGTGCTATGATCATTATTACAATTTAGACTATGGAAGATTTGCTTTGAATTTTCGTATGTTCTATACAACAATGGCTTGACAGTATTTATACTTTCCTTAGAGCAATAGATATGTTAGATACAGTCGTTATTTGTTAATCAGGTTCCATATTTGTTTAGATTTCAAATTCGCCAAACTTTACGCATCTGGCATTGCATTTGCATAATGATGTTGTATACTGTACATCACATTTGGACAGACATATATAATATTTACCATTCATGTTGCTTCAGTTTTGTTGTACAGATTTTCTAAAATTAGTATACTTTATATAGGTATATAAATATGTAATTATATATACATGAAACACCTATGGTGCATTTTCCTGTACGCATCTTTATGAAAAACCTGTCCTACAGGGGGTGTATATTTTACTTTTGGATTTACTAGTACATGAGTTGAAACTCCTAGTATACTATAATTACCTACAAAAATATGATTATTCATAGAAGACGATGTAGTTTATTGTGATCGCATCATGCACAGTATTAGTTTACTCATCATAAATAAAAGTGTGATTTAACCTAGAGGTTATCCTATTACAGGACTAATGAAACTCTTTCGTTGATACATACAATTTCATTAGTATTTACTCAACATTATGTTCCAGCAGAAATAACCCATTCCTAATTGATGAATAGGAGGTATTTGATCAGTCTCTAATCACAGTAACATTCAACCAAGATTCATTCATAGAAATAAAATAAAAAATGCAGATCTATCATTGATCATAATACTTAACTAAAGACAGAGTAGAATAAATTATCGGAATCAATTTGCGAGAAGACAAAGGGAACAACGACGTTCCTCCCAACTGTAGAATGGGACAACCAAATATCTTGTTCTATTCATCCCCTAGCCTGACCATGAATCCATGAGGGAAAATTTGAAATTTCTGCTTTAGCAATGTCTTCCTCTATCAGTAATCTTCTCCTTGCCTCACACTCAACAAGTAATTCTCATAAAAGCAAGTGAAAAATTCATTTTTCCCATCATACTTGGTTGCATCCTGCCTCCTCACATATGCCATTTATCAATTTGCCGAGGTCTTTTTTCCCTCCTTTGGGAATTTTTGCATCTTTCTAAATCCCTGATTTTTAGGGGTTGCCAATGACCAAATCACTAATTTTCCACTTGTAACAATCAACCTAGAGGTAGTTCCAACATGTTCCCCACTCATGGAGTCATCGTCAACTAAATTTAACATGGTTGTTCCATTTGTCCTCCTACAATCAATATAAAATATTTTGTTTTCATACAAGTGTCAAAGTAAAATAGTTAGTTGGTTCAAATAAGGTCTCTACCCAACAGTCATAATAATTAATTACAATTATAAAATTCGAAATTCGGAATTGCCATAAATGGAAAAAAAAATCCAAATTCGAATTTACTAAAAATGGAATAAATTTCCACAAATTTAAATTTCAAAAATATCTTATTTTTGGGGATGTCACATCCTTTCCCCCTTCAATAAAACACTTTCCTCAGTGTTCGTTCCTTTCTTGGAACAAGATTGGATGAGATTTCTACATATCTCCCTCCAACTCCCAAGTGGCCTCCTCAGGACTAAAGTGCTTCCATTGCACCTTTACCTGAGTGACGACTCTATTCCAAAGTGTTATTTCTCTCGGGTCTAGAATACGCAGGAGTTCCACCTGGAAATTGCCTTCGGTTTCCACCTACACCAAGTTCCAATCAATCATATGAGTAGGGTCATGAGCATACTTTTTCAATAAAGAAACATGAAATACATTATGAATTCTTAGATTAGCTAGGAGTGCAAGTGGGTATGCTATGGGTCCGATTACAGTTAGTATCTCGAAGGGCCCACAAAACCTATGTGCTAGCTTGGCACATTTCCCTAACTTCAATGGATGTTTTCGGGCTTTGACCTTGAAATAAACATGGTCTCCTACTTGGAATTCCAAATGTCTTCTTTTCTTATCTGCATAGGTTTTTTGTGTGTCGTGTGCTTCTTTTAAGTTATGTTGTACTTTCCTTACCATGTTCTCCATTTACTGGAGCATCTCTGGCCCAATCATGAGTCTGTCAGCCGAGTTGTCCCAGCTAATTGGAGTCGTACACTTTCGGTCATATAGTACTTCGAAAGGGCTCAACTTAGCCGAAGTTTGGTACCCATTGTTATATTCAAATTCTACCAAGTGTACGTAGTCTTCCCACTTGTTTAGTTTTGTTCTTACGTACATGCAGAGCATATCCTCTACGATTTGGTTTGTCCTTTTGGTCTGTCCATTCGTTTGTGGATGGTAACTTGTACTAAAATTCAAATTAGTATTTAGCCCTGCAAACAATTCCTTCCAAAAAGTGGATGTGAATTTTACGTCTCTATCTGAAATCACCATTTTAGGAATACCATGCAGTCTAAAAATTTGTTTCATGAATATTTCAGCAATGTTTATATCTTTAACAATAGACTTTACAGGAATAAAGTGTGCAGACTTACCGAGTTTATCAATTTCAATCATGATGGAATCATTTTGTTTCTTAGTTTTAGGTAAACCTGTTATAAAGTCCACCAATATGGTCTCCCATTTCCATTCTTTCACTGGTAATGGTTGTAATAGGCCAGCTGGATGCTTGTGCTTGGCCTTAACCTGCTGACAATCTTGGCACCTAGCCAAGTACTCTCTTGTTTCACCCTTCATACTAGGCTAGAAAAATAGTTTTCTAAGTGTTGTTATTGTTTTCTGGTAACCTGGATGGCCAAAATATGGTTTCTTATGCACTTCATCCAAAACTGTTAATTTTAATTCTGTTGAATCTCGTATTCAAAGTCCGTTTTTAAATTGTAATAGTCCCTTCTTGTCGATGCTTAAATCTAGTTTGTCTGAGTTGGTGGTACTATTTTGTAATTCTGATATTATCTTAGTGTAATTTCCATCGTTAATATCTTTCGTCCTTATTCTTTGTCCCATATCACTTTCTACCCTGTTGATATTTATCTCAAATAACCCATGAACTCTTCTGCTTAAAGCATCTTCTACTTTATTTTCCTTACCCTTGATATGTCTCACCTTGAATTCGAATTTTCTCAAGAATGAAATCCATCTTTCTTATCTTGCATTAAGATCTGGTTGACTAAATAGGTATTTCACCCCACTATTATCCGTCAATAGTAGAAATTTTCTACCCATTATGTAGTGTCACCACATTTTTAAGGCGTGTATTACCGTTGCCAATTCTAAGTCATAAGTAACATAATTTCACTCGTGTTATTTTAATTTCTGAGACTCATAACAAATAACGTGTCCTTCCTGAGTTAGGATGCCACCTAGTCCTTCTTTACTTGTATCAACACATACAGTGAAGTCTCTATCTGGGTCTGCTACCTTCAGAATGGGTGCAGTTGTCTACAATTCCTTGAGCTTGTTAAAACTGCCTTGACACTTCTTAGACCAGTTAAACTTGGTCCCTTTCTTTTGTAATGACGTGATAGGGTATGCTATATTGGAAAAACCTTCTATAAATCTGCAGTAATATCCAGTGATTCCCATGAATGACTCGATATCCACTACATCCTTAGGTACCATCCATTCCATAATTCATTTTATCTTCTCCGGGTCCACGACAATGCCTTCTCCTGAAATTACATGTCCTAGATATTGTATTTCATTTTGATAAAAGTCACACTTGTCAAATTTGGCATACAATTTGTGTTTTCTCAATGTTTGTAGAACTTTCCTTAAGTGTTCATCATGTTCTTCCTCTATTTTTGAATAGACCAGAATATTGTCGATAAATACTACCATGAACTTGTCTAAGTATTGACTAAAAATATTGTTCATCAGGAAAATAAACGTGGTTGGTGCGTTAGTGAGTCCGAAAGGTATGACTACGAATTTCTAGTGTCCATATCTTGTCCAAAAATCTTTTTTGTTTATGTCCTCGTCTTTTATCCTAACTTGATGATAACCGGATCGTAAATCCAACTTTGAAAAGATCTTGGCCCCACCTACTTGATCGAACAAATCATTTATCCTTGGTAAGGGGTATTTGTTCTTAATAGTCATTTTGTTTAGTTGTTTATAATTGATACATAGTATTAGAGTATCATCTTTGTTTTTCACAAAGAGGACTGGTGCTCCCCATGGAGAAACACTTGGTCTGATATACTCTTTCTCCAACAGTTCCTGTAATTGTATTTTCAATTCCGCCAGTTCTCGTAGACTCATTCAGTAAGGTGCTTTTGAGATAGGGGCTGAACTGGGTAGTAGGTCTATGGAGAAGTCTATTTCCCTTTTAGGAGGTAATTCTGGTATCTCATCCATGAACATGTCTCTGAACTCATGTAGGACAGTAAAGTCTTCTAACTTTGGCTTATCCTCTTTTCCTAACAGATTCATTACTTGGATGGCATAGACTTGACATCTCTTTCTCATACATTTCTTGAGTTTCATCACTGAAACTTGTCTGACTGATACAAGTTTTTATATACCTTGGGTTGTTCTAGCAGTGCCAAACTCGTCTTTGTAAATAAGCATCTTTGTATAACAATCTAGTACTGCTTTGTGTTGTTCCAACCAATCCATCCCGATAATCATATCGTAAGATCCTAGTGGTAGGATGTTCATATTTGTTCTTATATTTTGACCATCTAATATGAACTAAAAGTCAAAAACAAAGTCAACTCCCTTCCTTTTAATCCCTGTCTCTAGTTGTACAAGCCATGATTTTGTGTGCTTCAGTTTCATAAGTTTATTTGATTCTACCACATTAGGAGTAATATAACTTAACGTAGCTCTAGGTTCAATTAAAATAGAAATTTGAGTGTTATTGATTTTACCTTTGATTTCTACCACCGAGAACTAGTGGTCATATTGTCGACCATCTATGGCTGCATTTATCCAATGCACTCTTATGACCACGTCTCCCACTGTCGATGCTTCCTTCACATTATGAACGACAGTTCTGTTTGCAGAAATTGAACGTGGGAAGTTCCTCCTTAGATGAGGCTCTCCACATTCCCAACACTTTAATGGCTTGTGAGAGTTGTCCGCAAAATTCTTCATTCCCATGTTTATCGGTTTACCGCTACCTTGTGTATTCGGATGATGCGAGTGAAAATCCTTTCTCGGAAATCTTTTTGTTGCATTCTGACAAGGAGCTAGCTAGAATCCCTTCTTCCGTTGGTTCATTCGATCTTGTTTCTTATCCTTCCAGGATTTGGGAAATTATGTCCGATGTTTATACTGGTAATAGCACATTCTTTCTTTCATGAATACTTCACTCAAGGATTTGGGGTTGTCAAACTCAATTCTGTCCCTATAGGATTGTGGTAAACAACTTAAGAACCGATGAATTTTTACCTTATCCTCCTGGATGTATGGTACGAACCTTAGTAGTTCCAGAAATTTATTTATAAGGTCCTCCATTGTCATCTCTCCAAGTGGTAACTCGTAAAATTCTTTCATCTTCCTTTAATAATAACTTTCATAAAGGTATTGTTTCTTGAAATACTTCTTAAGATCAGACCATTCCAACTGTTTCTCCTTTAGGCCCTTGGCCAATTTCAGGTCTAGCCACCAAATGTTGGCCTTTCCTTTCAGATTGTAGATGGTCGTTCTGACCTTCATGTTGCTAGAATAGTTGTAGATCTGGAAGCATTTTTTGATGTCCAACAACCATGCCTCTGCTTCTTCTCCTATCCTGGATTCTCCATCAAAGGTGGTTGGTTAAATATTTATAAACTCTCCTTCAAGTTGGTTTACTTGTTTTCTTTCTCGGTCTCGTTTAGTTTTGTCTTCAGTTGAAGGTGTTTCTTTAGACGAACTGTCTCCTTTTTCTGTTTCCTGCCCAGAGTTCTTGGAGGCCCTTTTGCTAACCTCCTCATCATGGTTATCGTCCTTTGGGATTTTCTTGGTCACTATACTATGCAGCAGGACTTCATTTATCTCTTGTTGTTGCTGTTGTGCTTTCTTCAATTTTCATTATCGGCTTTGAAAATGTGCAGTTCTACAATAAGATTCCTCATTGTTTCCAACACCTCCGTGGGTGAGCTTCTGTCACCATTTTGTCTTGGATCTCTAGGAGGTATTTTCTGCGGATTTCCTTCCATCCTGATTTTTGCATCGTCCTGAGCTGCCATGATTAACACAAAATAGAAAGGGATTTATGTTTGTAACCATACGGTTTATTAGTTTTTACATAAATTGGAATATATACTAAGCAACTAATGTGGCCCTGTTTAGGCCTAGTGTTGTGACTTTCTCTCTGATACCATATGTAATGTTCCCCAAAAATCCCAACTTAATTTTTTTTTTTTTCTAAGTGCTATTATTTATCTTATTAGTTTACCGTGCTTATAACACACTCATATCACAATTGTATAATGCTTTGATAAAGGTATAGTTGTTTATTATCTCACCCTTAAACATAATATGATGCATTTTCCTCCTAAATACATAAAAAAAGGGGGTTGGACTTAATGCTGTCATAATTAATTCACATACCTCCATAAAATAATATTATGGTTGTGTACCATAATCGTATTCTGAAAGGTATCATTTAACCTTTGTTTAGCATGAATACAGGATTGTACAAGTTTGTTTGGTGTAAAGTCTAACGATTCATAGTTAGATCATAGTGTCTTTGTATACACGTAATCATGGTGATATTTGCATAGAAATGGCATTACGTAGTTAGGGTTTTTGTTAAGGTATACATTGTTCTTATTAAAACTAGAACGAAGTTGAAGAGACTAGTTTTCAGATGCAACTTCCTAGTCCATCCAATAAATATTAAAAGGAAAGAAAAAACGTAAGGATCAAACCCAATGTCTCAACTGGTTGTCGTCCTCATTCATTAATTGGTGATGGGCAAAATATAGGGAAAAAGTTGTGTATTAAATAGAGTTTCGACTGTTGCATTAAACTCTTTCTGCAATACCTTTCCTCGACCTCTTGTTTCACTTGCGTGCCCATCCATTCTTTGCCACCTTTCCCTAAACACATGGTTATGGTACTTTACATTATTCCTCTCATTAAACTGGGACAAGTACTTGCATGGATATCATTCAACGTTTCTTGGGTTGTAAGATTTGGTGGTAAACCCCGATTGCCAAAGTTTATTGTTGTTGCCTCTGGTGTTAGACTCAGGCATTGATGGAATTACTTGCTCTGTGTGGGAGGGATTCATCTATCCACCCCGATCTTAACCTAGTAAGTTTATTTTAACCCTGTTATACACTTGTATTATGAATGTTTATGTAACTGGCTAAAAGATTTAATGGAGTTTTTCCTTTGGCGGTCTTCGTTGTTTTGTGAGATTCCCACCTAAGATATTTCAAGCTTGGACTAGTTTTCCCTATGTTATTCGGTTGGATTAGTTAGGGTATGCTCCCTTGTGGAATTTTCTTCTACTGTCCTCCAATTTCCTCTAATTGTTTGCTAGTTACCAAGTATGTTTATTAGCTTGCAATAATTTGGAGGTATTACAGACGAAAGAAGTCTCAGCCCGTTCTTCTTATATCTGTCAGTGGTAAAAAAAAAAATTTGGGGTTCTGTCATTTGGAAGGGAAAAAGCCTCGAATATGTCCATATCCATGCCTAGATCTTACTTAGGAGAGCCCGGTACTACGAATGTCTTCTTGGTCAGTAATTCCAAATTCCTTTCTTATATTTTATTTGCGGAACACGGTTTCCTTCGAAAACCCATTACTCTGGAGTCCTGTCGCGGATTCTATGTCTATTATTCCGCTTCTAGACTCTATACCTTTTTCTTTTAGCGTAAACAAATTCATCGGCCTCCATACAAAGTGGGTTCTAACTATGGAATATGTTTTTTTAAGGGGAAATGAAAGAGGTTCTCTATGCATGATGAATTTAAAATCTATGGTTAAATTGACAACATTCATTTTCCTTTCCAGCATATTGATTCTGTCTATGGGCACAAATTTCCAGAGACAAATAGTTCTATTTTAGTTTTTGAGAAAATGTTTTCTTTCGCCAAAAGACATTCGAACATAAATATTCTTTATATCATTAAGATTTCATGTTGTATCACGATGCTTTTAAGATCTGGTTGTGTCAGTCTCTGAACTAGTTTATAAATGGCGTTTCTTCAGGAGTAAGATTTGGATTACTATTTCTTAATGATCTTCTTGATTACCACTTTTATTATGCGGTTATTAATTTTAAATCTCTATGTTTTCTTGCAGGGTCTCTTCCTCTCTGAGATTCCCAGTTTTACGAGGGATTTGGATCCCATAAAAGGTATTTGGTTTCCAAGATAGGGCTTTGTTAAGGTCAGGCAACAACATTGTCTATCTTAGGATTACACTTTCTGATTCTTTAAAGTCGGACGAATGATTTCATCTATGTAATTGGTTTGTCCGGATAAAGGGGAGGAACTTCCATTTTTCCAACACCTGATAGGGTGTTACCTATCATGGTTGGGTACAAAATATTTACTGTTATTTTGACTTTTTGGAACTTTATACAAGTCAAGTATGATTATACATATATGTCTCCATGGGGATTTCTCTTACTTGTATAGCGCTAAAATAATAATTTCGTGGTTTGGCGAAGTGCTCGACCGTATATAAAATTACTTTGGTTATAATTACAGTTATGGTCTGATATATATATATATATATATATATATATATATATATTCTATGATCATTATTACAATTAAGACTATGGAAGATTTACTTTGAATTTCCGTATGTTCTCTACAAGAATGGCTCAACAGTATTTATGTTTTCCTTAGAGCAATAGATATGTTAGATACAATTGTTATTTGTTAATCGAATTCTAGATTTGCTTAGGTTTCAAATTTTCCAAACTTTATGCATCTGGTATTGCATTTACATAATGATGTTGTATACTGTACATCACATTTGGACAGACATATATAATATTTACCATTCCTATTGCTTCATTTTTGTTGTATAGATTTCCTAAAATTAGTGTACTTTACATAGGTATATAAATATGTAATTATATATACATGCAACACCTATGATTCATTTTCCTGTACGCATCTTTATGAAAAACCTGTCATCAAGGGGTGTATATTTTACTTCTGGATTTACTATAACTCCTATTATACTATAACTACCTACAGAAATATGATTATTCATAGAAGACGATGTAATTGAATGCAATCGCATTATTCACAGTATTAGTTTACTCATCAAAAATAAAAGTGTGATTTAACCTAGAGGTTATCCTACTACAAGAGTAATGAAATTCTTCCATTGATACATCCAATTTCATTAGTATTTACTCAACATTATGTTCCAGTAGAAATAATCCATTCCTAATTGATGAATAGGAGGTATTTGATCAGTCTCTAATCACAGCAACATTCAACCAGGATTCATTCATAGAAATAATAACAGAGTAGAATAACTTATCTGAATCAATTTGCGAGAAGACAAAGGGAACATCCACATACCTCCCAACCATAGAATGGGACAGCTAAATCTCTTGTCCTATTCACCCCCTAGCCTGACCATGAATCCATGAGGGAAAACTTGAAATTTTCGCTTCAGCAATATCTTCCTCTATCAATAATCTTCTCCTTGCCTCACACTCAACAAGTAGTGCTCATAACAACAAGTGGAAAATTCCTTTTTCCCATCATACTTGGCAGCGTCCTGCCTCCTCACATATGTTATTTATCAATTTGCCTAGGTCTTTTCACCCCCCTTAGGAATTTTCACAGCTTTCTAAATCCCTGATTTTCAGGGGCTGCCTATGACCAAATCACTGATTTGCCACTTGTAACAATTATCCTAAAGGTAGTTCCAACATGTTCCCCACTCATAGAGTCATGGTCAGATAAATTTAACATGGTTTTTCCATTTGTCCTCCTGCAATCAATATAAAATATTATGTTTTAATACAAGTGTCATAGTCAAATACTTAGTTGGGTCAAACTAGGTCTCTTCCCAATAGTCATAATAATTAATTACAATTATAAAATTCGAAATTCGAAATTGTCATCAATGGCAAAATTTTTCCAAATTCGAATTTACTAAAAGCGAAATAAATCTCCACAAATTTAAATTTCAAAAATATTTTATTTTTGGGGATGTCACACCCAACATCTTATGTTTCTCCTTAGTGATCATCCCATTCTTCATCTTTATAAAATATCACATCTCTTATGAATTTTAATGTCAATATCGTGTAGTTTGTATGGCCTTCAATTCTCCCTATATCCAATAAAAATACACTTTTCTCCTGTACCATCCAATTTCTATCTTCTTTTCTTGGGCATATGTGAAAATGGGACAAAAAAAAACTCTTGAGTGTTACCACTTGAATTTTCTTTTCTCCATGCCTCTTGTGGAATGATTTTATGAAAATTTTCATGGGAAGTCTATTAAAAAAAAAATTGTAGTTTCTATTGTTTCACCCCATAACTCATTTTACAATCCTTTATCCTTTAATATGATCATAGAAATTTTTTGAATGGTCCTATTTTTCTTTTCTACCACACCATTTTGTTGTTGTGTATACCTTGTAGTAAATTTATTCTTGATTCCATGTTGTTTGCAAAATTTTAGAAACTCATTAGACATGTATTCTTCTCCTTTGTCGCTACTTAGGACCATTATGTAGTATCCACTCTATTTTTTAACTAGGGCCTTGAATTGCTTGAATATATTTCTAGTTAAATCATCTATTAATATTATAAATTACTAAATTATTATAAGAGAGGGGATTTTCATAGGACCACATATATCTTAATACTTAGAAAAATTGATTGCACATAAAACAATCACACACCTTTTTATTATCTATTTCAAACTTAGATACAATACATTATATATGTGTTGTGAGATCCAACTTATTCAAAACTTAGAGAGAGGTTGAGAGAATATCTCAAATATCTCTAACAATCCCAAACCAACTTTAAAATAAGCATGAATTCTAACACCCTCCCTTAATTCTTACATCATAAGGAAAAAAAATTAAATCAAATAGACATATTATAGAACTATGATCTCTAGATGGTATGGCCTTCATAAACATATTGATCCACTTCTGAAATATGATAGACTATGCTCTTACACACAATCATTCATTTGATCTACCACTTCATTCATTGAAGATACAACTATTGGTCACTATCAATTTCACATTAGTAATGATTGGTTGTTCTATATGATTATGTCTTTCAAAGTACATAGATCACTGTATTTTTCAGAAAATAAGTCTAGATGTTGAATCATACTATTGACATACTTCCATCTATCAAAATACATAGGTCATTGTATTCATCAGTTATATAAGAAAGAAGTCTTGATAACGAATGTATCCAACAATAAATTTTACAACGTGACCTATTTTACACAATCTTACAAACACACAAGGATCACAAACTATATACATAACCAGTGGTCATTGTTCTTGGGATACCGAAATAAATCAAGAACCACAACCCTGTAACAGACTGTAGACATAATCAAACCATTGATCATGTACTTGTGGCACTGGAATACATCAAGAACCACCAAATTAAGTTTAGTTACCATATTATATGTGTGGTTCATTATTCCTCAAAAGTATGGAGTAAACACTACTAATAACACTGGTGAAAAAATGATAATTAAAACATTTAGAAAAATATTGTAACCAAGAAAAAAAGTGCCGACACAGATAAAAATAGACATGGTCTTGGCCACACTTTTGTTGCTCACTAACTCTACAATGAGACCAAATCTACCATAGATGATGATAGTGAGATCAGATATGTTGATCAAATATGCATTCTCATGACATCATTGTTCCTTCCTATGGGTACAATGTACTTCACTTTAGCACACTCACGACCTTTTCAATGTTTTATAACTACAAATTCAAGGGTGTCTTCCCTCCTATCATTATACATGAAATATTATCTCAATCCCAATGTTTGACCAGAGAATAGTTTAGGGTAGCTCTGATCAAGTAAGTTTCTTTTCCACACACACGGAGTAAGACAATGTTGGCTCTGAGAATCGACTCTAGAAATTGTGACACATGAATAAAAAAAAACTTTGCTCAGACTCCTCCATGTAGTGATACATTCACCTGAAACAATTCTCGTGTAAGTTAGTTGTGATACACACTCTCTATTTGTTGGGATCTCTATGAGGAATGGTCAATTCTCAACAATCAACACAGTACCAAAATTTGTGCACACACATGTAAATGCACTTTGAAAACTATCTACTCTGACATATTTTCTCGCATATTCTAGGCCCTCCCATGAGGGAGTTACCCCCACAACTACCATCTCTAATACCAACTTATAAAAATTGCTTGCACATAAAACAATCACACGCCTTTTTATTATCTTTTTTAAATTGAAATACAATACATTATATAGGTGTTGTGAGATCCAACTTATTCGAAACTTATAGAGAGATGTTGAGAGAATATCTCAACTATATCTAACAATCCCAAACCAACTCGAAAGTAAGCATTAATTATAACATGAATGAATCAAATCACGTGGATCTCTTTCTCTCCATGATATAGTAGAGGTAAAATCATGTCTATGTATTTTTCGCAATATGAATCACTCACATATTTTAGTGGGATGTGAAATCCAAGGTATTCCTCTTACCATTTTCTTTTTATACAACAAATTCAACCCATTGAAGATCAAGTGACCATATATTAGATGCCAAAACCTAGATTGATGTATTTTATGAACTTTGAATGTAGCTGAAATATTCATTCTTCATGGTTAAAGGAAATACATCTTGACTATTGTGATTTGACTATGAGTGTTATTTCTATAAAAAATAATTCATTCAGCATTCTCAAACATATCCCTACACTCTTTTTACTAATTTTGCAACACTAATTAGGTTATCTTCTAAGCTGTGACATAATATACATATTGGATTTGTTTAATCTCACCTTCATTGGTGCAAATGGAGATGCATAATTTACCCATGACTGACACTTTGTTTTTATTTCTCATTCTCACCTCTGATTTCATTAATTCATCAATTTTCAAGAAACGTTTTTATTGTTTCTAAACATGTAGTTTCTACAACCAGTATCTAAGTTCAAACATCCTTATTACTTTATTATGCTACATTTCAAATGATAAATATATTTTCTTTCTTTTCACTTTCTATTTCTTCTCTCTTAAGGAAATTTTCATATTGTTGATACATATCATATTTCTTTTTTCTACATTTAGATGAATAATGTTTATCTTTTTTTAGTAATGAAATTAGAAATTGGATTTGTCATACATTTGTGAAAATACTCCATGTGAATTACTAGTTCTCCTCCATCTTACATCTATAAAAAAATTGCTTCATCCTCTTTCATGACTTTCACTACTAATAATGTAATTTCCACCTCCATATCCTATAGCAACACCTCTGTTTCATTATGATTTACCTATTCCTCTCACTAAACTTGAGATCTAAAAGTTTTCTTAGAAGAAATGGTAGATTATATATTCATCCTTTTCACATGGATTTGAAAGGAACCATAATATCATCAACATAAATTTGATTTAAATCCTTTCAATCTTTTGTTGCTACAACAAGAGGATCAAATATAGGAGGAAGAATACTAAAGGTTTTTCCTATGATTATTTGATCCTAAAGTGTCTCTTTTAGTTGTAATTTGATTAATGAAGCTAAGAATGCGAGTAAATAAATCAGTCATTGAATCAACCTCGTTCATTTAAAAAAATTCAATATATCTTCTTAAAAATTGTAGCTTGACAAGGTTTATGTTGGTGTTTCCTTGATATGAATTTTTCAAAGTCCCCCGTGCTTTCTTAGATTTTCTAGAAAAAATGGAGTCTCCCATAGCTATTCATATAAAGTAAAGAGCGTCAACAACCTTATTCCTATTCTCCTTCATGATGTTCTTAACTTGAGTGAGTGCATTGAATGCAAGCCATTTTCAACAAGCTTCCACAACTCTTGAGAGTAGAAAATGGTGTTCATTTTGATGAGCTAGAAATCATATTTTTTTCCATCAAAATGTGGTATTTGTTGCCACATGTTGTTGATTCTATCTATCACAAAAAACAATAAGATAAACACCAAAATTCTCATATAATATGCTTTGATACAAATTTGATGAAAAAGAAACACAAAGAGTGGAGGAAAACATAGGGTAAAATGAAGTATTAAATAGAGTGTATTAGCAATAAAATGAATATTTATATTGAAAACAGATTTCTATTACATTTTAGTGTTGTTTATCTACATTTTGTTATTCTTCTTCTCCACTAACACCCTCTACTTCTCTTCTTCTCCACTAAGACCCTCTACTTCTCTTCGTCATATAAATATTAATACATCTCCACTACTTATAAAAAACAAAGCTTCTAATATCTTACCCATTACAACCATATGTATTAATTTTTTTGGTGAATAGCTAAAATATCTTAAAGAGGTTTAACATTTATGCTATGCATTTTTCCCATAAGAATGTTAATGGTTTGGTGAATGGAGGGAAAAAAAGAATATAAATCTTAAAAAAAAAAGCTTATTAGTTATTAAACCCTAAAAGTAATGATAAATGAAAATTATAACATAACAAAATTAGAAAAGGAAACAAAGATAAATCCATAAAAGACCAAAATGAAAAAACATCAAACCAACTACAAAGAAATCCATTGTTACTTATGATAAACATTAATAAAGAGTGCTAAAAAAAGCAATCCATTATTACCATTGTTAGAGTGTTAAAAACAACAACCATTTTAAGACGCTGCATTAAATTTAGTAAACAGCCTGGTTGGGCACTGTTTTTATATCAAAACAGTACAGTTAAATGTTTCTTGTATGACGCGTTTCGGTTTTTTATCAATACAATACAGTTTCACTAAGGGAGAAAAAATGACTTATATGAATAAATAACTTGTAAATATAATGGTAATCATATTGTTACAGTGTCTTCACAAATTATGTACACTTTCTCTTTTAATCGCCGGAATTGTCGACGTGGTAAGCAAAACGTTTTCAAAACTTTTTCCGTCATGTATGTAGCATCAATCAAATAACAATTTTTCAATGTGCTCAGAATTTTTTTTTCCCGTCATGTATGCATCATGAATAAAATAGCCATTAGAAAAGTTAACCATTTAGTGAACGAACCTTTTATTAAGTGAAAGCATTTGTAAAATGTTTACGGTACAATAGGTTACCTAAATAATCCCTTTCTCTCACAAGCATTTGTTTCTTAGTGCATATATCTGTTAAAATCCATGAGAGGAGAGGCACATAGTATTCACACACAATTACCTTATTATATTGCACACATATATACGTACATATATAGTTGAACTGAGATTCAACTTACCCCAAACATAGCTATGGAGGTTGAGAAAATATCTCAACAACTCCTACAAATCTTCAACCAACCCCTAAATTAATTATTAATTCTAACACTCTCCCTTAATGATTACATTACAAATAAACCACATATTACAATTCTCAAATCACAACATAGATCTCTGTCTGATTTGGTCTTCATCAACTCCTACACCCACTCTGATGCCTCTGGACTGCGCTCTTTCTCTTCCTCTTCTTCGAGCTTGTCATTCAACTCATTTAAATCATAAATGCTTCACACCATCATTCATGAACTTGTACAATGGACAATTTGACAACTCGGCGCATCGGGGCTTCCGTGATAAAATATGTCAATTATTGATGCATTCTATGAACATGCCTCCAGTTGTTGGATTTTTGCTTTCGGCTATCCTTCAGTGTCTAGAAGAGCAGTTTGGATATGGAATGGCCTCAACATTCCTTTACACAAGGTGACATTTAAACATAAGAATGTTTGTATTTGAAACTGGGGCTTCCAGCTTGAATCAAGATACAAGTTCTTAGTTTTACATAAACACTTACATAAAATCACACCACACACCACACAGACATAAATATATAAATATTAGTAGAGAGGCAACAGGAAAGGCAGACATATCCTCTACGGTGGCTTCCGAGCAATCACGCGACTCCTCTCGTCCCGAATGGTCCGTCCCACAGCAACTCGATTCATTAGCTCTTCGGTATGATCAGGGATTTCGATTCATATATTCACAATTGCTGAGACGGTGGCTTAATTCCATCCCATTTATATAGAGTTATCACAGGTGGCAAATCTCTTTTCATGAGTGGTTGTTCTCCTGTCTCAGCAGCTCTTCAAGCATATGGACGACAGCTCTCAACAATTTGAACCTCGGATTCAGCGAACAATAGACGTCAAACAACAGGGCAGCAACAATGGCTGCGATATCCTCGCGAGCGATAATGGCGGATTGGTTGATGCTAACTGACAGTCGATCAATTACATAAACAATTGCGACTCACTCAAATCGTAGTGGCTATGCATGTCTTCCTCTTCTCGACAACATTCTCTTACAAGACACACACACAGGAAACACACACTAATTAATCACACACAACAACACACTCTACTCTTCTACATATGTACAAAGATTCGGCTCCCAATCTATTTGATCTTCCTCGGCACTCCCGTGAGGGATTAAGCCCAGCGAAGCTCTCATACCATGTTAAAATCCATGAGAGGAGAGGCACACAGTATTCACACACAATTACCTTATTATATTGCACACATACATACGTACATATATAGTTGAACTCAGATTCAACTTACCCCAAACATAGCTATGGAGGTTGAGAGAATATCTCAACAACTCCTACAAATCTTCAACCAACCCCTAAATTAATCATTAATTCTAACAATATCTAGAAGTACATGTTTCTTCCCCAGCATCAACCTTCCTACCTTTCCAGGCCTAGAGACAACAACCATTTCACTTCATCTGACAGCGTAAGAAACTTTTCGTCCCTAAAAAAAATTCAGATAATGTAGTGTGACAGCTCGCACATAAAAATCGACATAACTCTATGCCCGTTTTTTTCTTATCTAAAGAATGTTAGGATGCCAATGGGTGTAATAAAATAATGTCCCAAAAATAGATAGACTTGTAACAATCAAATACATGTGAATGTAAGAATTGAAATTATATTGTGACCTTTGTATAACTAGTAACAATCACTTTTATATAAATGTGGTTGATATAAGTCGATCAACTTCATTTATTTTAAAAGGGTGGAAATGGCGCCTATCTGATATCAACCACATTTTACATAAAAATAATTGTTGCTAGTTGAGGAAGGGCATGCTTCAAAAATCATTAATGAATTAGTACATTTTCGATAAAATAAATAATTAATAATTAATTATCTTATTAATCAGTTATTAAATTATATTAATTAA